>JAUIMM010001133.1:270000-702326 GCA_031769625.1 Taudactylus pleione
CATCACACAGTGTATATATCACATCACACAGTATATACAGTATATATATCACATCACACAGTATATATATCACATCACACAGTATATATATATCACATCACACAGTATATACAGTATATATATATCACATCACACAGTATATATATCACATCACACAGTATATATATCACATCACACAGTGTATATATCACATCACACAGTATATACAGTATATATATCACATCACACAGTATATATATCACATCACACAGTATATATATATCACATCACACAGTATATACAGTATATATATATCACATCACACAGTATATATATCACATCACACAGTATATATATCACATCACACAGTGTATATATCACATCACACAGTATATACAGTATATATATCACATCACACAGTGTATATATCACATCACACAGTATATACAGTATATATATATATATATCACATCACACAGTATATACAGTATATATATCACATCACACAGTATATACAGTATATATATATATATCACATCACACAGTATATACAGTATATATATCACATCACACAGTGTATATATCACATCACACAGTATATACAGTATATATATATATCACATCACACAGTATATACAGTATATATATCACATCACACAGTATATACAGTATATATATATATATCACATCACACAGTATATATATCACATCACACAGTATATACAGTATATATATATATCACATCACACAGTGTATATATCACATCACACAGTATATACAGTATATATATATATATCACATCACACAGTATATATATCACATCACACAGTATATATATATATCACATCACACAGTATATACAGTATATATATATATATCACATCACACAGTATATATATCACATCACACAGTATATACAGTATATATATATATCACATCACACAGTATATACAGTATATATATATATCACATCACACAGTATATATATATCACATCACACAGTATATATATCACATCACACAGTATATATATATCACATCACACAGTATATATATCACATCACACAGTATATACAGTATATATATATATCACATCACACAGTATATACAGTATATATATATCACATCACACAGTTTATACAGTATATATATATATCACATCACACAGTATATATATCACATCACACAGTATATACAGTATATATATATATCACATCACACAGTATATATATCACATCACACAGTATATACAGTATATATATCACATCACACAGTATATATATCACATCACACAGTATATATATCACATCACACAGTATATATATATATCACATCACACAGTATATATATCACATCACACAGTATATATATCACATCACACAGTATACACAGTATATATATCACATCACACAGTATATATATCACATCACACAGTATATACGGTATATATATATATCACATCACACAGTGTATATATATCACATCACACAGTATATACAGTATATATATATATCACATCACACAGTATATATATCACATCACACAGTATATATATATCACATCACACAGTGTATATATATCACATCACACAGTATATACAGTATATATATCACATCACACAGTATATATATATCACATCACACAGTATACACAGTATATATATCACATCACACAGTATATATATATCACATCACACAGTAAATATATATCACATCACACAGTATATATATATCACATCACACAGTATATATATCACATCACACAGTATATATATATCACATCACACAGTATATATATCACATCACACAGTATATATATATCACATCACACAGTAAATATATATCACATCACACAGTATATATATATCACATCACACAGTATATATATCACATCACACAGTATATATATATCACATCACACAGTATATACAGTATATATATCACATCACACAGTATATATATATCACATCACACAGTATATATATATCACATCACACAGTATATATATCACATCACACAGTATATATATATCACATCACACAGTATATATATATCACATCACACAGTGTATATATATCACATCACACAGTATATACAGTATATATATCACATCACACAGTATATATATCACATCACACAGTATATATATCACATCACACAGTATATACAGTATATATATCAGAGGGCTCCCGTGTCTCTGGCCGCGGCTTATCATTATACCGGACCCTGCTCTCACCTCCGTTACCGGGACTGACACAGCCGGGACGCGTCCTACATTTACTATGGAGACGGGGGAGGAGCTTAGCTAGGAGTCACATGACCACTGCTCTCATTGACCAGCGAGTGAAAGTAGGCGGCACATGCGGCTACACAGAGGGGTGGTCAGTGACGTCAGGGCCCCTCCTACCTCTAGCGATGTGTGATGGGGGAGTCAGTATGTGAGGGCCGGCCACACTCCAGCCACTAATCTCTGTCCCCTTACTTACCATGTACCCCCTGATCTCTGTCCCCTTACTTACTATGTACCCCCTGATCTCTGTCCCCTTACTTACTATGTACCCCCTGATCTCTGTCCCCTAACATACCATGTACCCCCTGATCTCTGTCCCCTAACATACCATGTACCCCCTGATCTCTGTCCCCTTACTTACTATGTACCCCCTGATCTCTGTCCCCTAACATACCATGTACCCCCTGATCTCTGTCCCCTAACATACCATGTACCCCTGATCTCTGTCCCCTTACATACCATGTACCCCCTGATCTCTGTCCCCTAACATACCATGTACCCCCTGATCTCTGTCCCCTAACATACCATGTACCCCCTGATCTCTGTCCCCTTACTTACTATGTACCCCCTGATCTCTGTCCCCTAACATACCATGTACCCCCTGATCTCTGTCCCCTAACATACCATGTACCCCCTGATCTCTGTCCCCTTACTTACCATGTACCCCCTGATCTCTGTCCCCTAACATACCATGTACCCCCTGATCTCTGTCCCCTAACATACCATGTACCCCTGATCTCTGTCCCCTTACATACCATGTACCCCCTGATCTCTGTCCCCTAACATACCATGTACCCCCTGATCTCTGTCCCCTAACATACCATGTACCCCCTGATCTCTGTCCCCTTACTTACTATGTACCCCCTGATCTCTGTCCCCTAACATACCATGTACCCCCTGATCTCTGTCCCCTAACATACCATGTACCCCCTGATCTCTGTCCCCTAACATACCATGTACCCCCTGATCTCTGTCCCCTTACTTACCATGTACCCCCTGATCTCTGTCCCCTTACTTACTATGTACCCCCTGATCTCTGTCCCCTAACATACCATGTACCCCCTGATCTCTGTCCCCTAACATACCAAGTACCCCCTGATCTCTGTCCCCTTACTTACCATGTACCCCCTGATCTCTGTCCCCTAACATACCATGTACCCCCTGATCTCTGTCCCCTTACATACTATGTACCCCCTGATCTCTGTCCCCTAACATACCATGTACCCCCTGATCTCTGTCCCCGTACTTACTATGTACCCCCTGATCTCTGTCCCCTAACATACCATGTACCCCCTGATCTCTGTCCCCTAACATACCAAGTACCCCCTGATCTCTGTCCCCTAACATACCATGTACCCCTGATCTCTGTCCCCTAACATACCATGTACCCCCTGATCTCTGTCCCCTAACATACCATGTACCCCCTGATCTCTGTCCCCTAACATACCATGTACCCCTGATCTCTGTCCCCTTACATACCATGTACCCCCTGATCTCTGTCCCCTAACATACCATGTACCCCTGATCTCTGTCCCCTAACATACCATGTACCCCCTGATCTCTGTCCCCTTACTTACTATGTACCCCCTGATCTCTGTCCCCTAACATACCATGTACCCCCTGATCTCTGTCCCCTAACATACCATGTACCCCCTGATCTCTGTCCCCTTACTTACTATGTACCCCCTGATCTCTGTCCCCTAACATACCATGTACCCCCTGATCTCTGTCCCCTAACATACCATGTACCCCTGATCTCTGTCCCCTTACATACCATGTACCCCCTGATCTCTGTCCCCTAACATACCATGTACCCCCTGATCTCTGTCCCCTAACATACCATGTACCCCCTGATCTCTGTCCCCTTACTTACTATGTACCCCCTGATCTCTGTCCCCTAACATACCATGTACCCCCTGATCTCTGTCCCCTAACATACCATGTACCCCCTGATCTCTGTCCCCTAACATACCATGTACCCCCTGATCTCTGTCCCCTTACTTACCATGTACCCCCTGATCTCTGTCCCCTTACTTACTATGTACCCCCTGATCTCTGTCCCCTAACATACCATGTACCCCCTGATCTCTGTCCCCTAACATACCAAGTACCCCCTGATCTCTGTCCCCTTACTTACCATGTACCCCCTGATCTCTGTCCCCTAACATACCATGTACCCCCTGATCTCTGTCCCCTTACATACTATGTACCCCCTGATCTCTGTCCCCTAACATACCATGTACCCCCTGATCTCTGTCCCCGTACTTACTATGTACCCCCTGATCTCTGTCCCCTAACATACCATGTACCCCCTGATCTCTGTCCCCTAACATACCAAGTACCCCCTGATCTCTGTCCCCTAACATACCATGTACCCCTGATCTCTGTCCCCTAACATACCATGTACCCCCTGATCTCTGTCCCCTAACATACCATGTACCCCCTGATCTCTGTCCCCTAACATACCATGTACCCCTGATCTCTGTCCCCTTACATACCATGTACCCCCTGATCTCTGTCCCCTAACATACCATGTACCCCTCATCTCTGTCCCCTAACATACCATGTACCCCCTGATCTCTGTACCCTTACATACCATGTACCCCCTGATCTCTGTCCCCTAACATACCATGTACCCCTGATCTCTGTCCCCTAACATACCATGTAACCCCTGATCTCTGTCCCCTTTCATACCATGTAACCCCTGATCTCTGTCCCCTTACATTCCATGTACCCCCTGATCTTTGTCCCCTTACATTCCATGTACCCCCTGATCTGTCCCCTTACATACCATGTACCCCCTGATCTCTGTCCCCTAACATACCATGTACCCCCTGATCTCTGTCCCCTTACATACCATGTACCCCCTGATCTCTGTCTCCTTACATACCATGTAACCCCTGATCTCTGTCCCCTTACATACCATGTATCCCCTGATTTCGGTCCCCTTACATACCATGTACCCCCTGATCTCTGTCCCCTTACTTACTATATACCCCCTGATCTCTGTCTCCTTACATACCATGTACCCCCTGATCTCTGTCTCCTTAAATACCATGTAACCCCCTGATCTCTGTCCCTTTACATACCATGTAACCCCCTGATCTCTGTCCCCTTACATACCATGTACCCCCTGATCTCTGTCCCCAAACATACCATGTAACCCCTAATATCTGTCTCCTTACATACCATGTACCCCCTAATATCTGTCTTCTTACATACCATGTACCCCCTAATCTCTGTCCCTTACATACCATGTAGCCCTTGATCTCTGTACCCTTACATACCATGTACCCCCTGATCTATGTCCCCTAACATACCATGTAGCCCCTGATCTCTTTACCCTTACATACCATGTACCCCCAGATCTATGTCCCCTAACATACCATGTACCTCCTGATCTCTGTCTCGTTACATACTATGTACCCCCTGATCTATGTCTCCTTACATTCCATGTACCCCCTGATCTCTGTCCCCTTACATACCATGTACCCCCTGATCTCTGTCCCCTTACATACATGTACCCCTGATCTCTGTCCCCATACCATGTACCCCCTAATCTCTCCCCTAACATACCATGTAACCCCTAATATCTGTCTCCTTATATAACATGTACCCCCTGATCTCTGTCCCTTACATACCATGTACCCCCTGATCTCTGTCCCCTAACATACCATGTAACCCCTAATATCTGTCTCCTTACATACCATGTACCCCCTAATATCTGTCTTCTTACATACCATGTACCCTCTAATCTCTGTCCCCTTACATACCATGTAGCCCCTGATCTCTGTACCCTTACATACCATGTACCCCCTGATCTATGTCCCCTAACATACCATATACCCCCTAATCTCTGTACCCTTACATACCATGTACCCCCTGATCTATGTGCCCTAACATACCATGTAGCCCCTGATCTATGTCCCCTAACATACCATGTAACCCCTAATATCTGTCCCCTTTCATACCATGTAACCCCTAATATCTGTCTCCTTACATACTATGTACCCCCTTATCTATGTCTCCTTACATTCCATGTACCCCCTGATCTCTGTCCCCTTACAAACCATGTACCCCCTGATCTCTGTCCCCTTAAATACCATGTACCCCCTGATCTCTGTCCCCTTACATACCCTGTACATTCTGATCTCTGTCTCCTTACATACCGTGTAACCCCTGATCTGTCTCCATACATTCCATGTACCCCCTGATGTCTGTCCCCTAACATACCATGTAACCCCTGATCTATGTCTCCTTACATACCATGTACCCCCTGATCTCTGTCCCCTAACATGCCATGTAACCCCTGATCTCTGTCCCCTTACATAACATGTGACCCCTGATCTCTGTCCCCTTATATACCATGTAACCCCTGATCTATGTCTCCTTACTTTCCATGTACCCCCTGATCTCTGTCCCCTTACATTCCATGTACCCCCTGATCTCTGTCCCCTTACATACCATGTACCCCCTGATCTCTGTGTCCTTACATTCTATGTACCTCCTGATCTCTGTATCCTTACATACCATGTAACCCCTGATCTCTGGATCTCTGTCTCCTTACATACCTTGTAACCCCTGATCTATGTCTCCTTACATTCTATGTACCCCCAGATCTGTCTCCTTACATATCATGTACCCCCAGATCTGTCTTACATACCATGTACCCCCTGATCTCTGTCCCCTTACATACCATGTACCCCCTGATCTCTGTCCCCTTACATACCATGTACCCCCTGATCTCTGTCCCCTTACATACCATGTAGCCCCTGATCTCTGTCCCCTTACATACCATGTACCCCCTGATCTCTGTCCCCTTACATACCATGTACCGTCTGATCTCTGTCCCCTTACATACCATGTACCCCCTGATCTCTGTCTCCTTACATACCATGTACCCCATATCTCTATCTCCTTAAATACCATGTAACACCCTGATCTCTGTCCCTTTACATACCATGTAACCCCCTGATCTCTGTCCCCTTACATACCATGTACCCCCTGATCTCTGTGTCCTTACATTCTATGTACCTCCTGATCTCTGTCTCCTTACATACCATGTAACCCCTGATCTCTGGATCTCTGTCTCCTTACATACCATGTAACCCCTGATCTATGTCTCCTTACATTCTATGTACCCCCAGATCTGTCTCCTTACATACCATGTACCCCCAGATCTGTCTCCTTACATACCATGTACCCCCTGATCTCTGTCCCCTTACATTCCATGTACCCCCTGATCTGTCCCCTTACATACCATGTACTCCCTGATCTGTCCCCTTACATACCATGTACCCCCTGATCTCTGTCCCCTTACATGCCATGTACCCCTGATCTCTGTCTCCTTACATACCAAGTACCCCCTGATCTCTGTCTCCTTACATACCATGTACCCCCTGATCTGTCTCCTTACATACCATGTACCCCCAGATCTGTCTCCTTACATACCATGTACCCCCTGATCTCTGTCTCCTTACATACCATGTAACCCCTGATCTCTGTCCCCTTACATTCCATGTAAACCCTAATCTGTCCCCTTACATACCATGTAACCCCTAATCTCTGTCCCCTAACTTACCATGTAACCCCTAATCTCTGTCCCCTAACTTACCATGTAACCCCAAATATCCCCTTACATACCATGTACCCCCTGATCTCTGTCCCCATACCATGTACCCCCTAATCTCTGTCCCCTAACATGCCATGTAACCCCTAATATCTCCTTACATAACATGTACCCCTGATCTCTGTCTCCTTACATACCATGTAACCCCTAATCTCTGTCTCCTTACATACTATGTACCCCCTAATCTCTGTCTCCTTACATACCGTGTACCCCCTAATCTCTGTCCCCTAACATACCATGCAACCCCTAATATCTGTCCCCTAACATACCATGTAACCCCTAATATCTGTCTCCTTACATACCATGTACCCCCTGATCTCTGTCCCATAACATACCATGTACCCCTAATATCTGTCTCCATACATAAAATGTACCCCCTGATCTCTGTCCCTTACATAATATGTACCCCCTGATCTCTGTCCCCTTACATACCATGTAACCCCTAATATGTGTCTCCTTACATACCATGTACCCCCTAATCTCTGTACCCTTACATACCATGTACCCCCTGATCTATGTGCCCTAACATACCATGTAGCCCCTGATCTATGTCCCCTAACATACCATGTAACCCCTAATATCTGTCCCCTTTCATACCATGTAACCCCTAATATCTGTCTCCTTACATACCATGTACCCCCTGATCTCTGTCCCCTTACATACCATGTACCCTCTGATCTCTGTCCCCTTACATACCATGTACCCCCTGATCTCTGTCTCCTTACATACCATGTACCCCATATCTCTATCTCCTTAAATACCATGTAACACCCTGATCTCTGTCCCTTTACATACCATGTAACCCCCTGATCTCTGTCCCCTTACATACCATGTACCCCCTGATCTCTGTCCCCATACCATGTACCCCCTAATCTCTGTCCCCTAACATACCATGTAACCCCTAATATCTGTCTCCATACATATGTATCCCCTGATCTCTGTCCCTTACATACTATGTACCCCCTGATCTCTGTCCCCTAAATACCATGTAACCCCTAATATCTGTCTCCTTACATACCATGTACCCCCTAATATCTGTCTTCTTACATACCATGTACCACCTAATCTCTGTCCCCTTACATACCATGTAGCCCCTGATCTCTGTACCCTTACATACCATGTACCACCTGATCTATGTCCCCTAACATACCATGTACCTCCAGATCTCTGTTTCGTTACATACTATGTACCCCCTGATCTATGTCTCCTTACATTCCATGTACCCCCTGATCGCTGTCCCCTTACATACCATGTACCCCCTGATCTCTGTCCCCTTACATACCATGTACCCCTGATCTCTGTCTCCTTACATACCATGTAACCCCTGATCTGTCTCCCTACATTCCATGTACCCCCTGATCTCTGTCCCCTAACATACCATGTAACCCCTAATATCTGTCCCCTAACATACCATGTAACCCCTAATATCTGTCTCCTTACATACCATGTACCCCCTGATCCCTGTCCCCTTACATTCCATGTACCCCCTGATCTCTGTCCCCTTACATACCATGTACCCCCTGATCTCTGTTCCTTACATACCGTGTACCCCCTGATCTCTGTCCCCTTTCATACCACGTACCCCCTGATCTCTGTCCCCATTCATACCACGTACCCCCTGATCTCTGTCCCCCTACATTCCATGTACCCCCTGATCTGTCCCCTTACATACCATGTACCCCCTGATCTCTGTCCCCTTACATACCATGTACCCCCTGATCTCTGACCCCTAACATACCATGTACCCCATGATCTCTGTCTCCTAACATACCATGTACCCCCTGATCTCTGTCTCCTTAAATACCATGTAACCCCCTGATCTCTGTCCCCTAACATACCATGTAACCCCCTGATCTCTGTCCCCTTACATACCATGTACCCACTGATCTCTGTGTCCTTACATTCTATGTACCTCCTGATCTCTGTCTCCTTACATACCATGTAACCCCTGATCTCTGTCTCCTTACATACCATGTAACCCCTGATCTGTCTCCTTACATTCTATGTACCCCCAGATCTGTCTCCTTACATACCATGTACCCCCAGATCTGTCTCCTTACATACCATGTACCCCCTGATCTCTGTCCCCTTACATTCCATGTACCCCCTGATCTGTCCCCTTACATACCATGTACTCCCTGATCTGTCCCCTTACATACCATGTACCCCCTGATCTCTGTCCCCTTACATGCCATGTACCCCTAATCTCTGTCTCCTTACATACCAAGTACCCCCTGATCTCTGTCTCCTTACATACCATGTACCCCCTGATCTGTCTCCTTACATACCATGTACCCCCAGATCTGTCTCCTTACATACCATGTACCCCCTGATCTCTGTCTCCTTACATACCATGTAACCCCTGATCTCTGTCCCCTTACATTCCATGTAAACCCTAAACTGTCCCCTTACATACCATGTAACCTCTAATCTCTGTCCCCTAACTTACCATGTAACCCCAAATATCCCCTTACATACCATGTTCCCCCTGATCTCTGTCCCCATACCATGTACCCCCTAATCTCTGTCCCCTAACATGCCATGTAACCCCTAATATCTATCTCCTTACATAACATGTACCCCCGATCTCTGTCCCTTACATACCATGTACCCCCTGATCTCTGTCTCCTTACATACCATGTAACCCCTAATCTCTGTCTCCTTACATACTATGTACCCCCTAATCTCTGTCTCCTTACATACCATGTACCCCCTAATCTCTGTCCCCTAACATACCATGTAACCCCTAATATCTGTCCCCTAACATACCATGTAACCCCTAATATCTGTCTCCTTACATACCATGTACCCCCTGATCTCTGTCCCATAACATACCATGTACCCCTAATATCTGTCTCCATACATAAAATGTACCCCCTGATCTCTGTCCCTTACATAATATGTACCCCCTGATCTCCGTCCCCTTACATACCATGTAACCCCTAATATGTGTCTCCTTACATACCATGTACCCCCTAATATCTCTCTTCTTACATACCATGTACCCCCTAATCTCTGTACCCTTACATACCATGTACCCCCTGATCTATGTGCCCTAACATACCATGTAGCCCCTGATCTATGTCCCCTAACATACCATGTAACCCCTAATATCTGTCCCCTTTCATACCATGTAACCCCTAATATCTGTCTCCTTACATACCATGTACCCCCTGATCTCTGTCCCCATACCATGTACCCCCTAATCTCTGTCCCCTAACATACCATGTAACCCCTAATATCTGTCTCCATACATAATATGTACCCCCTGATCTCTGTCCCTTACATACTATGTACCCCCTGATCTCTGTCCCCTAAATACCATGTAACCCCTAATATCTGTCTCCTTACATACCATGTACCCCCTAATATCTGTCTTCTTACATACCATGTACCACCTAATCTCTGTCCCCTTACATACCATGTAGCCCCTGATCTCTGTACCCTTACATACCATGTACCACCTGATCTATGTCCCCTAACATACCATGTACCTCCAGATCTCTGTTTCGTTACATACTATGTACCCCCTGATCTATGTCTCCTTGCATTCCATGTACCCCCTGATCTCTGTCCCCTTACATACCATGTACCCCCTGATCTCTGTCCCCTTACATACCATGTACCCCTGATCTCTGTCTCCTTACATACCATGTAACCCCTGATCTGTCTACCTACATTCCATGTACCCCCTGATCTCTGTCCCCTAACATACCATGTACCCCCTGATCTCTGTCCCCTAACATACCATGTAACCCCTAATATCTGTCTCCTTACATACCATGTACCCCCTGATCCCTGTCCCCTTACATTCCATGTACCCCCTGATCTCTGTCCCCTTACATACCATGTACCCCCTGATCTCTGTTCCATACATACCGTGTACCCCCTGATCTCTGTCCCCTTTCATACCACGTACCCCCTGATCTCTGTCCCCTTTCATACCACGTACCCCCTGATCTCTGTCCCCTTACATTCCATGTACCCCCTGATCTGTCCCCTTACATACCATGTACCCCCTGATCTCTGTCCCCTTACATACCATGTACCCCCTGATCTCTGACCCCTAACATACCATGTACCCCTGATCTCTGTCCCCTTACATACCATGTACCCCCTGATCTCTGTCTCCTTACATACCATGTAACCCCTGATCTCTGTCCCCTTACATACCATGTAACCCCTGATCTCGGTCCCCTTACACACCATGTACCCTCTGATCTCTGTCCCCTTACATACCATGTACCCCATGATCTCTGTCTCCTAACATACCATGTACCCCCGATCTCTGTCCCCTTACATACCATGTACCCCCTGTTCTCTGTCCCCTTACATACCATGTAACCCCCTGATCTCTGTCCCCTTACATACCATGTACCCCCTGATCTCTGTCTCCTTAAATACCATGTAACCCTCTGATCTCTGTCCCTTGACATACCATGTAACCCCCTGATCTCTGTCCCTTACATACTATGTACCCCCTGATCTCTGTCCCCTAACATACCATATAACCCCTGATATCTGTCTCCTTACATACCATGTACCCCCTAATATCTGTCTTCTTACATACCATGTACCCCCTAATCTCTGTCCCCTTACATACCATGTAGTGCCTGATCTCTCTACCCTTACATACCATGTACCCCCTGATCTATGTCCCCTAACATACCATGTAGCCCCTGATCTCTTTACCCTTACATACCATGTACCCCCAGATCTATGTCCCCTAACATACCATGTACCTCCTGATCTCTGTCTCGTTACATACTATGTACCCCCTGATCTCTGTCTCCTTACATTCCATGTACCCCCTGATCTCTGTCCCCTTACATACCATGTACCCCTGATCTCTGTCCCCTTACATACCATGTACACCCTGATCTCTGTCTCCTTACATACCATGTAACCCCTGATATGTCTCCTTACATTCCATGTACCCCCTGATCTCTGTCCCCAAACATACCATGTAACCCCTGATCTATGTCTCCTTATATACCATGTGACCCCTGATCTCTGTCCCCTTATATACCATGTAACCCCTGATCTATGTCTCCTTACTTTCCATGTACCCCCTGATCTCTGTTCCCTTACATTCCATGTACCCCCTGATCTCTGTCCCCTTACATACCATGTACCCCCTGTTCTCTGTCCCCTTACATACCATGTACCCCTGATCTCTGTGTCGTTACATTCTATGTACTTCCTGATCTCTGTCTCCTTACATACCATGTAACCCCTGATCTCTGGATCTCTGTCTCCTTACATACCATAATACCCCTGATCTATGTCTCCTTACATTCTATGTACCCCCAGATCTGTCTCCTTACATACCATGTACCCCCAGATCTTTCTCCTTACATACCATGTACCCCCTGATCTCTGTCCCCTTACATTCCATGTACCCCCTGATCTCTGTCCCCTTACATTCCATGTACCCCCTGATCTATGTCCCCTTACATTCCATGTACCCCCTGATCTCTGTCCCCTTACATTCCATGTACCCCCTGATCTCTGTCCCCTTACATTCCATGTACGCCCTATTCTCTGTCCCCTTACATACCATGTACCCCCTGATCTCTGTCCCCTTACATACCATGTACCCCCTGATGTCTGTCTCCTTACATACCATGTAACCCCTGATCTCTGTCCCCTTACATACCATGTAACCCCTGAACTCTGTCCCTTTACATACCATGTACCCCCTGATCTCTGTCCCCTTACATACCATGTACCCCCTGATCTCTGTCCCCTTACATACCATGTACCCCCTGATCTGTTCCTTACATACCACGTACCCCCTGATCTCTGTCCCCTTTCATACCACGTACCCCCTGATCTCTGTCCCCTTACATACCATGTATCCCCTGTTCTCGGTCCCCTTACATACCATGTTCCCTCTGATCTCGGTCCCCTTACATACCATGTACCCCTGATCTCTATCTCCTTACATACCATGTACCCCTTGATCTCTGTCTCCTTAAATACCATGTAACCCCTTGATCTCTGTCCCTTTACATACCATGTAACCCCCTGGTCTCTGTCCCCTTACATACCATGTACCCCCTGATCTCTGTGTCCTTACATTCTATGTACCTCCTGGTCTCTGTCTCCTTACATACCATGTAAACCCTGATCTCTGGATCTCTGTCTCCTTACATACCATGTAACCCCTGATCTATCTCCTTACATACCATGTACCCCCTGATCTGTTCCCTTACATACCATGTACCCCCTGATCTCTGTCCCCTTACATACCATGTACCCCCTGATCTGTTCCCTTACATTCCATGTACCCCCTGATCTCTGTCCCCTTACATTCCATGTACCCCCTGATCTCTGTCTCCTTACATACCATGTACCCTCTGATCTGTCTCCTTACATACCATGTATCTCCAGATCTGTCTCCTTACATACCATGTACCCCCTAATCTGTCCCCGTACATACTGTATATCCCCTAATATCTGTCTCCTTACATACCATGTGCCCCCTAATATCTGTCTCCTTACATACCATGTGCCCCCTAATATCTATCTCCTTACATTCCATGTACCTCCTAATCTCTGTCTCCTTACATTCCATGTAACCCCTGATCTCTGGCTTCTTACATACCATGTAACCCCTGATCTCTGTCTCCTTACATTCCATGTAACCCCTGATCTATGTCTCCTTGCATTCTATGTGTGACCCCTGATCTCTGTCCCCTTACATATCATGTAACCCCCTGATCTGTCTCCTTACATACTATGTACCCCCTAATCTCTGTCCCCTTACATTCCATGTACCCCCTAATCTCTTTCCCCTAACATTCCATGTCACCCCAGATCTGTCTCCTTACATACCATGTACCCCCTAATCTCTGTCTCCTTACATACCATGTACCCTCTAATATCTGTCTCCTTACATACCATGTAACCCCTTATATCTGTCTCCTTACATACCATGTACCCCCTAATATCTGTTCCCTTATATAGTATATGCCCCCTAACATCTGTCTTATATACAATAAACCCCCTAATGCGTGTCTCCTTATATTATATGCATCCCCTGATGTGTGGCCTCATATATTGTGTAACCCACTAGTACAGTATGTACTATACCATGTACTGTGCAGTTTAGGGATCTAACAATTTACTACAGGCCTAACCACTGTGAAAAATTAGAGTTATGGTAGCCTTACTTAGATAACTCCTTTTCTTCGAGGTCCACAGAGATACCATAGGGAATATTATGGTTTGAGAGATCCCGGTACCAAACAGTTAAAGCTATCAGCTTCCAGGATGCCTCGGGTCCTCCTCCATATATACCCCACCCCTAGCCACAGTCCTTTAGTTAACAAGCCTCAAGGCAGGAGAAGGAAAAGCAATCGTACACCAGAAACACTCTCACACAAGATGAGGGAATCTGTGACCAAAAGAAAAAACTACCCATGCAGCCAGGTCCGTCAGGGTGGGTGCCCTGTGGACCTTGAAGAAAAGGAGTTATCAAGGTAAGTCTACCATAACTCTAATTTTCTTCTTCAGGGTCCATAGGGATCCACAGGGAAAAGCTGGAACTAGAATTTCTTCATTCACATGAAAATGGGACACTACCTTAGGAAGGTAACCCTCCCTTGAACGAAGAACAGCTTTATCCTGGTGAAAAATCAAAAATGGGAAGCTACAAGAAAGCGCTGCCAAATCAGAGACTCTGTGAGCAGAAGAGATAGCGAGGAGAAATGGTGTCTTCGCTGTCAACCATTTCAAATCTACAGAGTCCAGAGGTTCAAATGGGGGAGCTTGTAGCCTTAAAGAACCAAAGACAATTCCCACGCTGCTACCGGTGGAACAAAAGACTGAACTCACAGAACTCCTTGGAAAATTTCTAATATCTGGTAATGAGGCAATCTTCCTCTGGAACCAGACTGACAGTGCACCACTCTCAAAGTGGCCAGGTGGAGACCATGGTCTAAACTCACATGGAGAAAAGCCAGTACCCTGGAAATCCTAAACACCTTAGGATCATACAGTACTTCCTATGGGAACACCATTGATCAAAAGAATGCCAAACTCTGTAATAGATGCGGGCAGAGACAGTGCCCTAAACATCATTTGGATTACAGAACTGGATAAACCTTTCGCTCTTAGGATGGAAGATTCAAGAGCCATGCTGACAAAGACAGACGAGGTAAGTCCGGATGCCGGCAGGGACCATGCATTAGCAGATCCTGCCATAGAGGAAGAGGATACGGACTGTCTATGGACAGATTCTGTATGTCGGTGAACCAGTGACGTGTGGGCCAAGCTGGAGCCACCAGTATTACTGTTCCGCCTTCCTGCTTGAATTTACTGAGAACTCTTGGGAGGAGGGAAATCGGAGGAAAGAGATATACCAGCTTGAAGTCCTATCTTACTGCCAGTGCGTCCACAAAGGCTGCTGATGGGTCTCTGGACCCGTACCTGGGGACCTTGCGGTTGTGACGTGAGGCCATGAGATGTTTCTGGTAGACCCCATTTGCTTACCAGGAGCTGAAACACTCCCGGATGGAGAGACCACTCTCTGGCGTGTATGTCCTGGCGACTTAGGAAGTCTGCTTCCCAATTGAGTACTCTCAGTATGAATATTGACGATATGGCCAGAAGATGATGTTCTGCCCAAATCAGAACCCTTGTCACTTATTTCATGGCTGTGTAACTTCTTTTGCCATGATGATTGAGGTAGGCCACTGTAGTTGCATTGTTGGACTGAATCTGGACCGGCTTGCTGTGGAGCAGGTCATGTGCCATGACAAGAGCTCTGTATACTGCTCACAGTTCCAGAATGTTTATTGGCAGAGACTTTCCTGATTTGTCCATCTTCCCTTTGTTTTTTACATTTTTGCAAATGTAATTAAAAAAAAAAAGCTAACATTTTACACGTTGTCATTATGGGGTAGTGTGTGTACAATTTTGAGGACAAAAATGAATTTATTCCATTTTAAAATAATGCTGTAACATAACAAAATGTGGAAAAAGTGAAGCGCTGTGAATACTTTCTGGATGCACTGTATACATCATCTGCTCTCTGGTAGCATTTGGTAGATTCTTCCAATGCCCCCGTCCATTCTTCAACAGCTTTGGCTACCCAGGCTCCAGCCATAGCTGGACGAGTAATCGCTCCAGATGATGAAAATATTGTTTTAAGACATGCTTCAATCTTTCTATCTGTGGAGTCCTTCAGAGCAGATGCTGATGGAATAGGTAATGTAGCATTTCTGATTAAATGCATCACATGAGCATTCACAGTAGGAAGTACCTCCCACTTAGTACATACAGAAGCTGGGAAAGGATACAACGATGTTATTCTCTTATTCACATAAAACATGTCAGGGTTACCCCATGCCTCATTCATTAGCTCAGTGAGCGAGTTCAGATACAGGAAATGCTGTTTTGGCCACTTGCGGTGGTGATTAAACATTGGAGCCTTCTTACTATGAGCTGGTTCATCCTCCTGACTATCTAGAATTAATTTAACCGCACCCACCAAAGAAGAAACATCCATTGTGTACGGATGGCCCTCCCCCGAGCTAGACCCTGGAGAGGAACCTCGCGCATCATCTAATTCCTCTGGTGATGTGTCTGAATCCGTATGTTGAGCAGACTGATAACATGATAACTTCCTTACCTGACATCTCCGTGTGTCTGGGTTGCAGTCCATGTCGCAGCATTGCTGCTAGCAAGCTCAGCCGCGACCCACCGAAGTCACCAGCCCTGTGGCAGTATATGAGTTTTAATTCAGATGCTTAGTACTACCAACCCAAAAACATAACATAAAAGCTTAGGACTGCCTAAGCCCCTGTTGAAAAATTGTCTTGATCCTGCCGCACCAAACGAACAACTGAAGGCCTGTGGCTAGGGGTGGGGTATATATGGGGGAGGACCTGAGGCATCCTGGGAGCTGAAAGCTTTAACTGTTTGGTGCCTGGATCTCTCCAACCGTAATATCCCTGTGGACCCTGAAGAAGAAAGCACCATTTAATAGACACCCCTTCACTCATCAGGGTCTCTTTGACCTGGTGATTGCTGATAAGTCTCAAATTATGAATGTGAACCCTCCTCCAAATAACTTGCATCACATAGCGTAATACTGTGTATATAATGCAATACTTCTTACACTGTGAAACGGGCTGGTTCCCACTAGATGTTGTTCCTTATGGTCATGCAGAGAAAGAAATTGATTTTGACAGTCCCAGGCTCTCCAGCATCCATATTCACAGTCTTCTAGGGTCAGCCCAGTATATGCGTCATTCCTCTCATAAGTGCAGTTTATGGGGCCTATTCAAATACCCGCGGGACTTGTCCCGCGAGTAATTGAAGGGTGAAAGTCCCGAGGCGCGGGGTTAAGCTATTCAATAGAATAGGTTTTTCCCCTCGTCCAAAAACAGGACTTCCACGCGAGAACACACTGATTCCGCGAGAGCTGCGGAATCAGTGTGTTATTCTTGCTCGCGCGAGGCCGAATAGGGCGGCCTCACGCTGATTTTACCTCGCACCTACATGAGGTGTGAGGTAAAGTCAAACAGCGGGAACTCGTCTGCGGGGTCTCAGGGAAACCCGCGCGTGGAATCCCCGCTAAATTTATCCCGTCCAGCGCACCAAATAGCCTTGGGGTAAACCCTGTGACTAATTGAATATGCCCCTATGTGTGTGTATATATATATATATATATATATATATATATATATATATTCCATAGACAAAAATCCTTACGGTTTCACATGTCCCATTATGGCTGCTTAGACATGATCTGAAAATTCACAAAACCTATTGATTTTCTGCCACTCAAACTTCAAAAAGCAATGAAATTACGATCATTAAGGCTGACGCCTTATTGGATGTGTTCCTTGCATAATACAGATATGGTATGCCATCACACCCTGTGGTTAACTGCAGATTCAGCACTCTCACAGAAAGAGATTGCTGTCACTCACAAAATGGTGGAGCTGCTAATTCACAGAATTGTGTGCTCAGTGGAATACACACATGCAGTCTATGAGGTCTGAGCAGTTATGTGGCTCCCACATCCCACTCAGGGCCTGATTCAGAGCCGGACGCTATTTGTGGACGGTCGTTCTGAAAAAGGTTGGATATTTAAATTGAGCGCTCGCTCTTTGCGGTCTGTGGACGCCTCTATGTCTGAGCGAGCGTCCGAAAAATGCGCTCGCTATTTTGTAGAGACGCCCCTTTGCCGTTCGCATCACACGTCATCTCCGGTATTTATTAGATTAATCGGGAACATCGAAAGGCATCTGAACTGCTCGCAGTGCTTGTGGTAGGATTTACTTCCCGCAATCACTGCGAGCAGTTCAGGCTAAAAGACAACCAAGTGACGTGGTCGATGATGCTGCTTTATTAATTATGCACACCCATTAAACGCCGTTTTGACCGTTTGGCACGCCTGCGTTCGGATCTCCACTCCCCGTTTTCAAGCACCTTCCCCTGTTACCACCCACAAACAGTACATTCTGTCACTCAAATTAGCCGCCTTCGCTGTTTTACGAGTGTACAATTTCCGACCACAATGACTGGTTGGCGCATGCGCATTATGACCCATACGCAGTTGTGCGAACATCGCTCAGCGCGAACGAGCGGCCGCTTACGAGCGGCTCTGAATCAGGCCCTCAGTGCCCACAATCCTCCCATTCAGTCAGCACAACAATCGCACAGGATTCCATCATCCTTCTCACTCCATACATCCATCTCATTCATTATACACATTCAGCTCCCTAATTGCTAAAACTATCATACTCTGTCTATACATGTACACTATATTCACCTCCATGCTGCTATAACTTCCCCAATCCCTACAGCTGTGTGTTCTCCCAACTGTCCTAGTCTGCATGCCCTCATCCACACCAATATGTCTTTCCCCATGTGCACCGCCCTGTCTTCCTGCATCCGTGCCACTGTGTTTCCTTCCATCTGCACCACTACCTTCCCCCAGCCACGTCACTCTGTGTTCCCTTATCTCTGCCACTCTCTATTCCTCCATCTGCACCACTGCCTTCCCCCAGCCACATCACTCTGTCTTCCCTTATCTCTGCCACTCTCTATTCCTCCATCTGCACCACTGCCTTCCCCCAGCCATGTCACTCTGTCTTCCCCTTATCTCTGCTACTCTCTATTCCTCCATCTGCACCACTGCCATCCCCCAGCCATGTCAGTCTTCCCCTTATCTCTGCTATTCTCTATTCCTCCATCTGCACCACTGCCTTCCCCCAGCCACGTCACTTTGTCTTCCCTTATCTCTGCTATTCTCTATTCCTCCATCTGCACCACTGCCTTCCCCCAGCCACGTCACTTTGTCTTCCCTTATCTCTGCTACTCTCTATTCCTCTATCTGCACCACTGCCTTCCCCCAGCCACGTCGCTCTGTCTTCCCTTATCTCTGCCACTCTCTATTCCTCCATCTGCACCACTGCCTTCCCCCAGCCACATCACTCAGTCTTCTTCCATCTGCACCACACTGCCTTCCCCCAGCCATGTCACTCTGTCTTCCCCTTATCTCTGCTACTCTCTATTCCTTTCATCTGCACCACTGCCTTCCCCCAGCCACGTCGCTGTCTTCCCCTTATCTCTGCTATTCTCTATTCCTCCATCTGCACCACTGCCTTCCCCCAGCCACGTCACTTCCCCTTATCTCTGCCACTCTCTATTCCTCCATCTGCACCGCTGCCTTCCCCCAGCCACGTCACTCTGTCTTCCCTTATCTCTGCTACTCTCTATTCCGGCATCTGCACCACTGCCTTCCCCTTATCTCTGCTACTCTCTATTCTCCATCTGTACCAGTCACTTCCCCTTATCTCTGCCACTCTCTTCCTCCATCTGCACCACTGCCTTCCCCCAGCCACGTCACTCTGTCTTCCCTTATCTCTGCTACTCTCTATTCCTGCATCTGCACCACTGCCTTCCCCCAGCCACATCACTCTGTCTTCCCCTTATCTCTGCCACTCTCTATTCCTCCATCTGCACCACTGTCTTCCCCCAGCCACATCACTGTCTTCCACTTATCTCTGCCACTCTCTATTCCTCCATCTGCACCACTGCCTTCCCCCAGCCACGTCACTCTGTCTTCCCCTTATCTCTGCCACTCTCTATTCCTCCATCTGCACCACTGCCTTCCCCCAGCCACATCACTCTGTCTTCCCCTTATCTCTGCCACTCTCTATTCCTCCATCTGCACCACTGCCTTTCCCCAGCCACGTCACTCTGTCTTCCCTTATCTCTGCCACTCTCTATTCTCCATCTGTACCACTGCCTTCCCCCAGCCACGTCACTTCCCCTTATCTCTGTCACTCTCTATTCCTTCATCTGCCCCGCTGCCTTCCCCCAGCCACATCACTCTGTCTTCCCCTTACCTCTGCTACTCTCTATTCCTCCATCTGCACCACTGCCTTCCCCCAGCCACGTCACTCTTTCTTCCCTTATCTCTGCCACTCTCTATTCCTCCATCTGCACCACTGCCTTCCCCCAGCCACGACACTCTCTTTCCCCTCCCACCTGCACCACTCTGTCGTCCCATCCAGTCTTTCCCCTCCCACCCATTTGCACCAATCTGTCTTCCCCAATCCCTTCTGTTGTGTGTTCTCCCATTGTGCTAGTCTCTATTGCCTTATCCACACCAATCTGGCTTTACCCATCTGTGCTGCTCTGTCTTCCTGCATCCATGCCACTCTGTACCCCCCATTAATGTCACTGTTCCCCCAAACTGTATCACTCTGTCTCCCCCCCATGTGCACCATTTTCCACCAATCTGCATCACTTTGGCTTACCCCCATCTGTACTGCCTTATCTTCCCCTCTACACACCATTCTGTCTGCCCAATGCACACCGCTGTCTCCTTCCCCCACACTGGTGTAAGCTCATCCCAGATGCAAGTTTTAATTTGGTGCCCCCCCCCCCCTAAAAAAAAAAAAAGGAAAAATATATATTGTGCATGTCTATCCATGTATCACATATGCACAAAAACACTAATATAAAATAGCCTTACGCTGGGTGAATATATTATGGGCAATGGAGAAGGTGCCTCTTCAGTGCTGCCACCCGACGGCAGGTGCCTCCATTGTCTCCCATAGTTCTGTCCCTGTTCCCCCATCCTCTTATCCCATCTGCGCAGCTCCACATAACTGCTCAGACCTCATTTGCACAGACTGCATGTGTGTATTCCAATGAGCACACACTTCTGTGACTCAGCAGCTCCACCATTTTGTGAGTGATAGCAATCTCACTCTGTGAGTGCTAAATCTGCAGTTAACCACAGGGTGTGATGGCATACCATATCTGTATTACACAAGGAACACGTCCATTTAGGGGTCAGCCTTAATGATCTTAATTCATTGCTGGGTGGTGGGTGCCGGGTTGATTATGTAAAGTGTGATGCAAGTAAAGTCTGAATATTGGCTTTTGCTGTGGAACTATAGTTCCCAGCAAGGCTTCCCCGCATGCTGGTACTTGGAGAACCACAAGTATCAGCATGTGGGACATCACGGCCTGCTGGTACCTGTAGTTCCACAGCAAAAGCAATATTAAAAAAAAACACCACACACCGTAGAAAAGTAAAATTTTATTAAAACATACACACACTATCTCACATACTCACCTATGTATCCCTGTAGCCAATCTGTCCAATGAAGCACCTGTAAATATATGAAAAAAAAAAAAAGCATACCCCACCCAAAAACAACAACCAGCACCGGGCTTTGAAGACCCAGTACGGGTTGTGCTAAATACAGGGGACAAATTATGAAGGGGTCCCCCCTATTAAGCACAACCAGCACCAGGCTTTCCAGAACCAGCCCTGGTTGCCAAAATACAGAGAACAAACGATATAGGAGTCCCCCGTATTCAACACAACCAGCAAAGGGCTCTGAGTGAGAGCTGGTTCTGGAAATACAGGGGGGAAAAAATGCGTAGGGTCCCCCTGTATGTCCCAGAACCAGCACCGGACCCCTTCTAGCAGGGGGGGGGGGGGTGATGCCACAGCCAGGGGAGCCCTGTCACTGGGCTCCCCAGCTGAAGCATCACCCCCTGACCGCTAGTCAGCCCAGGCCAGGGATCCCTGGGGACCCCTCCAATAAAGGGGTCCCCCCCTCTTCAGGGCACCCCAGGCCCAGAGTGATAGTACGGGGCTATCCCCAGCACCTCTGGGCGGTGGGTGCTGGGTTGATTGTGTCGTGTGGTACATATGAAAATATAAAATATTGTCTTTTGCAGTAGTACTACAGGTCCCAGCAGGCATCCCCGCACACTGGTACTTGGAGAACCACAAGTACCAGCAGGCGGGGCATCGAGGGCCTGCTGGTGCCTATAGTAAGCCTGCAAAATAAATATTCAAATAAAACAAAAGAGAGAGTTTGTTTTAATTTTTAATTTTTCAGCACCTTCACCTGGAGAGCGGCAGCCTTTAAGCTCTTTTTCATAGCTGCGGCTCCACCAGGACTTCCCCGGCGTCTTCATCTGGAGAGCGGCAGCCTTTAAGCTCTTTTTCATAGCTGCGGCTCCACCAGGACTTCCCCGGCGTCTTCACCTGGAGATCGGCAGCCTTTAAGCTCTTTTTCCTGGCCGCCGCCCATCCAGGACTTCCCGGCGTCTTCTTGCTTCAGCTGGTCTTCTCTCCAGCTCCCCGGCCGACGAACTGAGTGGACGGTGCCTCGCGCTGGCTGTATATAAGCCAGCCGAGGGGGCGGGGCAATGATGTCACGAGCAGTGTTTGGCTCGCAGCGCCCATCTTTGAATTTAAAAAGTGGTGCTGAGGCGCCATTTTTGAAAAGGGCACGCTCGGTTCTCACTATTGAAGTCAATGTTGAGAACAGCTCATTGGCTGAGAGGTGGAAGGCTCGCCTCTCTCAGCCAATGAGCGCTCTGCACCAGGATTTCTGAACTGAAATGCTGGGCAGAGCTATCATTCGGGTAGTAGTGTTAGAGAACAATAATGTCCGTGGGTCCAGGTATCTGTGTTTTTTTTTTCCCAGACCCTGCATTGGCTGAACAGGACAGATCTACGCATAGGAGGAGGTGAGTATGGAATTGTTATTACAGGTACTCCATTGGATTGTCTACTGGAGAAGAGGACAGATTGGTTTCAGGGATACTAGGTGAGTATATGAGATAGTGTGCGTATGCGTGTGCGCGTGCGCGCGCATGTGTGTGCGCGTGCGCGCGCATGTGTGTGCGCGCATGTGTGTGCGCGCGTGCGTGTGTGCGCATGTGTGTTTTAATAACATTTAACTTTTCTACGGTGTGTGTTCTGTGCTTTTTTAATATTGCTTTTGCTGTGGAACTACAGGTACCAGCCGGCCCATAATGCCCAGCATGCTGATACTTATGGTTCTCCAAGTACCAGCATGTGGGGGAGGCTTCATGGGAACTGTAGTTCCACAGCAAGAGACAATATTTTGACTATTTACTTGCACCACACTTTACACAATCAACCCGGCACCCACCGCTCTAGGGTTAGCCCCGGGCTATCAGCCTGGGCCACCCTGGAGAAGAGGGCTCCTTTATTGTGGGGTCCCCAGGGATGCCTGGGCTTACTAGCGGTTAGGGGTGATGCTGCGGCTGGGGGGCCCGGTGAAAAGGCTCCCCTGGCTGTGGCATCACCCCCCTGACAGAAAGAGTCCGGTGCTGGTTCTGGTAAATACAGGGAGACCCTATGCATTTTCCCCCCCCCTGTATTTCCAGAACCAGGTCTGGCTCAGAGCCCAGTGCCAGTTGCACTGAATATGGGGGATCCCTACATCTTTTGGCCCCTGTATTTAGCACAACCAGTACTTGGGCACCAAAGCCCAGTGCTGGTTGTCTTCGGGGGGGAGGGGCCACACTATATATATATATTTTTTTAAACACAGAAGCAGGTATTACGGATCTGCATCTGTGTGCTGCTACCTCCCCCGGGTCCTAATGCTTGCCCCACCACCGACTGCACTGCCGCTGCTAAGGCCCGCTACCGTCCCCGGGGTCCTGGCCGCAGCTAACACCCAGTACCCTCCTGCATCTTTCCCCCAGTCCCACTACAGCTAACGCCAGCTTCCTTCACCTGAGCCCACCACCGCTAAATCTCACAAACGACGGCCATCTTTGTGCACCCAAGTGAAACCACAATGACTATGGAGGCTCCTTCTGCAGCTGTGCAAGAAGTTGAAATTTCCTATCTATTCAATGGAGCATTCTTGAGGTAATAGTTTAAAAACTGTAACTTTCTAATTTACCTGAACCCCAAAAGCACATACCCTGGCACAATAGCTACCTAATAAAACCAACCCCAAGTCTAAATTCCACCCCTACCCTGAGATTTGCCTTCCCAAATATCCCCCATAGACTATAGCAGAAAAGTGGTGCTAACAGAGAATGTCAGAAAAAAGTTGGAGCTTTAGATTACTCCCAAATCCTCATTTTTATGGTTTTGCCCTGAAATTTGGCATGCAGCACCGAGCGACAGTTCTACCCGCCCGTGCCAAATTTCGGCCCGCTACCTTCTATAGCTTTTGAGGAGGTGTAGCTCCTTAAACATCATGCCCCCCCTCCAGAATTCTCTATGGGAGAAATCCATTTTTTTTTAGCAGCCTTAATTTAAGGGCACAACTGCGCCCATATAATATATATATAACATTTCAATCATAGCAGCCAGCTCTCTCTGTATATTTCTTCACAATGCAGGCTTTGCCTGGGGTGATTCTCAATGATGAACACAGACCATCATATCCATAATAAAAAATAGAGTTCACTCACCAGGGCTTCTCTTCAAAAGTGTAAAACACCTACTTTACTAACATCAACATTGGTGCAGTACATTAGTCGACATTTCGACCGCACAGAACGCGGTCTCTCTCAAGACAACACCAGTGCAGACAGACAACACACACAGTTCCGTTACTCCCAGGGCACCCCTAAATACACCTAAATACTACCTGTGATTAGCCTTCCACTCACTTCACCTGTGAATCAATCACAGGAAATTCAACTACCCGGAAGTCCATATATGGGCATATGTATTATCAGTCACTCGCTTCCAGCTATCAATAAAGATTCAATGTTTCCAAATCCCATCTAGTAAATACATTAAGCACTACCAACGCTCGTATATCTCACCTTACCCTAGAACACTTTTGGTTTTCCTAATCAGGCTACTTTACCACTCGCTTCCGGCTTGCGCTCCATTCCGCCGGAGGCCACGTGGTTAGTACACGTGTGCCTATTACTTCTCTACATCCGCTGCCGACTTGCGTTCCATACATCCGGAAACTGTACAGTCAGCAGCTAACTGCTTGCTTGTCACTATAACGTAACTTATACCTGTGTGTAACCACTTCCGGACATGCGTTCCACTCAAGGCAGCCTACAATTTGCATGTAAGCCACCCAGAGGCCATCAGTCAACACTTCATTTAGTTGTCTAGTGTTACCCATAGACGGATACTATTTCTGATATTACTATCCCTACTAATCTTCTGTAGGGAAATAATGGTGCAGCTAAGTACACCCTAGGAGTTGGACACGTTACCATAAACATAGTGACAACCACCGCCACATAATAAAATATTACAAAACAAAATATTACATAAGCCTCCGAAGTCTCAACTATCATATATATATATATATATATATATATATATATAAATATAAATATATAAACATGCATACATACATAAATATGCACAAATATAGATACCTATATTCAAACATACTACTACCAGATCATCCCTATCCAGAAAAAATCTTAATATATAGTTGTTTATCAGACGTACAGCCTGATTGTAAAGCAGCCCAGTCAGTGCTGATCCTTCAATGCAAAAAATGGTGCAAGTGATTGCACTCGTTCAGTCCTCTAGGGGACACCATGTCCAATAGATGTATCCATCTTGACTCCTTCTTCAATAACAACAGATCCCGATCACCACCTCTCCTAGGGGGAGGGACCCAGTCGATTATCATATATTTAAGAGTCACAAGCTGGTGCCCCAACAACAAAAAATGGGCCGCCACTGGTTTATCGGTATTGCCTCTTTCATAGGCAAGCCTAATATTCGACCGGTGTTGTGCCATCCGCTCACGGAATGTCCTGGTCGTCTGACCGACATACATCAAACCGCAGGGACAGAGGAGGATATAGATTAGATGGTCCATTTGACATGACAGTCGGTATTTTAGCTGAATCCTTTTTCCACTGTGTGGATGAGGGAATGAGTTACCAGTCAATAATGCCCTACACGTGGTGCACCCAAGGCAACGGTAACACCCTTTCTTCAAGGATAGCCAACTTTCAGAATCAGTCTTCCCAACCGAGGTGTTGATTTTATATAGTAAGTCCTTTAAATTAGCACCTCTTCTAATACTTAAGAGGGGTGGTTTCTTTCCAATCCTGCTCAAGGATGCGTCTGTGCTCAATATTGGCCAATATTTTTTAATTGACCTCTGTACTGTCCATAGACCCGTGTCTCCCTGAACACTCAATATAAGTCTATCTTGTTCTTGAGACTTCATCGTTGAAACTTTAGCACCACTAAACAGTTTTCGAGCCCTGGTGAGGCTTTTGTCAATCACCACCTTCTTATATCCTCTCGTCTTAAACCTCTGCTCAACCTCTTTCAGTTGAATTTCAGTCAAATCTTTCTCAGAATTGTTCCTGAGCACCCTCGAAAACAGGGACACTGGCAGATTATTTTTTAAGGCATCATGATGATGGCTAGAAGCCAATAATGTCGTATTCCTGTCAGTGGATTTACGGAAAAGTGTATACGCCAATCTGTTTTCCTTCTTAAAAACTAAAACATCAAGGAAACTCATTTGCTGACTATCTATTGAAAAAGTAAACCATACTGGACTGTCTATGTTGTTTAGATATCCACACATCAATTCAAAGGATTTCACATCACCCCCCCACACCAAAAAAATATCAATAAATCTGCGGTAATAAAGAATGTATTCCTTAAATTTCAACCGGACATGGGTTTGTTCATATATGCCCACGTACAGGTTGGCGTACACCAGGGCCATATTTGACCCCATTGCCGTCCCTGATCTCTGGATGAAATATTCATTACCGTACGTAAAATGATTACAATCAAGAATCATACGTAACAATGTCACTAAAAATTCAATAGGTGGACCGTGATATGGACCCCTTAGCAAACTCTCACGTACTGCCTCCACACCATCATCATGAGGGATGATGGTGTAGAGGGAGCATACATCAAGGGTTGCCAACAGGCAACCATATGGGAGATCCATCAACATGCTAATGCCCTCCAAGAAATGACTTGTATCTCTAACATAACCATCTAAACTTTTTACACATTCCTGTAGAAAATGGTCTACAAATTCAGCCAATGGCTGCAGGACCGACCCCCTAGCCGATATAATCGGTCTCCCAGGGGGTACTTCCAGAGACTTGTGCACTTTTGGAAGCGTGTATAGGATCGGAACAATCGGATGGTCTGTTGTTAAAAAATCCGCCACCTTCTCATCAATCCACCCCTCCAGAAGTGCCACATTGATCAACTCATCCACTTTTTTCTTTACCCTGAGAACAGGGTTAAAATTCACTCTCTCATATGTATCTGAATCGCTTAATTGCCTCTTAATTTCAAAGTAATATTTTTCAACATCCTGAAGGACAACCGCTCCCCCTTTATCGGCCTTACGTATCACTATCGATTGATCTTTACGAAGGGATTTCAGAGCATCTCGTTCATCCTTACTCAAATTGTCAAAAGCACGATAATTACTCATTCCCTCTTTAACCCCAGCATCTACCATTCGTAGAAATGTCTTGATGCTTGGGTTATTCGAGGGTGGATCGAAGTCACTGGGTTTTTTAAATCTAGCTAATTCATCAGTATTTAATTGCAAATCACTAGTAGTGGAAAAAAATTCTTTAAGGCGCAGTTTCCTACCCATTTTATATTAGTCAACTGACCAATTAAAACTGTCAAAACCACATGTCGGCACAAAACTGAGGCCCCTAGACAGCAGGGAAGTCTCAGCAGTAGTCAAGTTACGACCCGACAAGTTAAAAATCAGCTCCTCACCCCCCGTCTGCCACGAGGACGACCCCTTACACCTACCCCTCCTTGGGTGCGGTCTCCAATGTTTTTTTGTCGCCCTATGGGCTGTGATCTGGTAGTCATGCCTAACAAATCGCCCACTGGGGGCCTTGTTTCTACACTTTCAGAATCTAAATTAGAATTAGATGTGGAGGTCTCACCTCTAAATTCCCTATAGGGGGTGTCTTATTCTCCCCCTCAACATAGCTCTACTTCCACTACTTTCTCCCGATAACCAGCGATAAACCATATGAGTTTTATAATCATACTCCACAGTTTCTATTTTTTTCCGCTTAAAAGCCACAATTTCAGCCTTATACCTTTCAATTTGACTACTCAACTTATCAAGCCAGGGTTCTGAGGTATCCCCTCTGAGCTCATCACAAAACTCTCTTTCAAAGTTCAAGATCTCACTTCTAGTCTTATTCAACTCCACTCCAACTTCCTCCACAACCAACAAAAGTAGATCCAGGGAACACTTATTCAGAATGCCACACCATCGACTACAGAACACAGGGTTTCTGCGGCCGATGGTGGGCACATTGTTAATCCTGAATCCCCTAGGGATCCGTTTAGTCCGATAATAATCGGACAAAAATTGTCCGTGTAATAATAAATCTACCTCCCTTCTTTTCAATCTACTTAACTTGTTGTAAATCTCAGCTGATGTTTGTACAGGCAAAGAATCGAATTCTAGTTGTTTAAACAATACTCTATCTGCGTCGTCGTCAGTGAGACTGACTTGTGCATTCTCCGCATCACTAAGCAGAGCTTCGCTCAGAAACCCCTGACTTGATTGCAAATCCATAACCACAATCCCAAATTTTACAAAAAACACAAACATACAAATATTTCCTTAGAGACTCTTCGGAGGCTTTTCTAAAATCTAGGTATATAAAAACAACATAGAAACCAAGATAAAAAAATCCAAATATTGTCCATCCTAAGTAACTGTTGGTAACTGTCAAAAAATTTTAGATTTCCAACTATTCAATCAGAATTTATAAAGAACCTAATTTCACTATATTTTAGATTGAAGCCAGGGTGCATGGCTAAAGGAGTATATATCCAATAATATTCTCCTCATAGAACATTTCAATCATTTCCTGTGATTGATTCACAGGTGAAGTGAGTGTAAGGCTAATCACAGGTAGTATTTAGGTGTGCCCTGGGAGTAATGGAACTGTGTGTGTTGTCTGTCTGCACTGGTGTTGTCTTGAGAAAGACCGCGTTCTGTGCGGTCGAAACGCCGACTAATATACTGCACCAATGTTGATATTATTAAAGTAGGTGTTTTACACTTTTGAAGAGAAGCCCTGGTGAGTGAACTCTCTTTTTTTATTATTTATATATATATATATATATATATATATATATATATATATATATATATTATAAAATATATTATATATATATATATATATAAAAAATATAATATAATTATATCTATATATAAAATATAATATATATAATATATATATATAATATATATAATCCGTGTTCACCGGCGGCACTCACAGGACTAGCAACAAAGATAAAAAGGAGACACTACTCCATGGAAGCTATTTTAATAGCTTCCATGGAGTAGTGTCTCCTTATTTATCTTTGTTGCTAGTCCTGTGAGTGCCGCCGGTGAACACGGATTGTATTCCTGATTATTGGCAGCTAGCCACTAAACAGTGGGGAGGGCACCCAGGCAAAATATACTTTGGAGAGCTTTGAGTGCCTGGGCCACCGCAACAATTTCTGGAACATTTTTCAGCCTGGCTCCCTCACTTCCTATCCTCAGACATCTCCACCATCATTATGGGTGATTTCAATATCCCCATTGACAGTCCACAATCTCCTCATGCCTCCAAACTACTCTCTCTAACCTCCTCTCTTGGCCTCTCCCAATGGACTGACTCCTCTACTCATAAGGAGGGCCACTGCCTTGATCTTGTATTTACCAGACTATGCTCAGTTTCTGATTTTACTAATGCTCCTTTCCCTCTCTCAGATCACAATCTTATCACCTGCACACTCTCCTCCATTACATCAACCTCAATGTCAGTGAAATCAACCAAACCTCCTAAAACCCGCAGAAATATTAATGTGATTAACTTTCAACAACTATCTACCTCTCTACAACAACGACTCTCACCAATTTCTGCACTCACTTCTCCTGAGACTGCTGCATCACACCTAAACCAGATTCTAGTAAAAGCCCTCGATGAAGTAGCTCCAGCTACCCATCACACTCCGCGTAGACTTAGACGTCAACCGTGGCATTCTAACTTAACAAGGCATCTACAAAAACTCTCATGTAAAGTAGAACGTCAGTGGCGAAAGTCTCGCACTCCAAGTGACTTCCTCACATATGTCTATCTACAACTCTTATCGTACTGCTCTGGACACTGCCAAGCAAATATATTTCCAATCTCTTATCTCTGCTCAAGCCTCTAACCCCGTGACTTTTTAATACATTTAAACTGCTTCTTACCCCTCCCTCACCCAAGCCACCTGCTACTATCTGTGCACAAGATCTTGCTTCCTATTTCAAGGACAAGATTGATAATATCCAAAATGAAATGTTATTCTCTTCCTCAGCTAGTGACCTACTCAATTCCCTACCTGAACCCTCTGGCACATTCTCTTCATTTGACCCCACAAATGAAGATGAAGTATCTACACTCTTCTCATCCTCTTACTCTATTACCTCTCCTCTAGATCCTATACCCTCACAAATTAGTAAAGCTCTGTCTCCTGTGCTCATCCCAACCCTAACTAAAATCTGTAATCTCTCTCTTTCTACTGGCATCTTTCCATCACTGTTCAAGCATGCAGTGATTACTCCCATTCTGAAAAAACAAAATTCTGACCCTAACACTCTCTCTAATTACCGTCCTATCTCCCAGCTCCCATGCCCCTCCAAGCTACTGGAGAGACTTGTCTACACCCGCCTCACACACTTTAACACCCACAACTTATTGGACCCACTTCAGTCTGGCTTCCGTTCCCAGCACTCCACAGAGACAGCACTGACTAAGGTAGTAAATGATTTGGTCACTGCCAAGGCTAAAGGCCATTACTCACTTCTAATTCTTCTAGATCTCTCTTCTCGTACAAACATTACAATCCCTGGGTCTTAAGGACACAGCCCTTTCTTGGTTCTCTTCCTACCTATCTGATCGCTTTTTCTGTTCGTTTTTCTGATTCTGCCTCCTCTTCGCTACCTCTATCAGTTGGAGTACCGCAAGGCTCTGTCTTAGGTCCTCTGCTATTCTCAATCTATAACACCTCTCTTGGCAAACTAATCCGCTCTTTTGGATTTCAGTACCATCTGTATGCGGATGATACTCAAATCTACCTATCCTCTCCAGATTTATCACCATCTGTATTGGTCCGTGTCACTGAATGTATTTCTGCCATTTCATCTTGGATGTCATCTCGCTACCTGAAAATTAATATTTCTAAAACAGAATTAATTATATTTCCACCGGCCAATAACAGTTACCAATCTGATCTCTTTATCACTCTTGATAACTCAACAATCCACCCCACCCCACAAGCTCGCTGCCTTGGTGTCATCCTTGATTCTGAACTGTCCTTTGTTCCCCACATTCAATCTGTCTCAAAATCATGTTACATACATCTAAAAAACATATACAAAATTCGACCATATCTCACACAAGACACTGCAAAAACTCTAATCCATGCACTCATTATTACCCGCATTGACTATTGCAATAGTCTCCTTACTGGTCTTCCCAAAAACAGGCTATCGCCATTACAATCCATTATGAATGCAGCTGCAAGGCTTATCTTCCTTGCCAAACGTTCATCGTCTGCTGCCCCACTCTGTCAGTCCCTCCATTGGTTGCCGGTTTTCTACCGTATTCAATACAAAATACTGTTACTTACACATAAGGCCATTAACCGAATTACACCAACATACATCTCTTCACTCATCTCAAAATATCTCTCAACCCGACCTCTCCGCTCAGCACAAGATCTGCGTCTCATCCCCGCGCATTACTTGCTCCCATTTATGGTTACAGGACTTTCTTCGGGCTGCACCCACTCTATGGAATGCCTTACCACACACAATAAGACTTACCTCTACTCTTCAATCCTTCAAGCGTTCCCTGAAAACTCACCTCTTCAGACAAGCTTATCAGATTCCAGAACCGACCACATAACCTTCATAGCTTCCATGTCTTATCACATCCCCTCTCACAGTCCACACATAGCCTCACATATTGTCTGTCTTTCACATACTCCCGACATTTTGCCGACATCCCTGTGTGACCGGATCATACAGCCCACCAAGGAACTCTGCATTCTGGCCGGACCAAATTGCAATATATATAGCACCTATCCTTGTGTATCAATGCCTATTTCCCTATAGATTGTAAGCTTGCAAGCAGGGCCCTCTCACCTCTATGTCTGTCTGTTATTACCCTGTTTTGTTCTATCAATGTTTCCAATTGTAAAGCGCAACGGAATATGCTGCGCTATATAAGAAACTGTTAATAAATAAATAATAAATGGAAAAAAAAATAAAAAAAATTATATATAATATATATATATATATATATATATATATGTGATGAAAAAAATCAGTGGCACTTGGGGCTTTAGCAGCGGTTTGTTTAATGTGCACCCCGACACATGTCACCAACGTTTCGGGGCACTATGCCCCTTTGTCAAGGTAAAGATGTATAGCAAGAGTAAGGTAGAATAGCCTACCTTATACCAGAGAAGCCCACCATGTGAAAGTGTCAGGACGCCGCCCGGGACCCCTCGTGACGTTATTGGAGTCCCGCAATGATGACGTCAACACGTCGGGCGTCTATGGGAACCTAGGTAACCAGGGCACCCGCGCTGTGACGCGGCTGGCCGTCCTGTGATAAGAAAAGTGAAATGAAGAAACCTAAGTGTATATACAAACTATAATAATCATACAGCCCTTAAAAAGGGTCTTCCAAAATCCCAGATGGTGAGAGTGGCAAGGATTACCAGTGAGGTCACAGAAGTCGAGGCGAACATCGACCGCATTATTTGGAAATTTCTGCAGAGAGGGTATGATCCGTCCTTGCTACAGCAACAAAAGGAGGAGGTCTTGAGAATGCCCAGGAGCTCTCTGTTTATTCCAAGAGAAAGGAATAAGGAATGTGTCATTCCGTGGAAAAGCAGATACAGCACGAGCAGTGCGGTTATTCATCGGGCTACCCGGGCCCTCTGGCCTATCATCAATTCAGACAAGGATCTCTCATCTTTAAGGAACAAGAGACCACTAGCTTGTTTCACCAGAGGGCGTAACATCAAGGACTTGATAGTCCACAACGATATTACCAACTTTGAGAACAGTAGCCCTGGTGGAACGTTTTTGATGAAAAAGCCGGGTTGCTACAAGTGCTTGGGATGCATTACCTGTCAGCATATGATCGTAGGGCATACTTTCAATCATCCCCATTCCCAACGCATCTTTCACATCAAACACATTCTGACGTGCACGTCTTCCTACATTATTTATTTAGTCAGCTGTCCATGCGGTCTCCACTATGTGGGGAAGACTACCAGAACCATGAGGGAACGAATGGCTCTCCATCGCTCTGCTATAAAAGCAGCCCTCTCTGGTAAAACCATGGATCAACCCGTGGCTCAACATTTTTTTGAGAAGAAACACGTCCTCAGGGACTTTCGGCATATGGCCATTGATCACGTGCCTAAAACCATAAGATGGGGGGACCGAGCAACACGTCTCCTTCAGGTAGAAGCCAAATGGATATATAATTTACAGACCATTAGTCCCCTTGGCCTTAATGAGAGAATTAATTGGAATGTGTTTAACTAAATTCTTAGAGTTAAGCTATGTTCTGTACTATTTTATCAGGCTTCCCCACTGTTTCGTTTTTGGACTTCATGATATTCATTTTATGAATTTTGGACTATAATGCAGTATTTAAATTTTTCGCTTCTAAAGCGTCCTTTTTTTGTCTGCCTCTGATTGTGTTCACGCTGTTATCCATTCCACTACACGACATAGTTTATTAGTGATGCTTGCAAGAGATCGCTATGTAGCATTAATACAGTTTGTTCTTTTTTCCATGTTTTCCACTCTACCTCTTCCCTTCTTTTTCACTTGCTGCATTATGGGCTATTGGCCCGGTTATTGAGGTGTTGTTAATAATGTGGGCTGTGTATGATTATTATAGTTTGTATATACACTTAGGTTTCTTCATCTCACTTTTCTTTTCACAGGACGGCCAGCCGTGTCACAGTGCGGGCCCTGGTTACCTAGGTTCCCATAGACGCCCGACGCGGTGACTTCATCATTGCGGGACTCCAATAACGTAACGAGGGGTCCCGGGTGGCGTCCTGACACTTTCACATGGCGGGCTTCTCTGGTATAAGGTAGGCTATTCTTCCTTACTCTTGCTATACATTACCTTGACAAAGGGGCGTAGTGCCCCGAAACGTTGGTGACATGTGTCTGGGTGCACATTAAACAAACCGCTGCTAAAGCTCCAAGTGCCACTGATTTTTTTCGTCCTACTGTTATTTCACAGGAGGCACTGGAGTACATTCGCTGCAAGTTTAGCAGAGTGCCAGTCCGTTGGTTTATTATTATATATATATATATATATATATATACATATATATATATATATATATATATATATATATATATATATATATATATATACATATATACATATACATATATACATACACACACACACACATACATACACACACTGCAAAAGGTGCGGCACTCTCGGTCGGGAATGAAGCAAATAATGGTGACCACTCGTAATAACGTTTCAGTTATTTATCAAACTGTCTTCAGAAAATACAAACACATAGTGAACACATAACCTTAAATAGTCCATTACCAATCACCATGTGAGACCACGACCATCGGCAGCACCCTTCGTCCCGCCCGTCAATTCAGGCAGCAAATGATGACGTCAGCAACCCGGCACACACCACGTGGACCGACACCCGCGTTGCTAAGTAACGATGTCATAACAAATAACATTAGGATACACTACTAACTACAGACACAGGACAATTCTCCGTACAGTGGTCAGAGCTTCGATTAGTCACATAACAGCTATTTGATGTAATTAAGCAAAATGGTTCACCTAATGGCATTTTTAACACTAATAAATACAAAGGCCTTATGGCAACAACGGAGAAGGAGTACAATTCACATACTAACAGTGAGTCTTTACACTGACCCTAGTCATTCACTAAAGTATACCAAAATGAGCACACTCATACACCAGATCCTCAGTAAAAAAGTAACAAGCCCATGATCACTAAATACGGGCACCCCCACAGCTAAGCAAACATGTGGCTTAGGCAACACAAAGGAGCCTTAGTAACCCATGCTCCATAAGTAATAGGGCAAAAAATAGAAGAAACGGCAGCTACTAGCCATAAGTTATACAGGGCCCCCCAAACAGACAAAACGGTGTACATCAAGACATCCAAAAGGGAACTCTAGTCTGACCTGAATGTACTACTCGTTAAAGCCCAAAAAGTACCTCATCATTCTCAACATATACCAGCCAAGGGAAGATTGTCATTTAAACCCCTGGGGTGAAGTACGTCAAGCCTCAAGATTCATTCCGCCTCTCTCCTTAGTAACATAGCCCCCCTGTCACCACCACGTATTAGAGGGGGAATATGGTCTATCATACGATATTTCAAAGATACTACAGGGTGATGTAATGCCTATTACTTATGGAGCATGGGTGGGGTGGTGGCTACTTGCCCATAGAAGAGTATTTCTATCGGTTGATTTCCGAAACAATGTATATTCCAGTCCTGTAATACTTTTGAACAATGTAACGTACAAAAAATCAATGGAAACACCACTTATAGTGGAAGTAAAGCCAATTGGGCTATGTAGGCTCATGATCATAGTGTTAAAGGACTCCTCATCACCCAACCAAATAAGAAAAATATCGTCAATTAAGCTTTTGTAATAAAAGATCCGCTCACCAAATTTACTCAACAAAAACTCTTTCATATTGATACATGTAAATATTAGAATAGGCCGGGGCCAAATTCGACCCCATAGCCATACCAGTTATTTGAATGTAATATTTCCCTTGGTATAAGAAGTGATTACATTCAAGTACTTTTTGCAACAATTCCAGCATAAAGTGTATTGGAGGTCCACTGTAAGGACCTTCACACAGTGCTCTTTCGACTGCCTCAATACCTTGCCTATGAGGTATCACAGTATATAGTGAACAAACACCAAGTGTTGCCAACATATATTCGGAAGGTAAATCAGTTAACGCTCTTATTTCCGATAATAGTTGACCGGTATCACGAAGGTAAGTAGTGGCACTCTTGACAATTGGTTGAAGAAAGAAATCCAAAAACTGGGCCACAGGTTGTAATATAGACCCCCTAGCTGATATTATGGGCCTCCCAGGTGGATCCACCAACGTCTTGTGGATCTTCGGTAGGGTATAAAGTATCGGGCAGATTGGATAATCAACTGTCAAGAATGCCACAGTATCTTCCTCAATCCAGGTATTCATATGTGCAAAATGAATCAAGTCATCAACCTCCTTCTTAATTCTCACCATAGGGTTGAAATCTACTTTCTGATAGGTCAACACATCAGACAGTTGTCTCCTTATTTCCTTATCATAGGATGCAAAGTCCTGCAAGACTATAGCAACCCCCTTATCAGCATTTCTTAATGAAGTGTTGTTACGTATATCTTTTAGAGCGGATTTCTCATTCCTAGTCAAATTCTCAAACCTTTGATTGGAAAGATGGTTATAAACAGAATAACCAGAGTCTACCATTCTTAAAAAGGTTTTTATACTTGCGTTGGTTGAATTAGGATCAAAAGTACTTTTATTTTTACATTTATTCACTTCCCTCCTTTCCTTATTACCCTGTTTACTATCAAAGAATTCTCTCAATCTAAGCTTATGGCCAACTTTGAATAAATCCACTGACCATCGAAAAGAGTCAGCCTTACAGGTTGGGATAAAAGATAACCCCTTAGAGAGTAAAGAGTTCTCAGCCTCTGTAAGGACATGTGAAGAAAGATTAAATATCAATTCCTTTCCCCTCTCTGTCCCCTTGGTCTTCCTCTTGGTGCCCCCCCCACCACGGATGCGGTCTCGAGTTTCCCTGTTGGGACCCTCTATTTGGGATCTGGTATTGGGGCCTAAAAAAGACCCTGAAGGTGGGAGGCTATCGGTGGTGTCTGTTTCAGAAGATGAATTAGAGGTGTAATTTTCAAACCGATTAGGTCTGTACAGTCTCCTCTGTTTCAGGGATTGATAAGGACGTGACTGTCTATCATCACCTAAAAGCCACCGATATACCATGTGTCTTTGATAGTCCTGAGCTACACTTTCCAACTTATTTCTTTTGAATGAGATTAAGTCAGCCTTATATTTATCAATTTGAGACTGGATTCTTAATATCCAGTCCTCAGATTTATCTGCAGTCAAAATCGGCGTAAAGTCTCGCTCAAAAGATTTCAGTTCTGCTCGTAATTTTTGTAACTCAGTACCTACTTCCTCAATGACCAATACTAATAAATCTAAAGAACATTTGTTCAGTACTCTGCACCATTTGACACAAAAGTTTGGATTTCTTCGCCCAATGGTGGGAGTATTCTTAATCCTAAAACCGCATGGTATTTGTTTTTTACGGTAGCATTCAGACAAAAATTGTCCGTGCAAGGTTAAATATATTTCACGTTTTTTGAATTTATTTAACTTGTGGAAATCATCAACAGCCGTTTGAGAGGGTAATTGGTCAAACTCTAATTGATTAAATAGAATTTTATCAACCTCATCATCGGTGAGACTGACCTGTATATTTTCAGCTTCACTTAATGAATTGTCATCAAAAGTTGCAAAACCATGAGCCATTATTCATAAAGAATATTCCAGAGTAAAATGGGAGGAAATAATCCAGCACATAGACAGAGGCCCTTAATACCTATAGATACTCATAGCCCGAGCACTCAATATAAAATCACCAATTGTTAGAGAACGTATATAGACTTATGTCCATAACAATAATCAAAGCAATCCAAATATCTTTGCCCAATAGTGGTATAGTCAAACTTCAGTCAAATACAATCATAGAAAAAGAGACATACTCAAAAAAATCCATGATCGTATAATGTAGCGGGTGCTGGTTTAGAGAATACTTATCGTGTCCTCAAATATAATCCCCTGGAGAAACCGCACTCACGAGCCTCTAGAGTCCAATTGCTGGGGTGCCATGTCTCAGGGAGTCCTCCATGCAGGATTTCCCAATTATAGCTGTAGATATGTTTAGAGAGCACTCACCAGACTTTTTAGATTGTAAAAAAAGATTAAAATAAATTCTTTATTCCATCTTAAAAGTCGACGTTTCGGCTGCCATCAAGCCTTTATCAAGACCGACTGGAATAACCACCAACAGTATAAGATATTTGGACAGCAGTGTGTATATCATGGGCACCATTTATACCTTAACACAACCCACCACGTGGGACGCCACCGGAAGTGACCCCATCGTGACAACATCCCTGTTCATCTATCAATTACACCATATATATATACACACACACATATATATATAAAATATACATAAATATACATATATATATATATATATATATATATAAAATATATGGTATACACGAGAATCCACGCCCCCTCTGTGAGTCACCGACCGCCGGCGGTATGCGCGCCCATGACGTCATCGGGACTCGAACAGGTCGGCGTGACACGAGCACCAGGTTGATTAAGATATGTATATGTTTGTTTTTCACATGTTATCTTTTCATTGTGTCTTGATAAAAGAGCTGAGATGCTCTGAAACGTTGACTGTACATTAGACAGTGTTTCTCGAATTTGTTATACTTGTCCTGGAGTTCCGTCCATCACATATGTGTGTATATATATATATATATATATATATATATATATATATAGTTGCACATGGTGTAATTGATAGATGAACAGGGATGTTGTCACGATGGGGTCACTTCCGGTGGCGTCCCACGTGGTGGGTTGTGTTAAGGTATAAATGGTATAAATATATATATATATACACACACACACACACACACACACACACACACACACACACATACTGTAAGGGCACCATCGTGCCTTTATATTAAGGCTGCATCGAATAAGAATTCTCCCATAAGGAATTCCTGAGTTGGGGACGTGGTGTTTAAGCGGCTACATCTCAAAAGCTATTGGACGTACTGAGCTGAACTTTGGCAGGGGCGGGTAGAACTGGCACTCGGTGCTGCATGCCAAAATTTCTGTACAAAATATAAGTAACTGGGAACAATTTAAAGTTTAAAGTGTCAGTTTTTTTTCTTCCGCTCCGTTTGGTCAAAACTGACACTTTTCTGTTTTAGTCTATGAAGGATTTTTGGGGAGGCATAACTCAGGGTAGAGGACGAATTAGGACTTGCGGTTTGTTTTGTTAGGTAGATCTTGTTCCAGTGTAGGGCCTTTTGGGGTTCAGCTTATTGAGAAAGTTAGAGTTTTTAAACTATTAGCCCACAAAAGCCCCATTATAAAGATAGGGAATGTCAACTTGCTGAGCATGGTCAGTAGGTGGCCTCCTGCAGGGGGTGTACAGTAGCTTCACCTGGGTGCACAAGCATGGCCGGCGGTGCGGTTAGTGGCAGCGGGAGCCGGCGGAGGTAGCGGGCATTAGTGGCAGCGGGACCTGGCGGTGGTGTGGGGCCCCAGTAGCGTTATGCAGTAGATGACTCAGTAGATGACTCAGAGTAGATGCAGTAGATGACTCAAGAGATGACTCAAGAGATGACTCAGTAGATGACTCGCAGTAGATGACTCAGTAGATGACTCGCAGTAGATGCAGTAGATGACTCGCAGTAGATGCAGTAGATGACTCAGTAGATGACTCAGAGTAGATGCAGTAGATGACTCAGAGTAGATGCAGTAGATGACTCAGAGTAGATGCAGTAGATGACTCAGAGTAGATGCCTCAGAGTAGATGCAGTAGATGACTCAGTAGATGCCTCAGAGTAGATGCAGTAGATGACTCAGTAGATGCCTCAGAGTAGATGCAGTAGATGACTCTCAGTAGATGACTCAGAGTAGATGCAGTAGATGACTCTCAGTAGATGACTCAGAGTAGATGCAGTAGATGACTCAGTAGATGACTCAGTAGATGACTCAGTAGATGACTCAGTAGATGACTCGCAGTAGATGACTCGCAGTAGATGACTCGCAGTAGATGACTCGCAGTAGATGCAGTAGATGACTCGCAGTAGATGCAGTAGATGACTCGCAGTAGATGCAGTAGATGACTCAGTAGATGACTCAGAGTAGATGCAGTAGATGACTCAGAGTAGATGCAGTAGATGACTCAGAGTAGATGCAGTAGATGACTCAGAGTAGATGCCTCAGAGTAGATGCAGTAGATGACTCAGAGTAGATGCCTCAGAGTAGATGCAGTAGATGACTCAGTAGATGCCTCAGAGTAGATGCAGTAGATGACTCAGTAGATGCCTCAGAGTAGATGCAGTAGATGACTCTCAGTAGATGACTCAGAGTAGATGCAGTAGATGACTCTCAGTAGATGACTCAGAGTAGATGACTCAGTAGATGACTCAGTAGATGACTCAGTAGATGACTCAGAGTAGATGACTCAGAGTAGATGACTCAGTAGATGACTCAGTAGATGACTCAGTAGATGACTCAGTAGATGACTCAGTAGATGACTCAGTAGATGACTCAGAGTAGATGCAGTAGATGACTCGCAGTAGATGACTCAGTAGATGACTCGCAGTAGATGACGCAGTAGATGACTCGCAGTAGATGACTCAGAGTAGATGCAGTAGATGACTCAGTAGATGACTCGCAGTAGATGACTCCGTAGATGACTCGCAGTAGATGACTCAGTAGATGACTCAGAGTAGATGCAGTAGATGACTCAGTAGATGACTCGCAGTAGATGACTGAGTAGATGCAGTAGATGACTCAGTAGATGACTCAGAGTAGATGCAGTAGATGACTCGCAGTAGATGACTCAGTAGATGACTCGCAGTAGATGACTCGCAGTAGATGACTCGCAGTAGATGCAGTAGATGACTCGCAGTAGATGACTCGCAGTAGATGACTCGCAGTAGATGACTCGCAGTAGATGACTCAGAGTAGATGCAGTAGATGACTCAGTAGATGACTCAGTAGATGACTCGCAGTAGATGACTGAGTAGATGCAGTAGATGACTCGCAGTAGATGACTGAGTAGATGCAGTAGATGACTCAGTAGATGACTCAGTAGATGCCTCAGAGTAGATGCAGTAGATGACTCGCAGTAGATGACTCAGTAGATGACTCGCAGTAGATGACTCAGTAGATGCCTCAGAGTAGATGCAGTAGATGACTCGCAGTAGATGACTCAGTAGATGACTCGCAGTAGATGACTCGCAGTAGATGACTCAGTAGATGACTCGCAGTAGATGCCTCAGAGTAGATGCAGTAGATGACTCGCAGTAGATGACTCAGTAGATGACTCAGAGTAGATGCAATAGATGACTCAGTAGATGACTCGCAGTAGATGACTCAGTAGATGACTCGCAGTAGATGACTCGCAGTAGATGACTCAGTAGATGCCTCAGAGTAGATGCAGTAGATGACTCGCAGTAGATGACTCAGTAGATGACTCGCAGTAGATGACTCGCAGTAGATGCCTCAGAGTAGATGCAGTAGATGACTCAGTAGATGCCTCAGAGTAGATGCAGTAGATGACTCAGTAGATGACTCAGAGTAGATGCAGTAGATGACTCAGTAGATGCCTCAGAGTAGATGCAGTAGATGACTCAGTAGATGACTCAGTAGATGACTCAGAGTAGATGCAGTAGATGACGCAGTAGATGACTCAGTAGATGACTCGCAGTAGATGACTCAGTAGATGACTCGCAGTAGATGACGCAGTAGATGACTCGCAGTAGATGACGCAGTAGATGACTCAGAGTAGATGCAGTAGATGACTCAGTAGATGACTCAGTAGATGACTCGCAGTAGATGACTCAGAGTAGATGCAGATGACGCAGAGTAGATGACTCAGAGTAGATGCAGTAGATGACTCAGTAGATGCAGTAAATGACGCAGAGTAGATGACTCAGTAGATGACTCAGAGTAGATGCAGTAGATGACAGAGTAAATGCAGTAGATGACGCAGAGTGCCGGGGGGTGTTCAAGGGAAATCGTTCACGATATCACATCGTGAGTACATTGTTCCCTGTGTAGGAGCCTTAAAAAGCAGTTCAGGGCTGGACCATCAGTACCAGTGAGCCCCTCTGTGCCCTGCTGCTACCACTGACCACACGCTTGCAGCCTGCTCCCGCAGCAGTCTCTCCTTCTGCACCCCCAAAACATCTCCTGTGTGCTGTCCCCTCTGCCACCTATGCTAGTGTACTATTTTGTTGCCCTTCTCCCCTGTAGGTGGCCCGGATTGCTGCTCCCATCCCTGATGGTTAATAAATTATAAAAAAGCAATGAAATTCCACAGACAAAAAACCTTACGGTTTTACATGTCCCATTATGGCTGCTTAGACATGATCTGAAAATTCACAAAACCTATTTAATTTCTGCCACTCAAACTTAAAAAAAGCAATGAAATTCTGATCATTAAGGCTGATGCCTTAATGGACGTGTTCCTTGCGTAATACAGATATGGTATGCCATCACACCCTATGGTTAACTGCAGATTCAGCACTCTCAGAGTGAGATTGCTGACACTCAAAATGGTGGAGCTGCTAATTCACAGAATTGTGTGCTCATTGGAATACACACATGCAGTCTATGCAACTCCACCATTATGTGAGTGACAGCAATCTCATTCTGTATGGGACATGTGAAAGGTTGTCTATGGAGAATAATAAAGATTTGAGGGTATACCTGTCTAGCGCCCTCAAATCTTTTTTTAATATATATTGAGAGAGAGAAAATGGCATTGGATAGGGGCACTCAGAGTAGATGCAGTACATGACGCAGAGTAGATGCAGTAGATGACGCAGAGTAGATGCAGTAGATGACGCAGAGTAGATGCAGTAGATGACGCAGAGTAGATGCAGTAGATGACGCAGAGTAGATGCAGTAGATGACGCAGAGTAGATGCAGTAGATGACGCAGAGTAGATGCAGAGTAGATGACGCAGTAGATGACCCAGTAGACGACTCGAGTAGATGCAGTAGATGACGCAGTAGACTCCTCGAGTAGATGACGCAGAGTAGATGCAGTAGATGACGCAGTAGACGACTCGAGTAGATGTAGTAGATGACGCAGAGTAGATGCAGTAGATGATGCAGTAGATGACGCAGAGTAGATGCAGTAGATGACGCAGAGTAGATGCAGATGACTCAAAGCAGATGCAGATGACTCAGAGTAGATGCAGTAGATGACGCAGAGTAGATGCAGTAGATGACGCAGAGTAGATGCAGTAGATGACGCAGAGCAGATGCAGATGATGCAGAGTAGATGCAGTAGATGACGCAGAGCAGATGACGCAGAGCAGATGACGCAGAGTAGATGCAGATGACTCAAAGCAGATGCAGATGACTCAGAGTAGATGCAGTAGATGACGCAGAGTAGATGTAGTAGATGACGCAGAGTAGATGCAGTAGATGACGCAGAGTAGATGCAGTAGATGACGCAGAGTAGATGCAGTAAATGACGCAGAGCAGATGCAGATGATGCAGAGTAGATGCAGTAGATGACGCAGAGCAGATGCAGATGACGCAGAGTAGATGCAGTAGATGACGCAGAGTAGATGCAGTAGATGACGCAGAGTAGATGACGCAGTAGATGACCCAGTAGACGACTCGAGTAGATGCAGCAGATGACGCAGTAGACGACTCGAGTAGATGCAGTAGATGACGCAGTAGACGACTCGAGTAGATGACGCAGAGTAGATGCAGTAGATGACGCAGTAGACGACTCGAGTAGATGTAGTAGATGACGCAGAGTAGATGCAGTAGATGACGCAGAGTAGATGCAGATGACGCAGTAGATGACGCAGAGTAGATGCAGATGACTCAAAGCAGATGCAGATGACTCAGAGTAGATGCAGTAGATGACGCAGAGTAGATGCAGTAGATGACGCAGAGTAGATGCAGTAGATGACGCAGAGCAGATGCAGATGACGCAGAGTAGATGCAGTAGATGACGCAGAGCAGATGCAGATGACGCAGAGCAGATGACGCAGAGTAGATGCAGTAAATGACGCAGAGCAGATGCAGATGATGCAGAGTAGATGCAGTAGATGACGCAGAGCAGATGCAGATGACGCAGAGTAGATGCAGTAGATGCAGTAGATGACGCAGAGTAGATGCAGTAGATGACTCTGTAGATGACGCAGAGTAGATGCAGTAGATGACGCAGAGTAGATGCAGTAGACGACGCAGAGCAGATGCAGATGACGCAGAGTAGATGCAGATGACTCAGTAGATGACGCAGAGTAGATGCAGTAGATGACGCAGAGTAGATGCAGTAGATGACGCAGAGCAGATGCAGATGACGCAGAGTAGATGCAGATGACGCAGAGTAGATGCAGTAGATGACGCAGAGTAGATGCAGTAGATGACGCAGAGCAGATGCAGATGACGCAGAGTAGATGCAGATGACGCAGAGTAGATGCAGATGACGCAGAGTAGATGCAGATGACTCAGTAGATGCAGTAGATGACGCAGAGCAGATGCAGATGACTCAGAGCAGATGCAGATGACACAGAGTAGATGCAGTAGATGACGCAGAGCAGATGCAGATGACGCAGAGCAGATGCAGTAGATGACGCAGAGCAGATGCAGTAGATGACGCAGAGCAGATGCAGTAGATGACGCAGAGTAGATGCAGTAGATGACGCAGAGTAGATGCAGTAGATGACGCAGAGTAGATGCAGTAGATGACGCAGAGTAGATGCAGTAGATGACGCAGAGTAGATGCAGTAGATGACGCAGAGTAGATGACGCAGAGCAGATGCAGTAGATGAAGCAGAGTAGATGCAGTAGATGACGCAGAGTAGATGCAGTAGATGACTCAGAGCAGATGCAGATGACGAGAGTAGATGCAGCAGAGTAGATGACAGAGTAGTGTATTCACACTTTCGTCATTGAAACGTTAAGCACTGAGACATTTACAGTATCTCATTTGAATCCTCTGTGTGCCGCTATCCAATGCAGTGCTACATACTTTGTACCATGGCATGTGTGCTAAGACTTAGCAGGGAACAGGCTCAAGTAACAAAATATATATAGATTTATAGTAGAATCGTTTCTCTTTAGTGCTCTTCCTTGTTCACTTAATTAAATGCATTACATTTTATTTTCGTGTATACCCCCTAATGTGTGTGCTCTCCTACTAATTGCTCCCTAATAAGTACCCACTTACTAATTACCCTCCCAGTGTGACATTATTAACCGCCCTCTGAGTATGCCCTCTAATTACCCCAATTAGTGTGCCCCCTAGTATCTCTTAATGTGTCCTATTACTAATTACCCCTTAATTAATATGCTCTCTTACCAAGTACCCCATAACATGTACAAAACATATGTTATGTGTGTATTGGTGGTACCCACTATCCTGTATTATCGGATTATTAGTCACATCATAACGTAATAATATAACAACTGTGTACTTGTAATATAATATTGATGCACATCACCTGTAATATTATATTGATGCACATCACCTGATGGTTACAGTGAGACCAGAGCCGCAACCAAGAGATGCCCAATAATGATAGAAAAAGATCAAATTCAGTCCATCCCCCAATACATGCGATAACCCCACATACATACACAGAACACCGGGAGAGGGAGGGCAGGGGCACACGCACACATACACAGAACACCGGGAGATGGAGGGCAGGGGCACACGCACACATACACAGAACACCGGGAGAGGGAGGGTAGGGGCACAGGCACACATACACAGAACACCGGGAGAGGGAGGGTAGGGGCACAGGCACACGCACACAGAACACCGGGAGAGGGAGGGTAGGGGCACAGGCACACGCACACAGAACACCGGGAGAGGGAGGGTAGGGGCACACGCACACATACACAGAACACCGGGAGAGGGAGGGTAGGGGCACAGGCACACATACACAGAACACCGGGAGAGGGAGGGTAGGGGCACAGGCACACGCACACAGAACACCGGGAGAGGGAGGGTAGGGGCACACGCACACATACACAGAACACCGGGAGAGGGAGGGTAGGGGCACACGCACACATACACAGAACACCGGGAGAGGGAGGGTAGGGGCACACGCACACATACACAGAACACCGGGAGAGGGAGGGTAGGGGCACACGCACACATACACAGAACACCGGGAGAGGGAGGGTAGGGGCACACGCACACATACACAGAACACCAGGAGAGGGAGGGTAGGGGCACACGCACACATACACAGAACACCGGGAGAGGGAGGGTAGGTGCACACGCACAGATACACAGAACACCGAGAGAGGGAGGGTAGGGACACACGCACACATACACAGAACACCGGGAGAGGGAGGGTAGGGGCACACGCATACACTGGGAGAGGGGAGGTAGGGGCACACGCATACACCGGGAGAGGGGGGGGGTAGGGGCACACGCATACACCGGGAGAGGGGGGGGTAGGGGCACACGCATACACCGGGAGAGGGGGGGGTAGGGGCACACGCATACACCGGGAGAGGGGGGGGTAGGGGCACACGCATACACCGGGAGAGGGGGGGGTAGGGGCACACGCATACACCGGGAGAGGGGGGGGGTAGGGGCACACGCATACACCGGGAGAGGGGGGTAGGGGCACACGCATACACCGGGAAGGACGGGATCGGGACTCATTCATGCTGAGAAAACCATATTATTGGCGGGAGGTCATGGCTACGTGTAAATAGCAGATGATGTCGCAAGCTTGAGATTTGCGATCCGCTGACGCTGGAAGGCGCTTTCTGCATCTCCTATGCGGGTTTTCTTGTACGAGGCTGGGAATTGTATCAGCTGTATTAGAGGGGGGTCTAGGGTTCATTCAACAGAACAAAGGGATAAGAACATGGGCGTAAGTTTATGTGACGTATGCCTGGCGTAGACCACCAGATCCGCTACTGACAGGGCAGCTATGCAGATGGCGTCACCTTCTTACAGGTGTGATAATTATTAAACCATATAAAAATCTTATTTTAAAGAAAAATAAAGGCTAAAGCCTGAAATGAAACGATATCTACAGTAGAAGACTAAATTATCCAGGATGGTATTTACCATGGTGCCGCTAGTCCTCCCTGGTCCTATAGAAATAATGTATTGGACGTCATTCAGAGATGTACACAATGGTTTCAGGTATATATCTGATGGTCCTGCGTCAACTGACAGGCTGCGGCCATTTGGGGGGGGTGCCGGCCTTCTTCCGCCCTCATTTCCTGGGAGTGCTGTGGTAGAACTTCCTGGCCTCTGCAATGGAGCTGCGGATTACTCATCTCTATAATCAGGCCCAGTACCTCATTCCTGGTGCACATAGACGCAGCGTTCAATCTCTATAATCAGGCCCAGTACCTCATTCCTGGTGCACATAGACGCAGCGTTCAATCTCTATAATCAGGCCCAGTACCTCATTCCTGGTGCACATAGACGCAGCGTTCATCTATGAAACAGGCCCAGTACCTCATATAATAAGCTCGGTATAAGTAATAGCAGCTCAGTATAATAAGCTCGGTATAAGTAATAGCAGCTCAGTATAATAAGCTCGGTATAAGTAATAGCAGCTCAGCATAATAAGCTCGGTATAAGTAATAGCAGCTCAGCATAATAAGCTCGGTATAAGTAATAGCAGCTCAGCATAACAAGCTCGGTATAAGTAATAGCAGCTCAGTATAACAAGCTCGGTATAAGTAATAGCAGCTCAGTATAACAAGCTCGGTATAAGTAATAGCAGCTCAGTATAACAAGCTCGGTATAAGTAATAGCAGCTCAGTATAACAAGCTCGGTATAAGTAATAGCAGCTCAGTATAACAAGCTCGGTATAAGTAATAGCAGCTCAGTATAACAAGCTCGGTATAAGTAATAGCAGCTCAGTATAACAAGCTCGGTATAAGTAATAGCAGCTCAGTATAACAAGCTCGGTATAAGTAATAGCAGCTCAGTATAACAAGCTCGGTATAAGTAATAGCAGCTCAGTATAACAAGCTCGGTAGAAGTAATAGCAGCTCAGTATAACAAGCTCGGTAGAAGTAATAGCAGCTCAGTATAACAAGCTCGGTAGAAGTAATAGCAGCTCAGTATAATAAGCTCGGTAGAAGTAATAGCAGCTCAGTATAATAAGCTCGGTAGAAGTAATAGCAGCTCAGTATAATAAGCTCGGTATAAGTAATAGCAGCTCAGTATAATAAGCTCGGTATAAGTAATAGCAGCTCAGTATAATAAGCTCGGTATAAGTAATAGCAGCTCAGTATAACAAGCTCGGTATAAGTAATAGCAGCTCAGTATAACAAGCTCGGTATAAGTAATAGCAGCTCAGTATAACAAGCTCGGTATAAGTAATAGCAGCTCAGTATAACAAGCTCGGTATAAGTAATAGCAGCTCAGTATAACAAGCTCGGTATAAGTAATAGCAGCTCAGTATAACAAGCTCGGTATAAGTAATAGCAGCTCAGTATAACAAGCTCGGTATAAGTAATAGCAGCTCAGTATAACAAGCTCGGTATAAGTAATAGCAGCTCAGTATAACAAGCTCGGTATAAGTAATAGCAGCTCAGTATAACAAGCTCGGTATAAGTAATAGCAGCTCAGTATAACAAGCTCGGTATAAGTAATAGCAGCTCAGTATAACAAGCTCGGTATAAGTAATAGCAGCTCAGTATAACAAGCTCGGTATAAGTAATAGCAGCTCAGTATAACAAGCTCGGTATAAGTAATAGCAGCTCAGTATAACAAGCTCGGTATAAGTAATAGCAGCTCAGTATAACAAGCTCGGTATAAGTAATAGCAGCTCAGTATAACAAGCTCGGTATAAGTAATAGCAGCTCAGTATAACAAGCTCGGTATAAGTAATAGCAGCTCAGTATAACAAGCTCGGTAGAAGTAATAGCAGCTCAGTATAACAAGCTCGGTAGAAGTAATAGCAGCTCAGTATAATAAGCTCGGTATAAGTAATAGCAGCTCAGTATAACAAGCTCGGTATAAGTAATAGCAGCTCAGTATAACAAGCTCGGTATAAGTAATAGCAGCTCAGTATAATAAGCTCGGTAGAAGTAATAGCAGCTCAGTATAATAAGCTCGGTAGAAGTAATAGCAGCTCAGTATAATAAGCTCGGTAGAAGTAATAGCAGCTCAGTATAATAAGCTCGGTAGAAGTAATAGCAGCTCAGTATAACAAGCTCGGTATAAGTAATAGCAGCTCAGTATAATAAGCTCGGTATAAATAATAGCAGCTCAGTATAATAAGCTCGGTATAAGTAACAGCAGCTCAGTATAATAAGCTCGGTATAAGTAATAGCAGCTCAGTATAATAAGCTCGGTATAAGTAATAGCAGCTCAGTATAATAAGCTCGGTATAAGTAATAGCAGCTCAGTATAATAAGCTCGGTATAAGTAATAGCAGCTCAATATAACAAGCTCGGTATAAGTAATAGCAGCTCAGTATAATAAGCTCGGTATAAGTAATAGCAGCTCAGTATAATAAGCTCGGTATAAGTAATAGCAGCTCAGTATAACAAGCTCGGTATAAGTAATAGCAGCTCAGTATAACAAGCTCGGTATAAGTAATAGCAGCTCAGTATAACAAGCTCGGTATAAGTAATAGCAGCTCAGTATAACAAGCTCGGTATAAGTAATAGCAGCTCAGTATAACAAGCTCGGTATAAGTAATAGCAGCTCAGTATAATAAGCTCGGTATAAGTAATAGCAGCTCAGTATAATAAGCTCGGTATAAGTAATAGCAGCTCAGTATAATAAGCTCGGTATAAGTAATAGCAGCTCAGTATAATAAGCTCGGTATAAGTAATAGCAGCTCAGTATAATAAGCTCGGTATAAGTAATAGCAGCTCAGTATAATAAGCTCGGTATAAGTAATAGCAGCTCAGTATAATAAGCTCGGTATAAGTAATAGCAGCTCAGTATAATAAGCTCGGTATAAGTAATAGCAGCTCAGTATAATAAGCTCGGTATAAGTAATAGCAGCTCAGTATAATAAGCTCGGTATAAGTAATAGCAGCTCAGTATAATAAGCTCGGTATAAGTAATAGCAGCTCAGTATAATAAGCTCGGTATAAGTAATAGCAGATCAGTATAATAAGCTCGGTATAAGTAATAGCAGATCAGTATAATAAGCTCGGTATAAGTAATAGCAGCTCAGTATAATAAGCTCGGTATAAGTAATAGCAGATCAGTATAATAAGCTCGGTATAAGTAATAGCAGATCAGTATAATAAGCTCGGTATAAGTAATAGCAGATCAGTATAATAAGCTCGGTATAAGTAATAGCAGATCAGTATAATAAGCTCGGTATAAGTAATAGCAGATCCCTGCTGCCTCCTCGTCAGCAACATCTTTCAATACAAATGAGGTGAATGTTCTGGAGAAAGTAAAGGGTGGCATCGGGCGAGTTACGCTGGGTACACTTCAGATGACCGGCAATCTTGCCGATGGTTGGGGCGATTACCCTCCGCTTTCCGGTACACACTAGGAAGATTTTATGAATGATAGAACTCGTTCCGTCCGTCATTAAACCACACTGCCCCGAATCACATGATATCGCATGTGACCCATGGTAGGCGCGCAATCGCGGGTACACATTATACCATGTGTACGATATATCCCTCCGATCCGCCTGATAATGATATAGCGTGTAATGTGCACCCAGGCTTAGCATCAGATACAGCTACTGATTCCTACGCTTGGTAAAAGGGTTTTGTTTTTTTACTAGGGGAAAACTCTGATTAAACGACTCTTTATATCTGTGTCAGGGTAACGAGCATCACGCGGCCGACACCTTATTTTTAAAGAATTTTTATTAATCTGAAGAAAATTACCATTTGCATAAAAAAAACTTCTAAAAACACAATCTGCAACCAACACATTGTATAAAGTTGTACAATAAAACCCGTCACATAATAAACTCCCTCATCTTGAAGCTGAAAGGGAATTACTGGGACTTTGTTTTCTGAACGACATCTAAACCAATCCAATAAGCGGCTGTTTCTGATACATTTCACTCTTCTAATTACTGCTCACAAATTGTGGCTACAAATTTGAAGCTACTTTAAACCTTTAGCAGTTGGAGAGAATATGGTATAACGCCGATAGTCTGGTCACGGCACGGAGCATGGCACAGCCTGGCCACGGCACGGAGCATGGCACAGCCTGGCCACGGCACGGAGCATGGCACAGCCTGGCCACGGCACGGAGCATGGCACAGCCTGGCCACGGCACGGAGCATGGCACAGCCTGGCCACGGCACGGAGCATGGCACAGCCTGGCCACGGCACGGAGCATGGCACAGCCTGGCCACGGCACGGAGCATGGCACAGTCTGGTCACGGCACGGAGCAGAACATAAGAACTAGCTGGTGATATCTCCCGGCTTCATCCTTCTGAACGATTATTACTCCTAGATGTGCTATATACCACGTAGAAGGGGCTTATCTCAGTATATACATAAACACACTCTAATTGTACACAGTGCACAAGCCAATATCACATATGTTCCAAGGCAAGAAAGCTCAATACACAAATATATATCACCCAGCAATGCTCCCCCTATCACATCTCCTCTTATACATTTACAAAGGATGGTACCAATTATTAGTTAGTAACTATATACATAAACAAAATGTTCAAGGCGGCCAGATGGCATCAATGGAGATTAGAGTCTTCAATACAGAAAGTAGAGAGCAACAGAGCCAAAGTACATCCATCCCGGTCTCAGCGACTATTTCCTAGGCTGCCATAAAGTGTCCAGACTTCCGGAAAACAGAACTCAGCCACGACGTACCAGAGATAATGAGCATGGAAAGAGGAGTACACAGGGGGGGGACAACAGGTGGGAAAGGGAGTACACGGGGGGGACAAGAGGTGGGAGGAAGAGAATATGGGTGAGGGGACAAGAGGTAGGAGGAAGAGAATATGGGGGGAGGGGACAAGAGGTGGGAGGAAGAGAACAGAGGAGTAAACAAAAAGGTGGGCAGGAAAGCACAAGGTGAAGGAAGGGGAGTACAGAATGGGACACAAGAAATGGGAAGGGGGGCACAAGAGGTGGGAAGGGGAGTACACAGGGGGGGGCACAAGAGGTGGGAAGGGGAGTGCACAGGGGAGGGGCACAAGAGGTAGGAAGGGGAGTACACAGGGGGTACAAGAGGTGGGAAGGGGAGTACACAGGGGGGGTGCACAAGAGGTGGGAAGGGAAGTACACAGAGGAGGGGCACAAGAGGTAGGAAGGGGAGTACACAGGGGAGGGGCACAAGAGGTGGGAAGGGGAGTACACAGAGGAGGGGCACAAGAGGTGGGAAGGGGAGTACACAGGGGAGGGGCACAAGAGGTGGGAAGGGGAGTACACAGGGGGGGCACACGAGGTGGGAAGGGGAGTGCACAGGGGAGGGGCACAAGAGGTAGGAAGGGGAGTGCACAGGGGGTACAAGAGGTGGGAAGGGGAGTACACAGGGGGGGTGCACAAGAGGTGGGAAGGGAAGTACACAGAGGAGGGGCACAAGAGGTAGGAAGGGGAGTACACAGAGTAGGGGCACAAGAGGTGGGAAGGGGAGTACACAGGGGAGGGGCACAAGAGGTGGGAAGGGGAGTACACAGGGGGGGTGCACAAGAGGTGGGAAGGGAAGTACACAGGGGGGGTGCACAAGAGGTGGGAAGGGAAGTACACAGGGGAGGGGCACAAGAGGTGGGAAGGGGAGTACACAGAGGAGGGGCACAAGAGGTGGGAAGGGGAGTACACAGGGGAGGGGCACAAGAGGTGGGAAGGGGAGTACACAGGGGGGGCACACGAGGTGGGAAGGGGAGTACACAGGGGGGGGCACAAGAGGTGGGAAAGGGAGTACACAGGGGGGGGAACAAGAGGTGGGAAGGGGAGTACACGGGGGGGCACACGAGGTGGGAAGGGGAGATAGCAGTGTGATAAGTAGTATAAATGAATAGAAGTGAGCTAGGAGCGGAGCTGAGACGTCTGAGTGTTGTGCTCTATCATCGCTTCCATCATCTCCTTAGGTGCACATCATTGAAGGCCTGAAAGTAAAAGAAACAGATTAATAAGCGTCCGGGGAATAAACTCTCTCTCTGCTGCATTTCCCACCCCGAATATCAGGTGTAATAGAATATATGGTCAGACACCCCTCACCTGTGCGCACCTGATGTGGGAGGTCTCTGTAAGGGTTAATGAAGTGATCCCACCCTCACCTGCCAATACTCGCTATTCCCAAGGTCACACGCGCTCAGGTACACTCTATCCTGTAGTAAGAAAACTAGTACTCAAAGGGTTAACTATGATGCAGAACATTTAACACTTCACAAAATAAGCTGTTATGGAAGCAAATTCTTATATATCACATAGCAACGTGCCTTAATCTCACAGAATCCTAATAATCTTCAAAACATCAATTTCCATTTTAATACATATCAAACATAAAAACTATTACCCACATTACACATAAACAAGAGATATGGTAAGAACTTACCTTTGTTATCTCTGTTTCTACGAAGTCCATAGGGGGTCCACGGGTTTGACCTTGGGGTATAAGTTGGGAACCAAATCCGGGCACCACGCAGTTAAAGCTTTTATCTCCCAGGATGCACTGGGTCCCCTCTTCCTATAGCCCCGCCCCCAAGCCAGAGGCACCTCAGTTTGTAAGTAGCCAAAGGTCGGAGGAGGAAAGATAGAGAGAAGACTGGAACACCCAATAACCATACTCACAGAGAAGGAGACGAGAAACTGGTGACCAGTTACACAGCCCATATGAAGCCAGGTGCGTCAGGGCGGGCGCCCTGTGGACCCTATGGACTTTGTAGAAAGAGATAACAAATGGTAAGTTCTTACCATAAATCTCTTGTTTTCTACTTCAGGGTCCACAGGGTTGACCTTGGGGATGTCCCAAAGCAGTCCTTATAAGGGTGGGGACGCTCCTGCGCTGAGAGGAGAATTCGTCGCCCAAAGGAAGCATCCGGAGTGGCAAAGGAAACCAATGCATAGAACCTTAAAAAAGGTGTGGACAGAAGACCACGTGGCCACCTTGCAAGGCAGAACAGCCGAGGCGCCACAGCGAGCCAGTCACGAGGAACCCACAGCTCGAGTAGAATAAGCATCCACAGAAACAGAAAGGCCTATCCTATGTGTAGGCCCCTGAGATAGTCATACGAAGTCATCTAGCCAACGTCAGTCTATTGGCCGGCCATCCTTTCCTGTGAAACCCAAAGACCACAAATAAGTAGTCGGATTTCCAGAAGGAACTTGAACGGCATAAATCCGGAGAGGCCGGACCACAGTCAATGAGGCCACACCAGCCGAGCGGACTGGTGACTGAAATGACAGTACCGTAAGTTCCAGAATAATATGGAACTTAAAAACCAGTTAAGGAAGAGACACAGGGCGAGTGCAACTCAAAAACCCTGACATGGTGGACTAATCGGAAGAGGGAGCCACATGAGAACGCTCCCAAGTCCGACACTCTCCTGGCAGATGCAAACGCCGTAAGAGAGAGACTAAGCTATAGACCATGTAATGGCAATCAAAGCTAGTGGTTCAAATGAAGATCCCAGGAGGGCACGAAGAACCACTACCAAATCCCAAAGGAGCCCCTAGGGGAGACAAAGGGAGGCATAATCCAGAAAACACCCTGAAGGATGGATCGGATACCAGAGAGTGGAGCAATTCCACAGCCGAACCCTACTGACCGAGCAGAGATCCGCACTCTCATAAAGGCCAGGCAGAAGGCGAGACCCAAGCCAGCTGGAAGGAATGCCAGAACCTCTGGAAATCCTAAACACCGGAGGATCGTAGCGACAGGGACGATACCATAAGAATTATGCATGCCACTGTCTGTGGTAGAACCCAGCAAAAGCTGGTCCATGCGCTCTAAACATTTCAATAATGACAGAGCCAGGGAAGCCTTAGGACCACAGTAGGGACGTAGTCAGAGACAAACGATCCAGGTCCAGGGAAAATCAAAGGACCCTGATACAACAGGTCCTGATAGTGAAACAGCAGGAATGGAGAATCGATGGGGAGACTCCGAAAAACTAAGTACCAGTGACGTCTGGGGCAATCTGGAGCCACCAGCAGGAAAGCACCTCCGTCTCGACTGAAAACTTCCGAAGACCTCGAGAAAGAAGGGAGACCGGAGGAAACAGGTACACAAAGTGGAAGGTCTACTTCACTAACAATGCGTCACCGAAGGTTGCTTCAGTACCTCTAGTGCTGGACTGTAACACCGGTAGTGTGTGAGAGTCAGAAGGCCATGAGGATCACCTCAGGTAGGCCCCCTCTGCTCACCAGGAGTTGAAACCTCTCTTGGAGAAGAGACCAGTCCCCGGGAAACACGTCATGATGGCTGAGGAAGCCCGCTTCCCAATGGAGAGCTCCTGGAATGAACACTGCAGAGATGGCCGGGAGGAGACCCTCAGACTATGTCAGAATGTGTGACATTCCTGTCATTGCCACCCAACGACCAGTGTCTCCTAGATGGAAGCCACTGTTGTGACACTGTCGGACTGAACCTTTTCAGGTTTACTGTGAAATATGTGTTAGGCCAGAGTGACGGCCCAAGCCTAAAGTTCCAACAAGTTAATTGGCAGGGCGGAATCGACAGACGTCCAACTGCTCCGAAATGAATGCGGGCCAGACACTGTCCGTAGCAAAGAATACCCTGGACGAGATGGCCATAGCCAAAATATATATGGTGTATACACACACCTGTGACAGATATATGTATCAGCGCTGTGTTTATATTGTTCAAAAATAAAAATAAAGATGACTTCTATATAGCTTAAGATACAAAATATATTCAAAAGTTAGCAAAGTGAAAGATGGTGTATAAATAGCTTCAAAATATCCGAATTCGCTTCACCTGCCTAACACAGGCAAGAATACACTGTCCCAATCAAATGTTCCAACTGGCCACAAAAGACTGATTGATCCTAGGGCCTGATTCAGACCCACTCGCAAGCGGCTGTCCGCTCGCAAGTGGGTCGATGTTGTGCACTGAGCATGCGCACGACGGCGGGAGCTCAGTCGTGCGCATGCGTCAGACACGACGAGCGAAGGACTTTCCTTCGCTCGTTGTGTCTGATCAAAGGGGGCGTGCTGTCGATGTTGATTGACAGCACGCCCCCTTTGGTGGGCGTGCCTCCCTGACGGGGGCGTTCCCAAGGGAACGCCTACCGTCAGAAGCCGGCCCACTGACATCACTAGTGATGTCAGTGGGAGTGATTTTGGCTCTGATAGAGCCAAAATCACTCCGGGCCTTGCGGTTGAAAAACTCAACCGCAGGCTCCGACTCGCAGTGGCGATGGTCGCGATGGTCAAGACCATCGCGGCCATCAAACTGCATGCTCGTATAGGCTGTGGGTGGTGACCCACAGCTATACGAGCGTCCAGGAGGACGCTCCATAATTATGGAGGGCGGCCCTCATTCAGAGCGTGCGCTCTGCTCAGAGCGTATCGGCTCTGACTGAGGGCACTAGTCCTCTTGGAAAAAATATCCAAACAGACAATCCTCCATAAAAAACAAGAAGAATTCTTTAATGCAACAAAATATCAAGATAAAAAAAACACTATCCTTTAAAACACAAATCTTCCAAAAAACAGTCTCTTCCACTTCAAGTATGTAATATTTATGCACAGAAAACGGAGGGGTATCTTACCGGACCTGTGGGGACCCAATGACACACAGTATGATCTACTTTACCTCTGTCGGTGAGTGTTTTGATGTAGAGAAAACCCTATAGTACCTGATATGCACAGGATGGTATTTCCTCACAAGCGGTGGATGTTAAATGAGTCTCGGCTCTCACCCGAGACTAAGCCGCTTCTCTGTCCACTCTCCCCGGCTTACTGCTGGATCTAATAAGCAGAGTGATGCGCTCGCGTCTCTTCACCCGCGGCTACAGCGCTGTGTGTGTTATAAGTCCGTGTGGGTCCCGTCTGTGCCGGTTCTTTAGCAGAGTAATGTGCTCGCGGCTCTCACCCGTGGCTACAGCGCTATGTGTGCTATAAGTCCACGTGGGTCCCGTCTGTGCCGGTTCTTTAGCAGAGTAATGTGCTCGCGGCTCTCACCCGCGGCTGCAGCGCTATGTGTGCTATAAGTCCACGTGGGTCCCGTCTGTACCGGTCTTTCCGACAGCTGCCCCTGTCTTATTCCAAACCGCCTTTTATGTGCGCCAGAAGTGGAAAGATATCAATATAGCCACCCGGACAGAGACCGACTCGCCTCCGAAGAGGCGAGTCGGTTCATTATCGATTGAACAGTGATCCGATGGAAAAAACTTGTTCCATCTGGAAAGGAGCCAATTATGGGAAGGCCTGGAATGGAACAGAGAATATTCCACCCTTCCAAAGGTAGACACACTATTTTTGACGGCGCATCACCGAGTGTAATGACATATGTCGACTGCGTAGACATCCGCGCACTCCTAGTTGAAGAGTGGAGATCTGGTCTTACGCCAGAAGAATTCTAAGATTCTGAGAATCCAGCAGGGCTCCCAGATGAAGAATACCCTGCGAGGGACAGAGGGAGGACTTTTTCCCTGTTGATTACACATCTGTGCCGAGAAGAAGCCACGGTTATCCTGACCTGGCTGTAAAGTACCTTGGTGATCCCAAAAGGCAGAGCCCGAAAATTGCAAGTGTTGCTGTGGCACAGCAAACCTGAGCCCATGCTGATGAGAGGGCTCTATATGTACCCGTAAGTACGTGTCCTGAATATTCCGAGATACCATAAAGTCCCCAGGTTCCAAATATCGGATGATGAAGCATGGTGGACTCCTCCTGAGTCCAGGCACCCTTAGAATCTGATTCAGGGATTTGAGACAGAGGATAGGCAAATGAGGACCAGTCGGCCACTGCCCCAGAAAGAAAGTAGAACAACCAGTCCCTCCCTGAGATAGTGAGGCTGGCCTAAACAGCTCTGCTTACCGCAAACACTATAGCTTTCTGGATTTGTAAGGCCCTGATCGGGTCTGAAGAAGGGCTCGTGTAACAATGCCTGTGAGGAGGCCACCTAAGCAATGAAAGGCCGTACCCGTGAGAGATTACAACTCCTACCCAAGCATCCGTGGTGACGTGACACCAGCACTGGGTGAACTGAGAAAGTCGGTATCTCACTCTGGAATCCCCCAGATGTAGACCTGTCCCGTCAGGCTGAAGGTTTATCCTTAGGCTTAGAAGCAGGATCGTCTGGAAGTCCAGGTGCTGGCCGTACTGGATATGGTGGCCCTCGTGGAGGCCGACAGCCTAGGCAAAAATAGGCCTTAAGGCTGACCCTGAGGACCAAAAGACTTAACAGATTTAGTCCGATTGTAGTGGGAGTAGCTAAAGACGGTATCTTGCCATTAGTGATACTGCCAGTGATGCAACAAACTTGTCAAGGTCAGGACCAAACAAGATCCCCATAAATGGTGTCTGCACCTCTGGCTGCGCTCTGGGAAAGCATAGTGTACTGTGGCGGATACAGTCCCAGCCGAAACCCAGAAGGTTAGAAGACTGGCATCCAATGTAGGTATTCCCACATATGACAACTGCATATTTTATGTGAGCGGCAAAATACATTTGAACCTCAGACGTGTCGGAGGGGAAAAACGCTACAAATGCATCAGCCCAGTATTCAACAGTATTAACCAACCATGCGATGGCCATGGTTGGACAGGCAACAGCCTCTGAAAGCGAGTATATTGATTTCAGGCAGAGTTACCACCTACGGATCCATAAAATCCGTCCAGGCCGGAATGGCGTATTAATGCCTGTAATCAGACGATTAACATACAAATCCACCGCAGGAGGTGATTTCTATTACTTGTGATGACCCTCAGGGAATGGGAAACAGGAGGCCTTTGTGACTCCTCGTATCTGGCGATAGCCAGACTCCCGCCATGAGATCCACCCGCTGGGCAGAAATGGGGAATGTATGATACAGGTGCAGGATCGACATTCTCTATATCCAGAATGAACCTGGCTACCAGCCCCAAAGCAGGGATAATAATACTTGAAATCGGCTCCCCCCTATGTGAGAGGGAAAGAGCCGAATACACCATCCAGTTCACGGCAGAGCCACTGGGAAGTAACCACAGGGCGTATATCACGCCATTTTGCATATCGTAGAAAAACGACATCCACCCAGGGTGGCTGCTGTGGTAATCCCTGCAAGGGGAATGAGACCGTTGTGGTACCGGAGGACATTCATGTACTGTGAAAAACCCCGGCAGGGAGCGATAGTCTGTGACACAGGGGTAAAGTGCAAGAAACTGCGAGATACCCTGAGATGACAAAGGGCAGTATGGTGAAGTAACCCCAAGTTTAAGTTGGTGCCCGGCCAGAGTCGGGCCACCGTTATCGCAGCGTTGCCAGACCTGAGCGGAAAGGCGCCGGTAGACAGGGAAGGCTGCCTCCCCTGGCTAGCAATTAACCCCCGGGATGCCGTCTCCCGCTGTAATCCCTGGTGGTCTAGTGTACTCGCGGGGTATACCTCCATGGAGGGGGAGCTCACCGCCACAACTAGCGCCTCCGGTCTGTCCCCAGTGACCGGAGGCTGAATACTTCATTTACACCCGCGGGTCACAGCTTACCTGTTCCCTGGCGATCCGGCAGCTGCCTAGGGATTCCTCCAGAGTCCGGCTAGTACAGACTCTGGGGTCCTGCAGCGATCCCCCAGATCAGTACTGGCGTTGCAGTGCCGGCGGGGTGTAGGAGCAGCAGCTTGGACGTCCAATGGACAGTCCGACGCTGCCGCTCTAGAGTCAGTTAAAAATAAAAAATAAAATAAAAAAAACCTCCTAAAATAAGCTTAGGGGCTGCTAAGCAGCCCCCCTGCGCTAAGGGTGACCCAAATCCATCTAGGCACCAACTAAAACTGAGGTGCCTGTGGCTCGGGGGCGGGGTATAGAGGAGGATGGACCCAGTGCATCCTGGGAGCAGCAAAAGCTTTAACTGTGTGGTGCCCGTGGATCCAGATCCAGCTATACCCCAAGGTCAACCCTGTGGACCCCCTATGGACCCTGAAGTAGAAAATCGCAATATACTCTAAATCAACTACTCAAACACGAGGCATGGTAGAATATAGAGCACTGTATACCTTAACCACGGGAGAGGTATACATGGAGACCGACGCAAACCCTCCTGAGACAAACAGTAGCGCACTGACAGCGTGCTGTGAGCGCCTCATATACACGTGGAGGGTAAGCGGAGCAATCAAGACGCGCAAACCTTGTTGAAGGACTGTGTCTGGGTCGGGGGAGGAGCTACCAGGGGAGCGCCTACTTCCCCTAAGCTGCATCAACCAGCCGGGAACGCTGGCCTCAGGGAAGCAGATAGGAGTCTGCTGCCGATCCCCGCTGTCAGACAATAAGGCCCCGGCTGGTGTAGTGAGGACGCGGACAATTCCGGGCCCTGACTTCTGGTGCGTATCTGACACCAGAAGCAAGGACTGCTGCGCGAGATTGCCTTACCTGTCATCTCCCTGCTTCCAACTGCAGTCCAGGTCGCAGCATTGCTGCTAGCAAGCTAAGCCGAGACCCCGCCGGAATCACCAGCACAATTCCGTCGCATTATCTGTGAGACGCTGAGTACTTCTGACTCAAACATAAAAAATAAAATAAAACAAAATAAAAGCTAAGGACGCTAGAGCAGTCCCGTTACAAAGGTGCGCCTTGATCCTGCCGCACCAAACAACTGAAGGCCTGTGGCCAGGGGCGGGGTATATATGGAGGAGGACCCAGTGCATCCTGGGAGCTGAAAAGCTTTAACGGTTTGGTGCCTGGATCTCTCCAACCACATTACCCCATGGTATCCGTGTGGAACCCTAAAGAAGAAAATTATACTTACGTTTCCGGTGGTCTCCCCTCCATCTTGTCACTAGGGAGGGGGCTGCTGGGAGTGGGGGGGGGGGGGTCATACACACTTACAAACACTCAGATACTCACCCTGCTGCAGAAGACCCGGCTCCCGATGCTGGAGGAAGAAGACACAGCTTCGGAAGGTGACTAAAGACTAATTAAGCTAATTGGAAACTTCCCCTCATGAGGAGTGCCGCCGCCGGTGTCCCAGAGCAAGTCCCGCTCATCTTTCCTAAAATTCAGACACTCTGGAGGTGCGAGGAAAAAAAGATGCTGTGATTTCTATCACGATCACCGCGTCCCATTTCCAGTCCCTTATTGAATAGCAAAACCCTGCGGCTGCGGGAAAAACCCCACCACGCCAATTGGATATGCCCCCAAGCATAAGAGGACACAATATATCACATGAATACCTAGAAGCTAATGCTCGGTCTCCTTATTCCATTCTGGTTTCTTCCTATTGTACATTATAGTAGCTGCTCCACATCTGGACATTGCAGCTTTTAGTTACTTGTAATTAGCGCCTTCCCGTTTGGCGTTGGCGGATATCTATCCATGCTGCCCTGAATTTGGCCTTTTGTAGACAAGTCGTGGAATTCAGCCAGAGCGCATTTCCTATAGACAAATGACGCTAATCCGAACGTCTCAGCCAGTCACAATGCTTACATGGAACGCTCTACCATTAATAATGTGAGTGTAGAATTGCACACAACCCCTTTGTACATATGGATTGTGCTTCATCTGTTCTTTCCGGAGCCACCTTTCACGCTCGCTCATCCCACACATCCTCTAGATGGGATTCGAGAAATTACAGATCCAGTTCTTGCTCAGACCTGCTGCCCGGCACTAGGACATCTTTAGCCTATGACACATAACTGCAAGGGTCCTTTATTCCAGACCATGTTTGGGGACAAGCAAACCCCAGGCTGATGTTTCCTTTTCTGGGGGTCCATAATTATTTTTTCATAAGAACAATGTTATGATTGAATATTTGTTAAGCCCCCTTTGTAACAGGCAAAACTTGCTGCAACCCTTTGTAAAACCGAGGAGCCGGATAGCTATGCATATTATCACAGCAGGCCTATACCTCAAAGGCCAAACAGCCACTCCAGCTCCACGGTGATCCGGTCAGATGGTGTGCGGGGCACACCAGTGGCACTAACCTGTGCCACAATCTGTCTCCGGCATGGAGGGGGCAGCTGCAGTATTCGCTGAATAAAGCTTAGTGATATTATCTCCAAAGGTCCCACTGCCCTTAATATATCTTCTAAGTAGCTGTGAGGATCCCGTTCTTAGATGTAGCTCTAGCTGGGCAGCCCGAATGCAGCCTTGTGTGCATATGACATTCATGGGATGGGGCCATACATCCACCAACATTCAGAGGATGGGGCCATACATCCACCAACATTCAGAGGATGGGGCCATACATCCACCAACATTCAGAGGATGGGGCCATACATCCACCAACATTCAGAGGATGGGGCCATACATCCACCAACATTCAGAGGATGGGGCCATACATCCACCAACATTCATAGGATGGGGCCATACATCCACCAACATTCATAGGATGGGGCCATACATCCAGCAACATTCATAGGATGGGGCCATACATCCAGCAACATTCATAGGATGGGGCCATACATCCAGCAACATTCATAGGATGGGGCCATACATCCAGCAACATTCATAGGATGGGGCCATACATCCACCAACATTCATAGGATGGGGCCATACATCCACCAACATTCATAGGATGGGGCCATACATCCACCAACATTCATGGGATGGGGCCATACATCCACCAACATTCATGGGATGGGGACATACATCCACCAACATTCATAGGATGGGGCCATACATCCACCAATATGTTGCCTAATGTCATTTTGAGGCAAACTGGAACGACATATCGTACACATCGCTTATGTGTGTGCTCAATGTATCGTTCCATCACGTTGTCCTATCGCTGGGTACACACACTGTACATAGCCATAGTCACCGTGCCTCTGTATGAGCACCCCCACCAATCTGCCGCTCATAGATGGTGGTCCCCAGGGGAGGGATATCTCCCATCATGGCCTGATAGTAGAGTGACTGGCAACCAGAGTGCAGTAGATAAGAGGGTTCACACACATGACACTGCCCATAAATAAACACACACACACGTGACACTGCCCATACAAGTGTACATGGACTACAGCAGGCAGTCTCCAACTATCTACATTATCATTCATTTATATGTAGCGCCATACAGGGAAATACAATCATTTTATATAGACCATAGAAATCATCCACCTGATCACTATAGGGTGCTCCAAGTATCCTACACAGTATCTTACAGCCCATGGAGATTTCCTTAGGATTCACTGTGGAATTGTTGCAGCTTTATTATCGGTGGCACAGTTCCCCTACAGCAAATAATAAGAGTTATGGTAGACTTACCTTTGTTAGCTCTTTTTCTTCCTGGTCCATAGGGTCCACAGGTACTACCTTGGGGTATGTGGTTGGAGTGATCCACGCACCAAACAGTCAAAGCTTCAACTCCCAGAATGTCCTGGTCCTCCTCCATATATACCCCGCCCCAGCCACAAACATTCAGTTTGTAAACAAGCCCAATGGCAGGAGAAAAAGTGGAGAAGGAAATACAACACATACTAGAAACACTCTCACAAAGATGAGGGAATCAGTGACAAGGAGGAACAGATCCCTTTACTGAGGCCAGGTGCGTCAGGGTGGGCTCACTGTGGACCCTATGGACCTCGAAGCAAAAGAGTTAACAAAGGTAAGTCTACCATAACTCTTATCTTCTGCTTCAGGTTCCATAGGGTCCACAGGAACTACCTTGGGTATGTCCTAAAGCTATTCCCTTTAGGGTGAGTACGCTCCTGAGAGAAGAATCCGCCGCCCAAAGGAAGCATCCTGGGAGGCAAAAGTATCAAATGCATAACATTTTATAAAAGTGTGGACAGAAGACCAAGTGGCCGCCTTGCACAACTGTTCCACAGAGGCACCATGTCTAACCGCCTATGATGGTCCCACAGACAGAGTCGAATGTGCTGTCACCGTGTTAGGAACAGGGAGCTCAGCCTGTGTATAAACCTGAGATATAGTCACACGCAGCTACCGAGCCAGAGTCTGCTTGTTAGCTGGCCAGCCTCTTGCTTGTGAAAACCATATAAAACAAAAAGCGCATCTGATTTCCTGATGTAGTTGGTACGATCCCTGTAGATACGAAGGGCTTGAACCATATCCAAGGAAGCTTCACCTACAGAAAGGTCTGAAGGCTGAAAGGCCGGAACTACAATTTCTTCATTCATATGAAAACAGGATACCACCTTCAGAAGGTAACCCACCCGTGTACGGAGGACAGCTCTATTCTGGTGAAAAATCAAACATGGGGAGCGACACGAAAGCGCTGCCAAATCAGAAACACTGCAAGCTGAGTAGATAGCAAGGAGAAAAAGTGTCTTCTCTGTCAACCGTTTGAGGTACACTGGGCCTGATTCAGACCCGCTCGCGAGCGCTATGCACTCGCAAGCGGGTCGATGGTGGCCCAGTGCGCATGCACACGATGGAGCAGGTTCTGTCGTGCGCATGCGTGAAACACGGATAGCAACGGGCAATCCGTCGCTCCGGGTCTCATACCAAAGGGGGCATGCTGTCGATGTTGAGTGACAGCACGCCCCCTTTGGTGGGCGGGCCGGGGGAGTGGCTGCCCAGGCGAAGGCGTTCCTATGGGAACGCCTACCATCTGGGGCCAGCCCCACTGACATACCAAGTGATGTCAGTGGGAGTGCTTTCGGAAAGCACTCTGGGGCTTGCGGCAACGAGACCCTACCACAAGGGTCTCATCGCAAGCTCAATGGTCGCGATGGTCTTGACCATCGCGACCATCTTCCTGGCCGCTCATTATAGCTGTGGGTGGTCACCCACAGCTATGCGAGCGTACAGGAGGCCGCTCTAAAAAAACCAGAGGGCTGGCCCTGATTCACAGCGAGCGCTCTGTCAGAGCGCCCGGCTCTGAATCAGGCCCACTGTGTCCAAGGGCTCAAAGGGAGGAGCCTGCAGCGCCCTGAGAACCATGGATAAAACCCACGATGCCACCGAAGGAACAAACAGTGGTTGAAGGTGGGGAACACCCTGCAAAAAATTAGAGTTATTGTAGACTTGCCTAGATAACTCCTTTTCTTCGAGGTCCATAGGGTCCACAGGGATACCTCAGTCTCTGCCTGGCTACCTTGAGAGTTCAGGTTTCGGCTTTGTCAGTTTGGTTCCAGCGCAGAATTGCTCCCCTGCTGGATATTAGAACATTTCTTCCTCGGGGTCCATAGGGATCCACAGGGATACCATTGGGATATTATGGTTGTAAGACCAGGCACCAAACAGTTAAAGCTTCAGCTCCCAGGATGCCTTGGGTCCCCCTCCATATATACCCCACCCCTAACCAAGGGACTTCAGTTTAGTTAATAATCCTCAAAGCAGGAGAAGGAAAGAGGAGAAGGAAGAACAATCATACACCAGATACACTCTTAGGCAAAATGAGAAAATCTGTGACCGAAAGAAAAATCAGGGTGGGTGCCCTGTGGACCTAGGAGAAAAGGAGTTATCTAGGCAAGTCTACCTTAAGTTTAATGTTCTTCCTCTGGGTCCATAGAGATCCACAGGGATACCATGGGGATGTCCTAAAGCAGTTCCCCTAGGGTGGGGGATGCTCCTGAGCAGAAAGGAGAACTCATTGCCCAAAGGAAGCAACCCGAGAGGCAAAAGTATCAAAGGCATAGAACCTAAGAAAAGTGTGGACAGTAGACCACGTGGTTGCCTTGTACAATTGTTTAGCAGAGGCACCATGACTAAATGCCCACGATGGCCCTACAGACCGCGTAGAATGTGCTGTCACCGTGCTTGGGAGAGGGAGATCAGCCTGTGTGTACACCTGAGAGAGAGTCATATGTAACCATCAAGCCAAGGTCTGCTTACTAGTTGGCCATCCTTGTTTGCGAAAACCATATAATACAAAAAGAGCATCTGATTTTCTAACAGAATTTGTACTCTCCACATAGATACGGAGAGCAGGAACTACATCCAGGGAGGCTTCACCTACAGAAAGGTCTGGAGCTTGAAAAGCTGGAACCACAATTTCTTCATTCACATGAAACCGGGACACTACCTTAGGAAGGTAACCCTCCCTTGTACGAAGAACAGCTTTATCCTAGAGAAAAATTAAAAATGGGGAGCGACAAGATAGCGCTGCCAAAATCAGAGACTCTGCGAGCAGAAGAGATAGCTAGAAGAAAAAGTGTCTTCGCTGTTCACCACTTAAATCCACAGAGCCCAAAGGTTCAAATGGGGGAGCTTGTAGCCCCTTAAGAACCAAACACAAATCCCACGGTGTTACCAGTGGAGCGAAAGGAGGCTGAACTCGCAGAACTCCTTGGAAAAAAATTCTAACATCTGGTAATAAGGCAATCTTCTTCTGGAAGCAGACTGACTGTGCAGAAACATGCACTCACAAAGTTGCCAGGCAGAGACCTTTATCTAATCCTGCCTGAAGAAAAGCCAGTATCCTGGAAATCCTGAATATTTTAGGATCAAATTTTCTATTGGAACACCACTGACCAAAAGGAATACCAAACCCTGTAATAGATGCAGGCAGAGGCAGGCTTCCGTGCCCTAAGCATCGTTTGGATTACAGAACTGGAAAAACCTTTTGCTCTTAGAATGAAAGATTCAAGAGCCACGCCGTCAAATCCAGATGAGGTAAGTCCGGATGTCGGTAAGGACCATGCGTTAGCAGATCCTGCCATAGAGGAAGAGGATAAGGACTGTCTATGGACAGATTCTCTATGTCGGTGAACCAATGACGTCTGGTTCAAGCCGGAGCCACCAGTATTACCGTTCCGCATTTCTGCTTGAATTGTCTGTGAACTCTTGGGAGTAGAGAAATCGGAGGAAATCGATACGCCAGCTTGAAGTCCCATCTTACTGTGAGTGCTTCCACAGATGCTGCTGATGGGTCTCTGGACCTGGACCCGTACTTGGGGACCTTGTGGTTGTGGTGTGATGCCATGAGATCTATCTCCGGTACACCCAGTTTGTTTACCAGGAGCTGAAACACTCCCGGATGGAGAGACCACTCGTGTATGTCCTGGCAACTTAGGAAGTCTGCTTCCCAATTTAGCACTCCCGGTATGAATATTGCCGAGATGGCAAGAAGAAGACGTTCTCCCCAATTCAGAACCTGTGTCACTTATTTCATGGCTGTATAACTTCTTGTGCCTCCCTGATGGTTGAGGTAGGCCACTGTAGTCGCATTATCGGACTTGATCTGGACCGGCTTGCCCTGGAGCAGATCCTGTGCCATGATCAGTGCTCTGTATACTGCTTGCAGTTCCAGAATGTCTATTGGCAGATGACTTTCTTGATTTGCCCATTTTCCCTGAAGGGTGTGATGACCTTTTAGCAGGCTGGCGTCCGTGGTGACAAGCACCCAATTTGGAATCCAGAATGGGCGCCCTTTGTTTAGATGGTAATTTTTCAGCCACCACAGGAGGGAGTGACGAACCTCTGGAGTGAGAAGGATCCTCTGAGACCTTATAAGATGATGCTATCCGCTCCACCTGGAGAGAATCTTTGTAGAGGCCTGGAATGTAACTGGGGATATTCCACCATGTTGAATGTGGATACCATGGACTCCATGACCTGCATTGCTGAGTGAATCGATACCCTCTGATTGCAGAGCAATTTGCGAACCCGCAATTGTAGAGCTGAAAACTTGTCCACTGGTAGAAAGATCCTTTGTGCCAGGGAATCCAGTAGCACCCCTTGTTAGCTAAGGGAACCAGGATTATCACCTCTGAATTTAGCAAGGTATGAATGGCCTTCATAGGATCTGATGGGGGAATTGTGCAAACAACCTTGTGGTAAGTAACCTTTTAGGAAGGTGACACCTAACAAACCCCAGTAGGGAGGGGGATTTCCAATCTGATGCACTCTCCCTGTGGGAGAGGGTAAAAAGACACTAGTCTTTTTGGAATTTGGAACAGTTTACCTTCGAGTGTTCCACGCTTCCCCCATAAGCTCAGTGAGCTCTTCAGATTGAGGGAATCCAGCCTAATTCACCTTCTGGTGTCTAAAGGTTTATTAGGCTTTAGGAGCCGGTACTTCATCTTCTATAATGAGGATTGAATTAACCGCCCCTATTAAAAAGGAACATCCACTGATGAATGATGCTCATGTGTGGTCGGTGGAGGCCTACCACACGATTAAAATGGCTGCCAAGGCATTGAAGGGATTAACCCTCATGCCGTTGCACCATTTTTAAAAGGACCTTTAGGCTGAGTGTGCCATGTACTGCGAATGTATAAGTAATGTGTTTGCACAGAACATTGAATATAACATGTTCAAAGTTGTGGATATGTACTATAAAATGTACAGCCTATGCACTTATAAAGGAATGTATAATATATTTGGTTTTAGACAGCTGTAACATTTAGAAGCAAATGGCTTTTTAGACATTCTCACCTCTTAGCGATATGTTACTTATCCTGATGTAGTGGCCAAACCCTTCGTTTAGCACTTTCATTGAAAAAGTCAATGCAGAGGTCTCTGGTGTCTCTATGTACAATACCCAGCAAGTTTGGGAAAAACAATTTATTTGTGTTTAAAGGAGCGTCTAATGTGTGTAAGAACTAAGACTCAGAAAGCCCAAACTGGTTTAGTCATAGACATGTGAAAAGACGAATGTAATAGAAATTTGCATTATACTTACCTTTTCAGAAACAGTATATGCTAACTCAGTTGTGCTTAGGAACACAAATGTTTTTGGGTGGTATTGAGGAAATTGATTTAATTTCTGTGAAATATAAGATGTGTTTATTTATGTTTTGTGAGAAACAGGAGCATGATTGGCCAAGAGGAACCCAAGGCAGACTTACCCCCTGTGGTAATGTGTAGTGGAGTGGCATAAAAGAGGGCTTCGTGTCGGGTAAAATTGTACAACCCTGCACATTCATGGAGGAGAAGAACTGCTGATTGGTAAGATTTCTGTATGCGTTGTACCCCTTCATCCGGAAGGACGGGTCTTTTTTAGACCATTGAGCAATAAACATCTTGCCTTTATTACAATTGTATCTCAATCCTGCAACCAACCGAATTGCGCCAAACGCTATTCCGTTCTCCTACTGTTCTGGGTTGAGCCGAGCTCTCCGAAACTCAAGCCACCTGCCAGCTACCGTGCAGAGCTTGGTCCATTGCGAGGGATCTGTGGGAACAGCCGACACCAAACAGGAGGTGTTGCCGTAGCTAGTCGACGCATACGCAGCAGAGCGGTTCCAGGCACCGGCGGTAGGAGCCTGAGTGTAGTGTACCTAAGAAGCGGTTACAAACACTCAGAATGTGGTGAGAGCAACAAGTCCCGACCCCTCTCGCAGTAGTTAGGTTTCTCAGCATTCTCAAGCATGGCAGGGATCCCAACGTCCCAGGGGGACAAGAATGGATACCCTAGCGGATCGGCTAGCGGAATTGGGAGAAAGGGCAACGGAGCAGGAACGTATGCTAATCATTCAGATGTGGCATGACGAGCGGGCACCGTTGCAGACTGCTGTACCGGGATCAGATCATATACAGTTTTCAGATTGTGATGGGGACATTGATGGACATTTGCAAGAATTCGAAAGGACTTGTAAACTACACAATTTACACAAGCAGGAGTGGGTCAGACACCTAGTGCCCACACTGCATGGAGGGGCCCTGGAGGCATATCGAGGAGTGGCCACCGAGGACTGCGGTGACTATGACAAAGTCACAAGGGCCCTCCTCCTGCGATACTTTGTCACTCCTGAGTCCTACAGCTGTGGGAAAATCAGATATCTGAGGATGAACTGTCCCACACCTCGAGCACCAGACTCGTGCCCCAATTCCAAGTGATGGAGCCCAGCTTGCTTGTCTATCCCGAGGAGGTGAGCAAAAAGAGACTGTTCCTACTCTAGTCAGTCCAATGGAGTGTGGCGAGAATCAGGTGGACTCTTCGGAGAGGGTCACGTGCATGGCCAAGGGGCCACCCCAAAATATGTGGCAGCACCTGCAGACGGTCCAAATGGGGCCCCTGCAGGGACAAGGATTAAGAGACTTTGGGGCCTCAATCACTGTTGTGAGCCCCTACCTTATTGATCCTGCTGCAGGTCCCACTGCCAAAGTGACCGTGGCAGGCGGAATGGAGCGAGAGGTACCTGTGGCGAGATTCTACCTGGACTGGGGAGCTGGCTCTGAGTTGAGGGATGTTGCCATCATGGATGGCCTTCCAACTGATGTGGTCCTGGGGAATGATCTTGGTGGTGGAATCGTTACCAGGTTTGCTGACGCCATCGCCCGGAGTCAAGTTTACGGATCAGTGTCTACATCAACTACACCAGAACAATCCAGCCCAGAGGAAAATACCACAGCGGCTAGACAACTGTCAGTGCAGCATACCACAGCATCAACCAGCCCAGAGGAAAAGATTACAGCAGCTAGATCAGCACATCTACCCAGCATGCCTTTTGCCTCTGGTATGCCTACGTCCCCTAGCAACGCAGAGGATGTTGGTTCCGGCTCGTTGGATCCTGTGAGGGTGCCCAGTGATGCTCCTGTCCCTAGTGGTTTGCCAACTCCGGCGGTGAGTATGACCACACTGACTTCCCTTTGACTGACCTCAACCAGACTGACCCTAGCGATCCCAACCCATACCCCCCTGTAGAATGTCCCCACTTAGAAGGAACTGAGGACCACAGGCAGGAGTTCAGGGAAGCTCAGCTTGCTGACCCATCTTTGGAAGGCATATCGTGCCAAGCTGGCAGTCGCCTTTCAGGGATGATGGCAGTGAGTGTGACCTGGCGGGAAGGGTTAAGATACAGGGTAGCCAGGAAGGTAGAAGGAGATAGGGAGCAAGGTCCCCTGCTTGTGCCAAGTAGATCGGGGAAGACACGCAGCCTAACCGTGGTGGATGTCACACGGGGTTCAGAGGCTGGTGATCAGCCCGCCATCACTATGGAACAGGTAGTGGACAAGGTGGTGAGAGAAGGCCTAGGTGACAGGGTAGGTTCCCCTAGTCATAGGTCATTGGAGGAGGATGGTAGGGGAGGTCTGTCAGGTAGTACAGACAGATGCCAGGTGGAGATGACCGAGGTGCAGTGCCCAGGGTATAGAGTGGGGGGAGACAGTGGTAAGCCCAGACCAATTGCCCACAACCCCAAGACAGGTACTGACCTTAGAAACTGAAAGGCCCTACAGACGAGTTGTCCCTGACTTTAGTGCTGTAGTGACACCCCTTACAGAGTTGACCAGGGAGGGACATCCCAAGTCAGTGGACTAGATACCCGCTTGTGAGTTGGCATTCCAGTCATTGAAGGAGGCTCCGGTACCAGCTCCAGTGCAGATGGCGCAATTACAGGACCAGGACATTGTGGTACGAACTAATGCGTCATTGCACAGACTGGGAGCAGTATGGAGCCAGGAGGAGCCATATGGGCAGGAGCACCCTTTGGCTTGTTTGAGCAGGATACTGCTACGGTGGGAGGTGGGGTATGCCACAATTGGAACACAGTGGTTGGCAAGTGTTTGGGCATTGGACCACCTTCAGCACTGTGTGTGCGACTGGTCCCCCAAAAGGGAAACTGACAGACTGTTGTGGTGGAGCCTTGGACTTCAGTGTGACTATTTTGACATTGTCTGCCGACAAGGCTAGGCCCACTGCAATATGGTTGAACTGTCTAGACCAGAGGCAAAGCCCCCCGGGTAGCGTCCTTTCACCCCAAAAGACTGCGGGACCATAAGCCAAATCGTTGGGACATGGCCCTCATGGATGAGAGGGAGAAATGTGGCCGGAGGCCGACCACACATGATTAAAATGGCTGCCAAGGCATTGAAGGGATTACTCCCGATCACACTCCTCCTCTCAGAGATAGGCCCAGAGGGAGAAACCTGTGTATCCTCTGCCTCCTCAAATGATATATCAGAATCTGAAAGGAGGGTGGACTGAGAGGATGGTGCTGTCCATCTATATGCTTAGACGGCTGATGCCTTATTCGCCTGTAACATCTGCAGATCGGTAGATGCTAAAAGCCAGATTCTAAACCGAGTGGACATAACCCCCCATCCAGGATGTATGGGAAGAGGAAGCCTAGCAGGCTATAACCAGTGTGGGAGCTGATCCACTAACTGCGTCATAACCTGAGACCAGGAGGACATTCAAGGTGAGGTAGGAGACGTCGCACTGCATGCTTCTCGTTAGGACGCTCAGCACTGCTGACCCAGTAAAATAGAATAAAATGAAAGTTTGGGACTGGCTGAGCACCGTCTGAATCCTGCTGAGCACCAAACAAAAAACTGAATGTCTGGAGGAGGACCAGGGCATTCTGGGAGCTGAAGCTTTGACGGTTTGGTGCCTGGATCTCTCCAACCACATACCCTAAGTAGATCCTGTGGACCCTATGGACCCGGAGAAGAAATAATTGTTACTCTACCACCATATGTACCGCTTAGATTGTTGTTTTTGAGGGGTGGACTGTGAGCAATCCTGCAGACCTGTCCTGCGCATGTGCAGACTGCTTACACTAACACCATCTGGTTTGCGTAAATCTCTAAATCAGGCCCTGTATCAAGTGTCCCCCACAACAGCAATAGAGGGGTAAGCAGCAACCGCATCTTATCAGGACTCAGAGGGATGACAGGCTGAGGTGTAGAATGGAAGAGACCAACAAGGATCTAAGGGGCTGATTCAGAGCCATCAGCAGCCAAAGTGTGCAAAACCCGTGATCACTAGCAAGACATTAGCACGCCCACTAAGTCTTGCTGCGCGATCGCGGTACGCGATATGTATTGCTGTGCGATCGCGGTATGCATTGCTGTGCGATCGCGGTATGTATTGCTGTGCGATCGCGGTATGCGGTATGTATTGCTGTGCGATCGCGGTATGTATTGCTGTGCGATCGCGGTATGTATTGCTGTGCGATCGCGGTATGCGGTATGTATTGCTGTGCGATCGCGGTATGCGGTATGTATTGCTGTGCGATCGCGGTATGCGGTATGTATTGCTGTGCGATCGCGGTATGCATTGCTGTGCGATCGCGGTATGCACTGCTGTGCGATCGCGGTATGCACTGCTGTGCGATCGCGGTACGCGGTATGTATTGCGGTATGTACTGCTGTGCGATCGCGGTACGCGGTATGTATTGCTGTGCGATCGCGGTATGCGGTATGTATTGCTGTGCGATCGCGGTATGCGGTATGTATTGCTGTGCGATCGCGGTATGCGGTATGTATTGCTGTGCGATCGCGGTATGTATTGCTGTGCGATCGCGGTATGCGGTATGTATTGCTGTGCGATCGCGGTATGCGGTATGTATTGCTGTGCGATCGCGGTATGTATTGCTGTGCGATTGCGGTATGTATTGCTGTGCGATTGCGGTATGTATTGCTGTGCGATTGCGGTATGTATTGCTGTGCGATCGCGGTAGGCGGTATGTATTGCTGTGTGATCGCGGTAGGCGGTATGTATTGCTGTGCGATCGTGGTATGTATTGCTGTGCGATCGCGGTATGTATTGCTGTGCGATCGCGGTATGTATTGCTGTGCGATCGCGGTATGTATTGCTGTGCGATCGCGGTATGCGGTATGTATTGCTGTGCGATCGCGGTATGCGGTATGTATTGCTGTGCGATCGCGGTATGCGGTATGTACTGCTGTGCGATCGCGGTACGCGGTATGTACTGCTGTGCGATCGCAGTATGCGGTATGTATTGCTGTGCGATCGCAGTATGCGGTATGTATTGCTGTGCGATCGCGGTATGCGGTATGTATTTAGACGCCCACCAGCCTGACACAAGACGCCCACTTTCCCTTAGTAACATACGTCATCTCCAGGAGGCGTATGCAACAATCGGTAACATCGAACCCATACGCAGCACTTGTGGCTGACCATACCCTACCGCAAGCACTGCTAGTGCTGCTGTGTAATTCAGCCATGTGACGTGCACGCTGAAGATGCGTCTTAATTATCCCTGAAACGGCGTTGACGCACAGACACGCCTGCGTTCACACCACCACACCCCCGTTACCATTGACAACCCCGTCACCACCCACAAACGGCACTTCCTGTCACTCATGCTTGCGGTGCGTCTGTGTACAGGCTGCGAATGCTTCCCGATCGCATGAACTAGTTGGCGTACGCGCCCTTAGTCTTGTACGCATGCGCGGTATGCAAACATCGGCAGGCTACGTGAGAACGGGTCTGAATCAGGCCCTAAGTGTTAAGGGACTGACCAAGGTTACATGGAGCACTCATAGGGTGACCTCAGAGTACATAAGAGGCACATGACCAGCAAATATCTGTCGTCATTGACATCGTGTGATCTTACCTGTCCCCTCCAATGTGACTGAGTTCATCTTCCATTTCCTCCTCAAGATACATATCCAGTTCAGAACCTACATCAGCACGTTTATAGGTATATCCGCTGAAATGTGAACAAATTCACATCAGAAAATGTCCATGAGAAAGAGACCTAGGGGAAGTATCAAGCCCGTCTCTGATCTATCTGATGGAGAAGGGAGAGAGCGTGAGACCAGGCAGAGAAAGGGGTCAGAGGGAAAACTAGGTGGGGCAAAGTAAGAATGGGAGGACGGGGATAAAGAGAGCGAGGTGGCGAGAGGTGGGGCTCGCGATGGCGAGCGAGAGAGAGAGACGGCGAGCGAGAGAGAGACGGCGAGCGAGCGAGAGAGACGGCGAGCGAGCGAGAGAGACGGCGAGCGAGCGAGAGAGACGGCGAGCGAGCGAGAGAGAGAGACGGCGAGCGAGAGAGAGAGAGAGATGGCGAGAGAGAGAGAGATGGCGAGAGAGAGATGGCGAGAGAGAGATGGCGAGAGAGAGAGAGATGGCGAGAGAGAGAGAGAGAGAGGAAGAAGAGTTATGGTAGACTTACCTTTGTTAACTCTTTCTTTGAGGTCCACAGGGATACCATGGGGAAATGTGGTTGGGGTGATCCAGGCACCAAACAGTTAAGCTTTCAGCTCCTAGGATGTCTCGGGTCCTCCTCCACATATACCCCGCCCCTGGCACCAGGCATTCAGTTTTGTAAACAAAACAAGGCAGGAGAAGGAAAGAGGACAAGGAAGGACAATGTACACCAGAAACGCTCTCAGAAGATGAATGAAGCCAGGTGCGTCACGGTGGGTGCCAGGTGGACCCTATAGAACTCGAAGAAAAAGTTAACAAAAAGGTAGGTCTACCATAACTCTTATTTTCTTCTTCAGGGTCCATAGGGGGTCCTAAGAGATACCATGGGGATGTCCTAAAGCAGTTCCCTTAAGGGTGGGGACGCTCCTGGCAGAAAGGCAAAGGTGTCAAAGGCGTAGAACCTAAAAAAAAAAAAAAAAATGTTTGGAGAGAAGACCACGTGGCCACCTTGCACAATTGTTCAGCAGATGCACCACGTCGAACCGCCCATGATGGTCCCACAGACTGAGTAGAATGTGCTGTCGCCGTGTTTGGAACAGGGAGATCAGCCTGCGTATAAGCCCGAGAGATAGTCATGTGCAGCCATCGAGCCAGAGTGTGTGTGAAAACACCACAACACAAAAAGAGCATCTGATTTTCTAAGAGAGTTTGTACGATCCACATAGATACGGAGAGCACGAACCACATCCAGGGAGGCGTCACCAGCAGAAAGGTCTGAAGACTGGAAGGCTGGAACCACAATCTCTTCATTCACATGAAAACGGGATAATACCTTAGGAATGTAACCCGCCTGTGCATGGAGGACAGCTCTATCATGGTGAAAGATCTAAAATGGGAGTGACAAGAGAGCACTGCTAAATCAGAGACTCTGTGGGCAGAAGATATCGCAAAGAGAAAAAGTGTCTTCGCTGTCAACCACTTCAAATCTACTGAGTCCAGAGGTTCAAATTGGGGAGCCTGTAGCCCCTTGAGAACCAAAGACAAATCCCACAGTGCCACCAGTGAGACAAAAAGTGGCTGAACTTGGAGAACACCCTGAAAAAAAAGTTCTAACATCTGGCAGGGAAACGATCCTTTGCTGGAACCAAACTGACAGTGCAGAAACCTGTACCCTCAGGGTGGCCAGGCAGAGGCTGAGGTCTAACCAAGCATGGAGAAAGCAAGTACCTGGGAAACCCTAAAAACCTTAGGGTCATACTTTCTGTGGGAACACCACTGACCAAAGAAGTGCCAAACTCTAATTGATGCAGGCAGAGGAAGGCTTTCGTGCCCTAAGCAGAGATGGAGAAACCTTTGGCTCTTAAGATGGAAGACCACGGCGTCAGGGACAGATGAGGTAGTGTCTATGGATAGATTCCATATGTCGGTGAATCAATGGCGCCTGGGCCAAGCAGGAACTACCAGTACTAATGTGCCGCTTCCTGCTTGAGAGGGAGAGGGCCCTTGGGAGGAGAGAAATCGGAGGAAAGAGGTACACCAGTTTGAAGTCCCACCTCACTTCCAGCGCATCCACGAAGGTGGCTGAGGGATCTCTGGTCCTTGACCCGTACCTGGGGATGTTCACCAGGAGTTCAAAGACTCCCGGGTGGAGAGCCCACTCTCTGGTGTGTATGTCCTGACGGCTTCGCTTCCCAGTTGAGGATCCCCAGGATGAATATTGCCGAGATAGCTGGAAGATGACGTTTTGTCCAGTTCAGAATTTTTGCTACTTCCCTCATGGCTGCATGACTTTGCGTGCCTCCTTGATGATTGAGATAGGCTACTGTGGTCGCGTTGTCGGACTGAATCTGGACAGTCATGCCTTGGAGGAGGTCCTGTGCCAGGCTTTGTATACTGCACGAAGCTCCAGGATGTTTATGGACAGGTGACTTTCCTGATTTGTCCATTTTCCCTGAAAGATATGATGACCTATCACCGCCCCACCATCCGCGAAGACTGGCGTCCGTGGTGAGGAGCACCCGATTTGGAATCCAAAATGGGCGATCATTGTCCAGATGAGACTTCTGTAGCCACCACATGAGAGAGCCGAACCTCCGGAGTGAAAAGGATCCTCTGGGACCGGATTAGATGATACTGCCTGTTCTACAAGGAGAGAATCAATTGTTGCAGAGGCCTGAAGTGGAACTAAGCATATTCCACCATTTCGAAGGTGGATACTATTGATCCTAGGACCTCCATCGCTGATAGGATGGATACCCTTCACTTGCAGAGCAATTTGTGCACTAGCACTAATAGGGTCGAAATCTTGTCCCCTGGCAGAAACACCCTTTGTGCTTGAGAATCTAGAAGTGCCCCCAGATGGAATAGCTGCCGGTTCATATCCCTACGCCGGCAGCCCGAAGAGAACAGATCCAGACAGGGCAGGTAAGTTCCCTATCCCTACCCCTCTCCCCCCCCCTAACTCTCCCTTGGTGGTGACTAACTCCAACTTCCCACCCTAGTATCTAACCGTAACCTCTCCCCGGGGGAGCCCAACACCGCCCCCCTTACCGCACCCTAAACCTAACCCTCCCGGGGGGGATGCATGTCCCTAACCTCCCCATGGGGTGCCTATCCCTAAAATCTAAACCCCCAAAAACCTAACCCCCTCCCCTAGTAGCTACGCTAAGGGCACCCTGGACTTACCTCGTTGGGGCTGGCGTCCCAGCGTCGGGATTAAGATAGAAATCGGTATTTCGACACCCATCTTAAGTCCCTTGTCGGGATTTTGATTTAGGCATGGAGACTGACGGCATCACGGCCACCGGTCTCATAACTACATCCCCCCCAGATTTACCATCCGCTAAATTGGGGAGGACTTCTTCCAATTGATGATCCAGCCGTGCATCTGTAGGAAAGCAATGGTCAGTTGGAGAAGGTGTTGTAAAACAGCTGGAGACTGTGCCAATATCAGGAGATCATCCAAATATGGCAGGATTCTGATGTCTTAACGCCTGAGGTGGGCCATCATAACCGCCATTATTTTGGTGAAGACCTGTGGGGCCGTTGACAGACCAAAGGGCAGTGCTTGAAATTGGTAATGTTGTTGCAGGACAGAAAAGCCATAAATTGTTGGTGGGATAGCGTAATAAGCACATGCAGATACGCATCCTGAATGTCCAGGGTAGTCATAAAATCCCTAGGTTCCATTGTCAGAATAATTGACCGAAGAGTCTCCATACGGAACTTGGGTACACTGATAAACTTGAGGGTTTTCAGATGCAGAATAGGGCGAATTGGTTTCTGAACCAAAAAAACAGATTGGAATAATAACCCCTTCCTTGTTGAATCACACGAACCGGGATTATCACCCCTGCCAGCAACAGGGAGTAAATGGCCTCCTGGAGGGCCAAGGCCTTGATCGAATCTGATGGGGGTGTTGTACAAAAAACACTTCTGGGGAGGATGCCACTGGAAGGTGAGGGCATACCACTGAGAGAAAACTTCGCGGACCCAGGGGCTCGTTGTTGCTTGATGCCAGTAGTCCGCAAAATGAAGAAGTTGGCCTCCCACCCTGGGATCCCCCAGGAGACGGCCGGCCTCACCAGGGAGAGGCTTTGTCGTCCGACTTGGAAGCTGGACGTCTGACCGGCCAAGACCTCTTAGTTTGTGGCTTGGTGGTCCGAAGAGAACTAGGCGGTCTGGAGAAAGGCTGTCCTTTTGCTCTTCTTTGAACGAAAGGACCGAAAAGAGGACTGCCTAGGCTTTCATGTAGTGGTTGATGGCAGACCGGCAGATTTTGAGGCTGCCAGTGTAGCCACTATCTTATCCAATTCTGCTCCAAAAAGTATGTTTCCATAAAAAAGTAGGGATTCCAGAGCCTTTTTGGATCCCGCATCTGCTCCAGGACCTGGAGTAGCCGATGCTTTAGAAGCCAGGAGTCCAGCATCTATTGCAGCTTCCCCCAAATAAGAGGCCGCTTCCCAAATATGGGAGTTATGTCAGCTGTTCTCTGGTAGCATCTGGTAGAGTGTCTTCCAATGCCCCCGTCCATTCTTCAACAGCCTTGGATAACCAGGCCATAGCCGGCCGAGTAACAGCTCCAGATAATGAAAATACTAATTTAAGACAGGTTTCAAGTTTTCTATCTGCATGATCTTTAAGGGAAGATGTGGACGGTATAGGCAACGTAGCGCTCCTGACTAAATGTTTCACATGAGCGTCTACAGTAGGAGATCTTCCCACTTAGTGCATTTAGTAGTTGGGAAATAATACAAAGATGCTAATATTTTTGTAACATGGAACCGTTTCAGGAGTACTCCATGCTTTTCCCATAAGCTCAGTGAACTGCTCAGGAAACTCAGCTTTTACCACCTTTTGTTGTTTAAACACTGAAGCCTTAGGTCTAGGAGCTGACTCGTCAGCCCTCACCAAACAAGGGACATCCACTGTAGAAGGATGGTCCTCCTCTCCTGAGATAGACCCTGGCAAAGAACCCGGCGCATCTTCTGACTCCTCCGATGATGCGTCAGAATCTACAAGCTGGGCGGACTGACAAGATGATATCATCCGCTTGGGTCTTTAATGTCTACCGGTCTGTTTGCCTACAACATTTGTTGAAACGCAGCAGCTGACTGAGCCGTAGTCTAACTTGAGTGGGCATAAACATCCATCCAGGAAGGATGTAAAGGGGGTGGGGGGGGGGTGGCAAACATAGCAGGCTGGAAATGCTGTGGGTATCCCATTATGGGAGGCAGCGTGGGAGCTGCTAAACTGTTGCGTCATAACCTGAGACTAGGACGACACCCAAGATGGCTCCTGTACAGGGGTGGGTAGACCACCCTGTATAAAATCCTGAGGGGACAAGCCCACCAAACAGCTTTTACATGAAACCAGCACAGGGGCCTCAGCCTCCTGGTTACCCTTAGACATAATAAATAAGTGGAAATGTAACAAGTATCAATAAATGTGAAGTACAATAGAGAAAAAAAAAATCCCCACACTTGTAGTAAAGGGTTGAGGAGAAATAGCAGTGATAGTTATACCTGACAGTACAGAAAATAAAGGCAACACAGCAGTGCTAGGATAAGTCACATACAATGGGCTCTGAATCAACTACTTAAAACACAAGGGCCTCATTTACTAACAAGTTTTATCACCAAACAGAGTGATAAATGTCACTATGTATGATAAATGGTGCTCCAGCCAATCAGCTTCCACTGTCATTTTTCTAACAGTTGACAGCTGGGAGCGGATTGGCTGGAGCATCATTTATCATACACAGTGAAATTTATCACTCGTTTTGGTGATAAAACTCGTTAGTAAATGAGGCCCTAGGTTTGCTAGGATTTGAGCACTGTATAACCTCTGGGGAGAGGTATACAGGGAGACCAGACCCAAACCCTCTTGAGACCAGCAGCTTCAGCAGAGCACTGACAGGTGGTCGCTGGGCGTCTCATATACAGAGGAGGGTAGGAGGTGTAACCCAGACGCAGGAAAACCTTGGATGGATCGCCGTCTGGGCTGGGGGAGGGGCTGCCGGGGAGAGCCTAAATCCCCTGTGCTGCATTAACCCCTGGGTGCACTGGTGTCCCATAGCAACCGCTACTACCTTCCCCCGGCGCTAGACAAATATTACCCTGGTGGTCTTGGTGGGGGAGCGGTCACACCAGTTGCCCCACTACAGCGACCTCCGGCGGGTCTCCACCGCCAGAGGTACAGACTGCCACATGCGGTATCCTGCAAGTGCCTAAGCTGCATCTCCGTGTACCCGGCCGCTGTCCTGGGTCCCAGCATCGCCGCTAGCCAAACTCTGCTGGTACTCGCTGAGATCACCAGTCCGGTTACCGGCGGAGGTAGATGGAGCAGCAGCATTAAGCTAAGCAGTCCCCCGTTAGAAGGTGCAACCGATCCTGCTGCAGCAAACAAACAACTGAACGGTTGTGGCCAGGGGCAGGGTATATGTGGAGGAGGACCTGAGGCATCCTGGGAGCTGAAAGCTTAACTGTTTGGTGCCTGGACCACTCCAACCACATTTCCCCATGGTGTCCCTGTGGACCCCCTATGCACCCTGAAGAAAGAAAAAAAAAAAAAAAGAAAGACAGGGAGACAGAAAAATAGGGCAAAATAGAGAGAGAGAGGGATGTGGGGCCAAAGAGAGAGGGGGGCCAGAGATAAAAAGAGGGATGGGCAGAGATAGAGAAGGTGGGACTGAGTAAGCGAGGGGAACAAAGTTAAGGCACACATACACTAGACGATTAAATTGAGCGATTGAACGTTAGATCGTTCGATAATCGCTTGAAAATCATTTGCAGATTGTTTAAAAAAAAAAATAAGAGTTACGGTATAACATACCTTTGTTAACTCTTTTTCTTCGAGGTCCATGGGGTACACAGCCATTACGTTGGGGGTATGTGGTTGGAGTGATCCAGACACCAAACTGTTAAGACAAGCTCTCAGCTCCCAGGATGCCCTGGGTCCTCCCCACATATACCCCGCCCCCGGCTACAGGCAGTCAGTTCGTTATAAAAGCCCAAGCTGGAGAAGGCAAAAGGATAAGAAGGAAGAACCCTTGTTCTCTAGGCCGATCTCTCACAGAAGAGGGAAATCACAGAGAGATACAAAAAAAAGATTACCCAATAACACCAGGTGCGTTAGGGTGGGTGACCTGTGGACCCCATGGAAAGAGTTAACAAAAAGGTATGTTATACCATAACTCTTATTTTCTTCTTCGGGGTCCACAGCCATTACGTTGGGGATGTCCCAAAGCAGTACCCCTAAGGGCGGGGACGCTCCTGTGTCTCAGTAGAAAGGAGAATCCTACACCCGAAGGAAGCATCCTGAGAGGCAAAGGTGTCAAATGCGTAGAACTTGACAAAGGTGTGGACGGAAGACCATGTGGCTGCCTTGCACAATTGTTCCGCAGAGGCACCCCACAGCAGGCCACCCACGAAGGTCCCACTGACCGTGTAGAATGCGCAGTAACCGAATCTGGCACCACGCAAGCCGCCTGAGTGTATGCCTGAGAAATTGCCATAAGAAGCCATCTGGCGAGAGTCTGCTTATTGGCTGGCCAGCCGCGCTTATGACAGCCATACAGCACAAAGAGAGAATCGGATTTCCTCAAGCTGTTGGTGCAATCCACATAAATACGTAGCGCACGAACATCCAGAGAAGCCTCCCCAACAGAGAGGCCTGAAGTCTGAAAAGCTGAACCACAATTTCTTCATTTATATGAAGACGCGATACCACTTTAGGAAGGTATCTCACTTTAGTACGCAGTACCGCTCTATCCTGATCGAATATCAAAAAGAGGGAGCGGACAGAAAGAGCTGCCAAATCAGAAACCCTACGGGCAGAGGCGATAGCAAAAAGAAAAATCTGTCTTTGCTGTCAGCCATTTGAGGTCTACTGATTTCAGGGGTTCAAATGGGGGGAGCCTGTAAAGCCCTGAGAACTAATGTCAAATCCCACGGGGCTACCGGGGGAACAAAGGGCGGATGAACCCTTAGAACACCCTGAAAAAATTTCCTTACATCAGGCAGCGTGGCAATCCTCCGCTGAAACAAAACCGAAAGTGCAGAAACCTGAACGCTCAGGGAGGCCAGACGGAGACCCTGCTCTAAACCAGTCTGGAGAAAAGAAAGCACTCGAGACACCCTAAACCAGTGAAGGCTAACCTTGACACTCCAGCTGTTGTGGAACTATATATCCCAGCATGCCCTGCCACAGTTTTAGCATGCCCTAATAGCAAAACTGTAGCAGTGCATGCTGGGTTATGTAGTTCCATAACAGCTGGAGTGTCAAGGTTAGCCAACACTGCCCTAAATACTTCAGGGTCATATCTTCTCAGTTCACACCACTGAAAAAATGAGTGCCAAATTCTATAATAGATGCGGGCAGAGGAAGGTTTTCATGGTCTCAACATTATATTACAGAATCAGAAAACCCCTTTGTCCTTAGGACGGAGGCCTCAAGAGCCATGCCATCAAAGACAAACGAGGAAAATTTGGGTACAAGCAGGTTCGGTCTTAGAGGAAGAGGCCACGGAGTGTCTACGGAGAGAGACTGTAGATCGGTGAACCAATGGCGTCTGGGCCAGGCCGGAGCTATCAGTATCACCATACCGCTTTCCTGCTTGACCTTCCTGATGACCCTGGGATGAAAAGTCAAAGGCGGAAAAAGATACGCCAGTCTGAAATTCCACCATACTGACAGAGCGTCTAGAAAATTCGGCCATCGGATCTCTGGTCTGAACCCGTACCTGGGCACCCTGTGGTTGTGCCTTGAGGCCTATTTCTGTAAGACCCCATCTGTCCACCAGGCTCTGAAATACCTGTGGATGAAGAGTCCACTCTCCGGCGTTTATATCCTGCCGACTCAGGAAGTCTGCTTCCCAATTTAGGAGCACTTGTATGAACACGGCTGATATTGCCGGAAGGTGGCGCTCCGCCCAGCCGAGAATTTGACACTTCTGCCATGGCCCCCCGCCCTTCAGTATTCCCTGAGCCTGCACCAACGCTCTGAATACTGCTCTCAGTTCTAGGATATTTATGGACAGAAGACTCTCTGCCCCTGTCCATTTTCCTTGAAAAAAGTGTGCTGTCTTGTCACCGCCCCCCAGTCGTGAAGACTGGAAGGAGTAAGGAGTGCCCAAAATGGGCAACTCTGGTTGAGACAGCACGTCCTCAACCACCAAGATAGGGACAACCGCACTTCTGGTGAGAGACGGATCATCTGGGATTTTATTGATCAATACTCCCCATTCCAGAGTAAGAGGATCAAGTGCTACAATGGTCTGGAGTGAAATTGGGCACATTCCACCATGCTGAAGGTGGACACCATTGACCCCAACACCCGCATTGCTGACTGTACAGACACCCGCCTGTTGTGAAGCAATTTACAGATCCGCAACTGGAGGGCTGCAATCTTGTCCTCCGGCAGATATATTCTCTGAGTCCAGGCGTGCCCCCAAATGTACCATCTGTTGCACTGGAAGAAGTGATGACTTCTTCCGATTTATGATCCAACCGTGACTGTGTAGACAGGAAACGGTCAGCCCGAGATGATATTGCAACTCCTGTGGAGACTATCCTAATAACAGGAGATCGTCCAGGTATGGCAGAATTCTGACGCCATGACATCATCACTGCCATGACTGAGGACATGACATCATCACTGCCATGACCTTGGTAAACACCCGAGGGGCTGCGGATAAACCGAACGGCAGTGCCTGAAACTGGAAGTGATTTCCAGATGCTCCTTAGACATATCTGGCAGAGATTCTGCCAAAGTCTTCATCCATTCTTCAAATGGCTTTGGAAACTCAAGCCATAGCTGGGCGAGTGGCAGCTCCTGAGAGTGAGAAGACTGCCTTCAGACAGGCTTCCAGCTCCTTATCCGTGGAATTTTTAAGAGAAGATGCAGACGGTATGGGCAATGTGGCGCTCCTTACCAGATGTGCCACATGCGCGTCTACTGATGGCGGACTTTCCCATTTAGTACACTGTTCCGACGGAAACGGGTATAAGGCCGCAACCTTTCTAGTAAGATGAAACTTTTTATCCGAAACTTTCCGTGCTTCCCCCAAAAGCTCCGACAAGTGTTCGGATCTGGGAAACTCAGCCTTCACCACTCTCTGGAACTTAAACACAGGCGCCTTTCTTTGCAGTGGTTCTACCCCAGCTTTGACTGCCCTAGTTAAAAAAGGGACATCTGCTACAGGAAAATGATCCCCATCCTCTCCCGAGAGAGATTCTTGAGAGGAAACATGCGCCTCCTCACCGTCATCAGAGGACGTATCGGAGTCCGTGGCCTGGCCTGCATGCGAGACCGAACGCCTTCTGGTCCTTGGCTGCATTGAACTAGCTGCTTGTAGCGGCTGCTGAAAAGCTGAAGAAGAAGCCATACCCTGACCAGTGTGCGTAAACATATCCATCCACGAAGGAAGCATAGGGGGCATGAGCATAGCCGGTTGCAGCGGCTGAGAATATCTCAACACTGGGGCCAATGGAACTGCCAATCGTTACGCAACCAGCGCCATGATCTGGGAAAAAAAAGTCCAAGGGGGCTCTTGTCCAGAGGATGGTAAGTTTGACGGATGTGGTGACTCCTTAACACAGTGACCACATAATCCATTTTGTATGAAATCCTGAGGGGATAACCCCGCTTTGCAGGTCATACATGACACCAGCACAGGGGCAGCAGCCACCTGTCTTTCAGACGCTTTAGACATAGTTTTTTCATGCAAAAGTTCTGAGCACACGTGACAATGTTTCACCCCAACTACCCCACACACCTGTAGTAGAGGGTTATAAGGAGAAATAGCAGTGATAGGTTATCAGACTGACAGTTATATAGATATAAAGGCAGCACCACACACAGCAGCTTTCAAAAGTCACATGCAATGTATATATTATATACCCCCTTATATCAGCATATGCATCCTAAGCTCTTCGTTCACTACGAACAGCCTGAGGCCTAGTAGGCTACAGAGCTCTGTATGACCAGTCACCGTGGGAGAGGTATACAGGGAGACTGACCCAACTTCCTGAGTGTATAGCCACCGAGAGCACCTCATATAGCGGGAGGCTGGGAGGAGCAACCCAGGTGTAGGAACCTGGAAGGGCCAGAGTTAGGGTTGGGGAAGGGGCCACCAGGGAGAGTGAACCCCTCCAATATGCTGTATGGATCCACATGGCTCACTGACATGGCCGCCGCCAACTAGCCCCCGGCTGTCAGGAATCCATCAAGTCCCGGTGGTCTACTGTGGGAGGCAGACTACCCTGGCTCCTCACTACGGCGGTTCCCCGGCTTGTCTCCACCGCCGGGGGACTGACTGCCACGTGGCTCCGGCATCAGCCGAAACCACCCTTACCTGTATCCCGGTTGCAGTCCAGGGCCCTGTGCCCCTACCGAAATCACTGGCTTTACACCAGTGTTGCGGCGGGGGTAAATGGAGCGGGCGACCCACGCGTCTCCAGACGCCTAGCTGCTTCACAGCATGCGCCGCACGCTCAAAGAGAGGAACCAAAAAAAAACCTTGTCTCTGGGACTTCTCGCACCAATCAGAACAACTGACGGCCTGTAGCCGGGGGCGGGGTATATGAGGGGAGGACCCAGGGCATCCTGGGAGCTGAGAGCTTGTCTTAACAGTTTGGTGCCTGGATCACTCCAGCCACATACCCCCAACGTAATGGCTGTGTACCCCATGGACACCGAAGAAGAAAATGTCTAAAACGACCAGCGATGCGCGTTCCAGCTGGTCGTTTACACATCATCATATACAAATATGTTGTACAACCTGACGATATGGTAAGGCTCAGTATGTTAGCAGATGATTGATGAGCCTACACTGAAGGACTGCTCGGCACATCACAGACTGACAAAACACTGCACCATTACAATGCCGTAATGTGCCTGTCGTCCAGTGGATGTAAAGATAATCCATCTTTCTCTATATACACATTAGACTAATATATGAGTAGACCGGTATACCCCTACTCCAGTCCTCAGGGACCCCTAACAGTGCATGTTTTACAGATCTCCTCATTATCACAAGTTAAATAATTACAACCACCTGTGAATCTTTTAAAAATGTGTCAGTCAGTAATGAATACACCTGTGCACCAATTAGGAGATCCAGAAAACATGCACTCTTCGGGGTCCCTAAGGAGTGGAGTTGGGAAACCATGGTATAGACTCTGAAAATATAGCAGGTACCACAATATACCTGCTGAGACTTGTAGTGCTGCAAGCAGAAAAAGAGAAAAAGTACAAGTGTATACTCTAACCCTAATACTACTACTACTAAAGTGCATACTCTAACCCTAATACTACTACTACTAAAGTGCATACTCTAACCCTAATACTACTAAAGTGCATACTCTAACCCTAATACTACTAAAGTGCATACTCTAACCCTAATACTACTAAAGTGCATACTCTAACCCTAATACTACTAAAGTGCATACTCTAACCCTAATACTACTAAAGTGCATACTCTAACCCTAATACTACTACTACTAAAGTGCATACTCTAACCCTAATACTACTAAAGTGCATACTCTAACCCTAATACTACTAAAGTGCATACTCTAACCCTAATACTACTAAAGTGCATACTCTAACCCTAATACTACTAAAGTGCATACTCTAACCCTAATACTACTACTACTAAAGTGCATACTCTAACCCTAATACTACTAAAGTGCATACTCTAACCCTAATACTACTAAAGTGCATACTCTAACCCTAATACTACTACTACTAAAGTGCATACTCTAACCCTAATACTACTAAAGTGCATACTCTAACCCTAATACTACTAAAGTGCATACTCTAACCCTAATACTACTAAAGTGCATACTCTAACCCTAATACTACTACTACTAAAGTGCATACTCTAACCCTAATACTACTACTACTACTAAAGTGCATACTCTAACCCTAATACTACTACTGCTAAAGTGCATACTCTAACCCTAATACTACTACTGCTAAAGTGCATACTCTAACCCTAATACTACTACTACTAAAGTGCATACTCTAACCCTAATACTACTAAAGTGCATACTCTAACCCTAATACTACTAAAGTGCATACTCTAACCCTAATACTACTACTACTAAAGTGCATACTCTAACCCTAATACTACTACTACTAAAGTGCATACTCTAACCCTAATACTACTACTACTAAAGTGCATACTCTAACCCTAATACTACTACTACTAAAGTGCATACTCTAACCCTAATACTACTAAAGTGCATACTCTAACCCTAATACTACTACTACTAAAGTGCATACTCTAACCCTAATACTACTAAAGTGCATACTCTAACCCTAATACTACTACTACTAAAGTGCATACTCTAACCCTAATACTACTACTACTAAAGTGCATACTCTAACCCTAATACTACTACTACTAAAGTGCATACTCTAACCCTAATACTACTAAAGTGCATACTCTAACCCTAATACTACTACTACTAAAGTGCATACTCTAACCCTAATACTACTAAAGTGCATACTCTAACCCTAATACTACTAAAGTGCATACTCTAACCCTAATACTACTACTACTAAAGTGCATACTCTAACCCTAATACTACTACTACTAAAGTGCATACTCTAACCCTAATACTACTACTACTAAAGTGCATACTCTAACCCTAATACTACTACTACTACTAAAGTGCATACTCTAACCCTAATACTACTACTACTAAAGTGCATACTCTAACCCTAATACTACTACTACTAAAGTGCATACTCTAACCCTAATACTACTACTACTAAAGTGCATACTCTAACCCTAATACTACTACTACTAAAGTGCATACTCTAACCCTAATACTACTACTACTAAAGTGCATACTCTAACCCTACTACTACTAAAGTGCATACTCTAACCCTACTACTACTAAAGTGCATACTCTAACCCTAATACTACTAAAGTGCATACTCTAACCCTAATACTACTACTACTAAAGTGCATACTCTAACCCTAATACTACTAAAGTGCATACTCTAACCCTAATACTACTAAAGTGCATACTCTAACCCTAATACTACTACTACTAAAGTGCATACTCTAACCCTAATACTACTACTACTAAAGTGCATACTCTAACCCTAATACTACTACTACTAAAGTGCATACTCTAACCCTAATACTACTACTGCTAAATTTCATACTCTAACCCTAATACTACTACTACTAAAGTGCATACTCTAACCCTAATACTACTACTACTAAAGTGCATACTCTAACCCTAATACTACTACTGCTAAAGTGCATACTCTAACCCTAATACTACTACTACTAAAGTGCATACTCTAACCCTAATACTACTAAAGTGCATACTCTAACCCTAATACTACTACTACTAAAGTGCATACTCTAACCCTAATACTACTACTACTAAAGTGCATACTCTAACCCTAATACTACTAAAGTGCATACTCTAACCCTAATACTACTAAAGTGCATACTCTAACCCTAATACTACTACTACTAAAGTGCATACTCTAACCCTAATACTACTACTACTAAAGTGCATACTCTAACCCTAATACTACTACTACTAAAGTGCATACTCTAACCCTAATACTACTACTACTAAAGTGCATACTCTAACCCTAATACTACTACTACTAAAGTGCATACTCTAACCCTAATACTACTACTACTAAAGTGCATACTCTAACCCTAATACTACTACTACTAAAGTGCATACTCTAACCCTAATACTACTACTGCTAAAGTGCATACTCTAACCCTAATACTACTACTACTAAAGTGCATACTCTAACCCTAATACTACTACTACTAAAGTGCATACTCTAACCCTAATACTACTACTACTAAAGTGCATACTCTAACCCTAATACTACTACTACTAAAGTGCATACTCTAACCCTAATACTACTACTACTAAAGTGCATACTCTAACCCTAATACTACTACTACTAAAGTGCATACTCTAACCCTAATACTACTACTACTAAAGTGCATACTCTAACCCTAATACTACTACTACTAAAGTGCATACTCTAACCCTAATACTACTACTGCTAAAGTGCATACTCTAACCCTAATACTACTACTACTAAAGTGCATACTCTAACCCTAATACTACTACTACTAAAGTGCATACTCTAACCCTAATACTACTACTACTAAAGTGCATACTCTAACCCTAATACTACTACTGCTAAAGTGCATACTCTAACCCTAATACTACTACTGCTAAAGTGCATACTCTAACCCTAATACTACTACTACTAAAGTGCATACTCTAACCCTAATACTACTACTACTAAAGTGCATACTCTAACCCTAATACTACTACTACTAAAGTGCATACTCTAACCCTAATACTACTACTACTAAAGTGCATACTCTAACCCTAATACTACTACTACTAAAGTGCATACTCTAACCCTAATACTACTACTACTAAAGTGCATACTCTAACCCTAATACTACTACTACTAAAGTGCATACTCTAACCCTAATACTACTACTACTAAAGTGCATACTCTAACCCTAATACTACTACTACTAAAGTGCATACTCTAACCCTAATACTACTACTACTAAAGTGCATACTCTAACCCTAATACTACTACTACTAAAGTGCATACTCTAACCCTAATACTACTACTACTAAAGTGCATACTCTAACCCTAATACTACTACTACTAAAGTGCATACTCTAACCCTAATACTACTAAAGTGCATACTCTAACCCTAATACTACTACTACTAAAGTGCATACTCTAACCCTAATACTACTAAAGTGCATACTCTAACCCTAATACTACTACTACTAAAGTGCATACTCTAACCCTAATACTACTAAAGTGCATACTCTAACCCTAATACTACTACTACTAAAGTGCATACTCTAACCCTAATACTGCTACTACTAAAGTGCATACTCTAACCCTAATACTACTAAAGTGCATACTCTAACCCTAATACTACTACTACTAAAGTGCATACTTTAACCCTAATACTACTACTACTAAAGTGCATACTCTAACCCTAATACTACTACTACTAAAGTGCATACTCTAACCCTAATACTACTACTACTAAAGTGCATACTCTAACCCTAATACTACTACTACTAAAGTGCATACTCTAACCCTAATACTACTACTACTAAAGTGCATACTCTAACCCTAATACTACTACTACTAAAGTGCATACTCTAACCCTAATACTACTACTAAAGTGTATACTCTAACCCTAATACTACTACTGCTAAAGTGCATACTCTAACCCTAATACTACTACTGCTAAAGTGCATACTCTAACCCTAATACTACTACTACTAAAGTGCATACTCTAACCCTAATACTACTACTACTAAAGTGCATACTCTAACCCTAATACTACTACTACTAAAGTGCATACTCTAACCCTAATACTACTACTACTAAAGTGCATACTCTAACCCTAATACTACTACTACTAAAGTGCATACTCTAACCCTAATACTACTACTAAAGTTCATACTCTAACCCTAATACTACTAAAGTGTATACTCTAACCCTAATACTACTACTACTAAAGTGTATACTCTAACCCTAATACTACTACTACTACTAAAGTGCATACTCTAACCCTAATACTACTACTACTAAAGTGCATACTCTAACCCTAATACTACTACTACTAAAGTGCATACTCTAACCCTAATACTACTACTACTAAAGTGCATACTCTAACCCTAATACTACTACTAAAGTGCATACTCTAACCCTAATACTACTAAAGTGTATACTCTAACCCTAATACTACTACTAAAGTGCATACTCTAACCCTAATACTACTACTGCTAAAGTGCATACTCTAACCCTAATACTACTACTACTAAAGTGCATACTCTAACCCTAATACTACTACTAAAGTGCATACTCTAACCCTAATACTACTAAAGTGCATACTCTAACCCTAATACTACTACTAAAGTGCATACTCTAACCCTAATACTACTACTGCTAAAGTGCATACTCTAACCCTAATACTACTACTACTAAAGTGCATACTCTAACCCTAATACTACTACTACTAAAGTGCATACTCTAACCCTAATACTACTACTACTACTAAAGTGCATACTCTAACCCTAATACTACTACTGCTAAAGTGCATACTCTAACCCTAATACTACTAAAGTGTATACTCTAACCCTAATACTACTACTACTAAAGTGTATACTCTAACCCTAATACTACTACTACTAAAGTGCATACTCTAACCCTAATACTACTACTACTAAAGTGTATACTCTAACCCTAATACTACTACTACTAAAGTGCATACTCTAACCCTAATACTACTACTACTAAAGTGCATACTCTAACCCTAATACTACTACTACTAAAGTGCATACTCTAACCCTAATACTACTAAAGTGTATACTCTAACCCTAATACTACTACTACTAAAGTGCATACTCTAACCCTAATACTACTACTACTAAAGTGCATACTCTAACCCTAATACTACTAAAGTGTATACTCTAACCCTAATACTACTACTACTAAAGTGTATACTCTAACCCTAATACTACTAAAGTGCATACTCTAACCCTAATACTACTACTGCTAAAGTGCATACTCTAACCCTAATACTACTAAAGTGCATACTCTAACCCTAATACTACTACTACTAAAGTGCATACTCTAACCCTAATACTACTACTACTAAAGTGCATACTCTAACCCTAATACTACTACTACTAAAGTGTATACTCTAACCCTAATACTACTACTGCTAAAGTGCATACTCTAACCCTAATACTACTACTGCTAAAGTGTATACTCTAACCCTAATACTACTACTGCTAAAGTGCATACTCTAACCCTAATACTACTACTACTAAAGTGCATACTCTAACCCTAATACTACTACTGCTAAAGTGTATACTCTAACCCTAATACTACTACTGCTAAAGTGCATACTCTAACCCTAATACTACTACTACTAAAGTACATACTCTAACCCTAATACTACTACTGCTAAAGTGTATACTCTAACCCTAATACTACTACTGCTAAAGTGCATACTCTAACCCTAATACTACTACTACTAAAGTGCATACTCTAACCCTAATACTACTAAAGTGCATACTCTAACCCTAATACTACTACTGCTAAAGTGCATACTCTAACCCTAATACTACTACTACTAAAGTGCATACTCTAACCCTAATACTACTAAAGTGCATACTCTAACCCTAATACTACTACTACTAAAGTGCATACTCTAACCCTAATACTACTACTACTAAAGTGCATACTCTAACCCTAATACTACTACTACTAAAGTGCATACTCTAACCCTAATACTACTACTACTAAAGTGCATACTCTAACCCTAATACTACTACTACTAAAGTGCATACTCTAACCCTAATACTACTACTACTAAAGTGCATACTCTAACCCTAATACTACTACTACTAAAGTGCATACTCTAACCCTAATACTACTACTACTAAAGTGCATACTCTAACCCTAATACTACTACTACTAAACTGTATACTCTAACCCTAATACTACTACTACTAAAGTGCATACTCTAACCCTAATACTACTACTACTAAAGTGCATACTCTAACCCTAATACTACTACTACTAAAGTGCATACTCTAACCCTAATACTACTACTACTAAAGTGCATACTCTAACCCTAATACTACTACTACTAAAGTGCATACTCTAACCCTAATACTGCTACTACTAAAGTGCATACTCTAACCCTAATACTACTACTACTAAAGTGCATACTCTAACCCTAATACTACTACTACTAAAGTGCATACTCTAACCCTAATACTACTACTACTAAAGTGCATACTCTAACCCTAATACTGCTACTGCTAAAGTGCATACTCTAACCCTAATACTACTACTGCTAAAGTGCATACTCTAACCCTAATACTACTACTACTAAAGTGCATACTCTAACCCTAATACTACTACTGCTAAAGTGCATACTCTAACCCTAATACTACTACTACTAAAGTGCATACTCTAACCCTAATACTACTACTACTAAAGTGCATACTCTAACCCTAATACTACTACTACTAAAGTGCATACTCTAACCCTAATACTACTACTACTAAAGTGCATACTCTAACCCTAATACTACTACTACTAAAGTGCATACTCTAACCCTAATACTACTACTGCTAAAGTGCATACTCTAACCCTAATACTGCTACTACTAAAGTGCATACTCTAACCCTAATACTACTACTACTAAAGTGTATACTCTAACCCTAATACTACTACTGCTAAAGTGCATACTCTAACCCTAATACTACTACTACTAAAGTGCATACTCTAACCCTAATACTACTAAAGTGCATACTCTAACCCTAATACTACTACTGCTAAAGTGCATACTCTAACCCTAATACTACTACTGCTAAAGTGCATACTCTAACCCTAATACTACTACTACTAAAGTGCATACTCTAACCCTACTACTACTAAAGTGCATACTCTAACCCTAATACTACAACTACTAAAGTGCATACTCTAACCCTAATACTACTACTACTAAAGTGCATACTCTAACCCTAATACTACTACTACTAAAGTGCATACTCTAACCCTAATACTGCTACTACTAAAGTGCATACTCTAACCCTAATACTACTACTACTAAAGTGCATACTCTAACCCTAATACTACTACTACTAAAGTGCATACTCTAACCCTAATACTACTACTACTAAAGTGCATACTCTAACCCTAATACTGCTACTACTAAAGTGCATACTCTAACCCTAATACTGCTACTGCTAAAGTGCATACTCTAACCCTAATACTACTACTGCTAAAGTGCATACTCTAACCCTAATACTACTACTACTAAAGTGCCTACTCTAACCCTAATACTACTACTGCTAAAGTGCATACTCTAACCCTAATACTACTACTACTAAAGTGCATACTCTAACCCTAATACTACTACTACTAAAGTGCATACTCTAACCCTAATACTACTACTACTAAAGTGCATACTCTAACCCTAATACTACTACTACTAAAGTGCATACTCTAACCCTAATACTACTACTACTAAAGTGCATACTCTAACCCTAATACTACTACTACTAAAGTGCATACTCTAACCCTAATACTACTACTACTAAAGTGCATACTCTAACCCTAATACTACTACTACTAAAGTGCATACTCTAACCCTAATACTACTACTACTAAAGTGCATACTCTAACCCTAATACTACTACTACTAAAGTGCATACTCTAACCCTAATACTGCTACTACTAAAGTGCATACTCTAACCCTAATACTGCTACTGCTAAAGTGCATACTCTAACCCTAATACTACTACTACTAAAGTGCATACTCTAACCCTAATACTGCTACTACTAAAGTGCATACTCTAACCCTAATACTACTACTGCTAAAGTGCATACTCTAACCCTAATACTACTACTACTAAAGTGCATACTCTAACCCTAATACTACTACTACTAAAGTGCATACTCTAACCCTAATACTACTACTACTAAAGTGCATACTCTAACCCTAATACTACTACTACTAAAGTGCATACTCTAACCCTAATACTACTACTACTAAAGTGCATACTCTAACCCTAATACTGCTACTACTAAAGTGCATACTCTAACCCTAATACTACTACTGCTAAAGTGCATACTCTAACCCTAATACTGCTACTACTAAAGTGCATACTCTAACCCTAATACTACTACTGCTAAAGTGCCTACTCTAACCCTAATACTGCTACTGCTAAAGTGCCTACTCTAACCCTAATACTGCTACTGCTAAAGTGCCTACTCTAACCCTAATACTGCTACTGCTAAAGTGCCTACTCTAACCCTAATACTGCTACTGCTAAAGTGCCTACTCTAACCCTAATACTACTACTGCTAAAGTGCCTACTCTAACCCTAATACTACTACTGCTAAAGTGCCTACTCTAACCCTAATACTACTACTGCTAAAGTGCCTACTCTAACCCTAATACTACTACTGCTAAAGTGCCTACTCTAACCCTAATACTACTACTGCTAAAGTGCCTACTCTAACCCTAATACTACTACTGCTAAAGTGCCTACTCTAACCCTAATACTACTACTACTAAAGTGCCTACTCTAACCCTAATACTACTACTGCTAAAGTGCCTACTCTAACCCTAATACTACTACTGCTAAAGTGCCTACTCTAACCCTAATACTACTACTACTAAAGTGCATACTCTAACCCTAATACTACTACTACTAAAGTGCATACTCTAACCCTAATACTACTACTACTAAAGTGCATACTCTAACCCTAATACTACTACTACTAAAGTGCATACTCTAACCCTAATACTACTACTACTAAAGTGCATACTCTAACCCTAATACTACTACTACTAAAGTGCATACTCTAACCCTAATACTACTACTACTAAAGTGCATACTCTAACCCTAATACTACTACTACTAAAGTGCATACTCTAACCCTAATACTACTACTACTAAAGTGCATACTCTAACCCTAATACTACTACTACTAAAGTGCATACTCTAACCCTAATACTACTACTACTAAAGTGCATACTCTAACCCTAATACTACTACTACTAAAGTGCATACTCTAACCCTAATACTACTACTACTAAAGTGCATACTCTAACCCTAATACTACTAAAGTGCATACTCTAACCCTAATACTACTACTACTAAAGTGTATACTCTAACCCTAATACTACTAAAGTGCATACTCTAACCCTAATACTACTACTGCTAAAGTGCATACTCTAACCCTAATACTACTACTGCTAAAGTGCCTACTCTAACCCTAATACTACTACTGCTAAAGTGCCTACTCTAACCCTAATACTACTACTGCTAAAGTGCCTACTCTAACCCTAATACTACTACTGCTAAAGTGCCTACTCTAACCCTAATACTACTACTGCTAAAGTGCCTACTCTAACCCTAATACTACTACTGCTAAAGTGCGTACTCTAACCCTAATACTACTACTGCTAAAGTGCCTACTCTAACCCTAATACTACTACTGCTAAAGTGCATACTCTAACCCTAATACTACTACTGCTAAAGTGCCTACTCTAACCCTAATACTACTACTACTAAAGTGCATACTCTAACCCTAATACTACTACTACTAAAGTGCATACTCTAACCCTAATACTACTACTACTAAAGTGCATACTCTAACCCTAATACTACTACTACTAAAGTGCATACTCTAACCCTAATACTACTACTACTAAAGTGCATACTCTAACCCTAATACTACTACTACTAAAGTGCATACTCTAACCCTAATACTACTACTACTAAAGTGCATACTCTAACCCTAATACTACTACTACTAAAGTGCATACTCTAACCCTAATACTACTACTACTAAAGTGCATACTCTAACCCTAATACTACTACTACTAAAGTGCATACTCTAACCCTAATACTACTACTACTAAAGTGCATACTCTAACCCTAATACTACTACTACTAAAGTGCATACTCTAACCCTAATACTACTACTACTAAAGTGCATACTCTAACCCTAATACTACTAAAGTGCATACTCTAACCCTAATACTGCTAAAGTGCATACTCTAACCCTAATACTGCTACTGCTAAAGTGCATACTCTAACCCTAATACTACTACTACTAAAGTGCATACTCTAACCCTAATACTGCTACTACTAAAGTGCATACTCTAACCCTAATACTACTACTGCTAAAGTGCATACTCTAACCCTAATACTACTACTACTAAAGTGCATACTCTAACCCTAATACTACTACTACTAAAGTGCATACTCTAACCCTAATACTACTACTGCTAAAGTGCATACTCTAACCCTAATACTACTACTACTAAAGTGCATACTCTAACCCTAATACTGCTACTACTAAAGTGCATACTCTAACCCTAATACTACTACTGCTAAAGTGCATACTCTAACCCTAATACTACTACTAAAGTGCATACTCTAACCCTAATACTACTACTACTAAAGTGCATACTCTAACCCTAATACTGCTACTACTAAAGTGCATACTCTAACCCTAATACTACTACTGCTAAAGTGCATACTCTAACCCTAATACTACTACTGCTAAAGTGCATACTCTAACCCTAATACTACTACTGCTAAAGTGCATACTCTAACCCTAATACTACTACTGCTAAAGTGCATACTCTAACCCTAATACTACTACTGCTAAAGTGCATACTCTAACCCTAATACTACTACTGCTAAAGTGCCTACTCTAACCCTAATACTACTACTGCTAAAGTGCATACTCTAACCCTAATACTACTACTACTAAAGTGCATACTCTAACCCTAATACTACTACTACTAAAGTGCATACTCTAACCCTAATACTACTACTACTAAAGTGCATACTCTAACCCTAATACTACTACTACTAAAGTGCATACTCTAACCCTAATACTACTAAAGTGCATACTCTAACCCTAATACTGCTACTGCTAAAGTGCATACTCTAACCCTAATACTACTACTGCTAAAGTGCATACTCTAACCCTAATACTACTAAAGTGCATACTCTAACCCTAATACTACTACTGCTAAAGTGCATACTCTAACCCTAATACTGCTACTGCTAAAGTGCATACTCTAACCCTAATACTACTACTACTAAAGTGCATACTCTAACCCTAATACTGCTAAAGTGCATACTCTAACCCTAATACTGCTACTACTAAAGTGCATACTCTAACCCTAATACTACTAAAGTGCATACTCTAACCCTAAAACTGCTACTGCTAAAGTGCATACTCTAACCCTAATACTACTACTGCTAAAGTGCATACTCTAACCCTAATACTACTAAAGTGCATACTCTAACCCTAATACTACTACTGCTAAAGTGCATACTCTAACCCTAATACTGCTACTACTAAAGTGCATACTCTAACCCTAATACTACTAAAGTGCATACTCTAACCCTAAAACTGCTACTGCTAAAGTGCCTACTCTAACCCTAATACTGCTACTGCTAAAGTGCATACTCTAACCCTAATACTACTACTGCTAAAGTGCATACTCTAACCCTAATACTACTACTGCTAAAGTGCATACTCTAACCCTAATACTGCTACTGCTAAAGTGCATACTCTAACCCTAATACTACTACTGCTAAAGTGCATACTCTAACCCTAATACTACTACTGCTAAAGTGCATACTCTAACCCTAATACTACTACTGCTAAAGTGCATACTCTAACCCTAATACTACTACTGCTAAAGTGCATACTCTAACCCTAATACTACTACTGCTAAAGTGCATACTCTAACCCTAATACTGCTACTGCTAAAGTGCATACTCTAACCCTAATACTGCTACTGCTAAAGTGCATACTCTAACCCTAATACTGCTACTGCTAAAGTGCATACTCTAACCCTAATACTGCTACTGCTAAAGTGCATACTCTAACCCTAATACTGCTACTGCTAAAGTGCATACTCTAACCCTAATACTACTACTGCTAAAGTGCCTACTCTAACCCTAATACTGCTACTGCTAAAGTGCCTACTCTAACCCTAATACTGCTACTGCTAAAGTGCATACTCTAACCCTAATACTACTACTGCTAAAGTGCATACTCTAACCCTAATACTACTACTGCTAAAGTGCATACTCTAACCCTAATACTACTACTGCTAAAGTGCATACTCTAACCCTAATACTACTACTACTAAAGTGCATACTCTAACCCTAATACTACTACTACTAAAGTGCATACTCTAACCCTAATACTACTACTGCTAAAGTGCATACTCTAACCCTAATACTACTACTGCTAAAGTGCATACTCTAACCCTAATACTGCTACTGCTAAAGTGCATACTCTAACCCTAATACTACTACTGCTAAAGTGCATACTCTAACCCTAATACTACTACTGCTAAAGTGCATACTCTAACCCTAATACTGCTACTGCTAAAGTGCATACTCTAACCCTAATACTACTACTGCTAAAGTGCATACTCTAACCCTAATACTACTACTACTAAAGTGCATACTCTAACCCTAATACTACTACTACTAAAGTGCATACTCTAACCCTAATACTACTACTACTAAAGTGCATACTCTAACCCTAATACTACTACTGCTAAAGTGCATACTCTAACAATAATACTACTACTGCTAAAGTGCATACTCTAACCCTAATACTACTACTGCTAAAGTGCATACTCTAACAATAATACTGCTACTGCTAAAGTGCATACTCTAACCCTAATACTACTACTGCTAAAGTGCATACTCTAACCCTAATACTACTACTGCTAAAGTGCATACTCTAACAATAATACTACTACTGCTAAAGTGCATACTCTAACCCTAATACTACTACTGCTAAAGTGCATACTCTAACCCTAATACTACTACTGCTAAAGTGTATCAAAGAGGTTCTTAGCATAAAAATGGGCATAATTATGGGCCTGCCCACCGCATCCGGGTGACCGCTATCAGGCAGGTCCTTAATACTCCTATGGAACCAATATAGGGCACGGGACCCCCCCAGGCCAACCCAGCAGAACCTATGTATTCTGTACGGTGTGTATGTATGTACATTGGAAGGACGAGACTCCTTCTACCCTGATTAGCACCCATCCCACCTGTTCCTGGGTATTTTTAATTAGCAAGGAGTCCTTGCACTCCAAGACTGCACATGTAATAAGACCTACTAACTATATATATCTATCTATCTATCTATATATAATATATATATATGCTGTGTGTTAGTTTCGGGACTGGTATTGGGGCACGGGGCTCTCTTGGATGGTGGGGCTGGACTGTTCCATGGTATCATAATGAACACGATCACTTCTTTAGTTTGTTTTTTATGTATGTAGCACTTCAGAACACTTTTTAATTATAACCTCTTACTTATGTAAGACTTAACACATAGGAGTTTCTTTATAATTTGTAACTATCATTTGTAATCTCACACTAGTGTGACGCCACGGAGCAGTTCTGCTGGGTTGGCCTGGGGGGTCCTGTGCCCTATATTGGTTCCATAGGAGTGTTTCTCTTATACCACATGATGTACGTCTTGTAACACTGTCTTTTCCACTGCTTTGTATAACTAAGACAATAATAATTCCATAGGTCACCTGATAGACCGACACGTGAAAAATACGATTCTCTTCAGCTTCTTATTGTAGAAGAAATAGTTGAAGGACCACAAGTTTCCATCCTCTCCAAAGGGATCAGAGTCTAGGTCTGGGTTGTAACTGGAATTAAAAAGAGAAATTACATTCATTAACAGGCGAACACACACACAGAGGCGCGCACAGACACACAGAAGCGCGCACAGACACAAACACAGTAGCGCGCACAGACACAAACACAGTAGCGCGCACAGACACACACAGAGGCGCGCACAGACACACACAGAGGCGCGCACAGACACACACAGAAGCGCGCACAGACACACACACAGAAGCGCGCACAGACACACACACAGAAGCGCGCACAGACACACACACAGAAGCGCGCACAGACACACACACAGAAGCGCGCACAGACACACACAGAAGCGCACACAGACACACACAGAAGCGCACACAGAAATGTGTATCCAGGCAGTACAATTCTCCCATCTTTCTGTATTATACATCATTACCACTGAATGTGGATGGGGAAGGGGCGGGGCTTAATTACAGCATTTTGTCCCTGGTGCAAGGACGTCTTCAAGCACTGTCACCTCCCAGTTCTACGAAGTCCATAGGGTCCACAGGGTTGACCTTGGGGTATAGCTGGATCTGGATCCACGGGCACCACGCAGTTAAAGCTTTAGCTGCTCCCAGGATGCTCTTGGGTCCATCCTCCTCTATACCCCGCCCCCGAGCCACAGGCACCTCAGTTGGTAAGCAGCCCAGGCCGGAGGAGGAGACTAAACAGAGAGAAGGAAGACTGGAACACACAAGAAAACCATACTCACAGAAATGGGGGACGGAAAACCGGTGACCAGCAACACAGCCCATTTGAAGCCAGGTGCGTCAGGGCAGGCGCCCTGTGGACCCTATGGACTTCGTAGAAACAGAGATAACAAGGTAAGTTCTTACCATATCTCTTGCTTTCTACTTCAGGGTCCATAGGGTTGACCTTGGGGATGTCCCAAAGCAGTTCAACTAAGGGCGGGGACGCTCCTGTGCAGAAAGGACAATCCTGCGCCCAAAGGATGCATCCTGAGAGGCAAAGGTGTCAAACGCATAAAACCTCAAAAACGTCTGAATGGAAGACCAAGTGGCTGCTTTGCACAACTGAACCGCGGAGGCACCACGTCTAGCAGCCCAAGAAGGACCCACAGACCGAGTGGAATGAGCCTTAACAGAGGCTGGAACAGGTAAACCTTCCGGTACATAAGCCTCCCTAATAACAGACCAAAGCCAACGGGTTAAGGTTTGTTTGTTGGCAGGCCAACCCCTCTTATGAAAACCAAAGAGGACAAACAAAGAATCGGACCTTCTAACAGAAGCAGTCCGCCAGCTGTAAGATCAGGGGACTGAAACGCTGGCACCACCAGTTCCTGATTGATGTGGAACTTAGAGACAACTTTAGGCAAAAACTCAGGACGAGTGCGAAGCACTGCTCTGTCCTGGTGAAAAATTAAGAAGGGGGGACTACAAGAAAGTGCCCCCAACTCGGAAACCCTCCTGGCCGAAGCAATGGCCTGGAGAAACACAGTCTTAAGTGTTAACCACTTGAGGTGAACCGACTCAAGAGGTTCAAAAGGAGGTCCCTGCAGGCCCCGAAGAACCACCGCCAAGTCCCACGGAGCCACTGGAGGCACAAAGGGAGGCTGGATTCTAAGAACACCCCGGAATAAGGTGTGAACGTCAGGCAGTGTAGCGATTCTACGTTGGAACCACACAGACAGAGCCGATACATGAACCTTCAGGGAAGCAAGACGTAAGCCCAGGTCAAGACCTGACTGCAGAAATGCCAAAATCCTAGAAACCCTGAACACCTGAGGATCAAAGTTTCTGGACTCACACCACTGAAAGTAAGTGTGCCACACTCTGTGGTAAATCCGTGCAGAGGCAGGTTTACGCGCCCTCAGCATGGTACTGAAGTCAGAGCTTGAAACGCCCCGGGACCTTAAGACGGCTGTCTCAAGAGCCATGCCGTCAAAGACAGCCGACCCAGATCTGGGTAAAGGCAAGGCCCCTGATACAGCAGGTCCCGACGCTGAAGCAGAAGGAACGGGGCATCTACGGACAAGCTCCTGAGATCGGAGTACCAAGGACGTCTGGGCCACGCTGGAGCCACCAGCAGAAACGTGCCCCCGTCCGGTTTTATTTTTCTTAGTACCCGAGGTAGCAGGGAGATTGGAGGGAACAGGTACGCTAGGTGAAATGTCCATTTCACCGACAGCGCGTCCATCAGGCTTGCGCCTGCGTCCCTTGATCTTGAGCCGTACACGGGTAACTTGTAATTGTGACCAGAGGCCATCAGGTCCAACTCCGGCAGTCCCCATTTGTCCACGAGAAGTTGAAACACCTCTGGGTGAAGCGACCATTCCCCGGGATGCACGTCGTGACGGCTGAGGAAGTCTGCCTCCCAATTGAGGACTCCCGGGATGAAGACTGCCGAGATTGCTGGAAGGTGGCACTCCGCCCAAGCCAGGATCCGAGACACCTCCGACATCGCAGCTCGACTGCGAGTTCCTCCCTGGTGATTGATGTACGCCACCGTGGTGGCGTTGTCGGATTGCACCTGAACTGCCCTTCCGTGAAGAGCGGTGCCTGACGACAGCAGAGCCCTGTACACATCCCTCAGTTCCAGCACGTTTATGGGAAGAACTGCTTCCTCCACAGACCAACGGCCCTGAAGAGACAACGAGCCGGTCACTGCCCCCCAACCCGGAGACTGGCATCTGTTTTGAGCAGAACCCAGTCCGGGATCCAAAAGGGGCGACCCTCGATGAGATGAGCTGGCAGAAGCCACCAAGCTAGAGACTGGCGCACTTCCGAGGACAAGACCAGTGTCTGGGATCGGATCCGGAGAGGTAACCCGTTCCATTCCGATAGAATCTGCCCTGCAGGGGCCTGGAATGGAACTGGGCAAATTCCACCATGTCGAATGCAGACACCATGGACCCTAGGACTCTCATGGCCGAGTGTACCGACACCCTGGCACTGCTTAGGCAACTGTGTATCCGCAGTTGTAGGGAGGACACCTTTTCCGGAGTCAGGAAAATCCTTTGCTGACGAGAATCCAGAAGGGCTCCCAAATGAACCATCCGTTGTGATGGGATCAGAGATGACTTCTTCAAATTTATCAACCACCCGTGTGCCTGAAGACAAGCAATGGGCAGGTGGAGATGTCGAAGAAGTTCCTCCGGGGAGCTCGCCAGCAGAAGAAGATCGTCCAGATACGGCAGCAGCCGTACACCCTGGCCCCGAAGGTGGGTGGCCATAATTGCCATCACCTTGGTGAACACCCTCGGAGCCGTGGAAAGGCCAAAAGGCAACGCCCGAAACTGGTAGTGATGTTGCAGGATAGCAAACCGCAGGTACCGCTGGTGTGCCGGTGCTATGGGCACGTGGAGATAGGCGTCCTGGATATCCAGGGAGACCATGTAATCCCCGGGTTCCATCGCCAGAATGATGGAACGTAACGTTTCCATCCTGAACCTGGGAACTCTGAGGTATTTGTTCAGAGACTTCAAATTCAGGATAGGGCGATGAGAACCATTGGGCTTCTGTACCAGAAACAGAGTAGAATAGTACCCCGTCCCGCGTTGAGACTGCGGAACGGGAACAATGACCCCTGCTTGTAGCAAGGATTGTATAGCCACCTGAATCTGGGAAGCTTTGGTCTTGTCCAAAGACGGACCCGTGCAAAAAAACTGGTGGGGCGGCCTGACCCGAAAAGACAGGGCGTACCCCTGAGAGACTACTTCTCGAACCCAGGCATCCGTGGTGGTATTGTGCCAACACTGGGAAAATTGGAGAAGTCTGTCTCCCACTCTGAGGTCCCCCAGAGGGAGGCCCGTCCCATCAGGCAGCAGGTTTATCCTCCTGCTTGGAAGAAGGGCGCCGAGCACTCCAGGCTTGCTTCTTGGGTTTAGAGGCGGCCTTAGCCGCCGACTGCCTCGGGAAGGACTGACCTTTTGCCGTACCCTGAACCCGAAAGGAACGAAAGGCCGAGTTCCGGACCTTGGCAGGCGTTGCTGCAGAAAGGAGGAAAGCTGACTTGGATTTAGCCAGGGTATCCACTATTTTGTCCAAGTCCGGACCAAATAGCAATTCTCCATTGAAAGGTAAGGCCTCCAGGCCTTTCTTTGAATCTGAGTCAGCTCTCCAGTACCTCAGCCATAAGGATCGGCGGGCAGACACTGCTGCAGCTGATACTCTGGATGCTAGTCTGCTGACCTCTAAAGAGGCTTCTCCAATGTAGGAAGCAGCGTTTCTCATCTGTCCTAACAGCGCCCTCTGGACATCCGGAGCATAGTCCGGAAAGGTATCCTCTAATGCGTTGGCCCAACCCTCAATGGCCTTGGCCACCCAGGAGATGGCCATGGACGGTCGGGCTACTGCCCCTGAGATTGAGTAAATGGACTTTAAGCAAGTCTCAACTTTTCTGTCCGTGGGATCCTTCAGCGAGGATATAGACGGTAATGGCAAAGTAGCGCTCCTTATTAAACGGGTGACATGGGAATCCACCGCTGGTGGAGTTTCCCATTTTTTACAATGTGTCTCCGGAAAAGGGTAATTAGAAGCCAACCGCTTCTGTGGTAGGAATCTCTTACTGGGCGCCTGCCAAGCTACCGCCATATGATCCGTCAACTGATCAGACAGGGGAAGCACCGCAGAAGCCACCTTAGTTTTCTTTAAACTAGGATACTTCGACTTAGGAGCTGGTGCCTCATCCTCTATTAGGAGAATGGCTCGCACCGCCCTAACCAGTGCTCGCACATTAATGGACGACTTGGTATCCACCTCCAGGACCGATGTGTCCGAGTCAGTGTCATCATGAACCTCCCCATCATCTGAGGACCCCTCGGAGTCCGATAAATGTGCCGCCTGCGCCATTAGTGTGCGTTTTGACGCCCTAGAAGGCATGTCATTCTGCAACATTGACTGGAAAGCCGAAGACGCGGCCGCCAAATTTTGTACTGAGTTGGAGAGCACATTCACCCAGGGTGGAGGAGCCGCCACAGGGGACTGGAAGGGTACCACAGACTGCTGCGTCACAGGGGAAGCCTGTATATACATAGGTAACCCCGCATAAGGACCAACAGACTGAGACCCGGGGGGGCTCCGCAATAATTGCGGGACACCCGGGGAATGGGGGATAGCCGGCTGGGGCTACGCCCTAGTAGGGACAGCAGTCGGGACCGCCAGACGGTCCGCAATAGACACCAGCACCTGAGAAAACATCGCCCATGGTGGCTCCTGCGTTATAGGAGGTTTTGATGGGCCAGGAGCCACCTGGCACCGTCTACACAGGCAATCCTGTGACAAATCCTCCCTATCCATTCCTGCAGAACAGCGTCCGCAGGAGACCAACACCGGAGCCACGGAGTGCTCAATCTCTTCGTCCGACATGACTAAATATATTATATAAATAAATAAATCTGGCAACAGAGCAGAATCAAGCGCACTCACCAGTGTGCTGAACAACAGCCCACAATATGGTACTGTGTAGCACACAACTGTATGTGACGGACCTCACAAATACGTGATTTATATAGGTGAGGTCTGTAGAAACGCCCCTCCCCCCCACACCTGTAGGGCTACGGAGAAGTAAAGGGATAGGTATAGGCCGACAGTAAGTAGAGATTAGCACAGACAGCAGCACTAGCAAAAGTCACATACCATGCAGAGAAGTATACTCACTGCACCTTTCCACTACAATCACCCTGCCCAGATTCAGTGTCTGGGAGGGCTATAGTGCTGTGTACACTGTCCTTGATCGGGGGAGAGGTACACAGGGGGACCGGTCCGCGTGCTCCCTGAGAGATCTGCGCTGCCACAAAGAAAATGGCCGCCAGAGATCTCAGAGGAGGAGTAGCCGAGTAATCTGCAGCTCAGCGACACCAGACTACGTGCTGAAAGGCGCGCTGAGCTGAGGGCAGGAGCCGCTAAACAGGGAAGGCTTCCTCCCCTGGCTAGCTATTAACCCCCGGGTTGCCGGCATCTCGCTTGCCGCTAAATAACCCTGGTGGTTTAGTGGACAGACGGGGTATACCTCCGATGGAAGGTACCGCTAGCAGCCACCGGTCTGTCCCCTAGAACCGGGAGCAAAGGACTGCATCTATAGTAAGACCCGCGAGCCGCCACTAATCGGCGACTCGCGGCTTACCTTCTCCCCGGCGATTCCGGCAGCAGTCCAGGGAGGTCCCCAGAGTCCGGCTAGTACGGACTCTGGCCTCCCACCGCAATCCCCAGTGCGATACTGGCATCGCGGCGCCAGCGGGGAGTAAGAGCGGCAGCGTGGGCGTCTGTACAGACAGCCCTTCACTGCCACACTGAAGAGCCCCTTGTTAAAATTAAAAAAAAACTAACAGGCAATTTTTTATTTTTAAATAAAAAGCTTTGGGGGGGCTGCTCCTGTAGCCCCTCTGCGCAGGGTGACCCGACTCCGGCCGGGCGCCAACTCAAACTGAGGTGCCTGTGGCTCGGGGGCGGGGTATAGAGGAGGATGGACCCAAGAGCATCCTGGGAGCAGCTAAAGCTTTAACTGCGTGGTGCCCATGGATCCAGATCCAGCTATACCCCCAAGGTCAACCCTGTGGACCCCCTATGGACCCTGAAGTAGAAAGCCTGCCTTACACTGACTGTATATCCTGTGTGAGAGGAGAGCCTGCCCTACACTGACTGTATAGCCTGTGTGAGAGGAGAGCCTGCCTTACACTGACTGTATATCCTGTGTGAGAGGAGAGCCTGCCTTACACTGACTGTATATCCTGTGTGAGAGGAGAGCCTGCCTTACACTGACTGTATAGCCTGTGTGAGAGGAGAGCCTGCCCTACACTGACTGTATATCCTGTGTGAGAGGAGAGCCTGCCTTCCACTGACTGTATATCCTGTGTGAGAGGAGAGCCTGCCTTACACTGACTGTATATCCTGTGTGAGAGGAGAGCCTGCCTTCCACTGACTGTATATCCTGTGTGAGAGGAGAGCCTGCCTTACACTGACTGTATATCCTGTGTGAGGGGAGAGCCTGCCTTACACTGACTATATATCCTGTGTGAGAGGAGAGCCTGCCTTACACTGACTGTATATCCTGTGTGAGAGGAGAGCCTGCCTTCCACTGACTGTATATCCTGTGTGAGGGGAGAGCCTGCCCTACACTGACTGTATATCCTGTATGAGAGGAGAGCCTGCCTTACACTGACTGTATATCCTGTGTGAGGGGAGCCTGCCCTACACTGACTGTATATCCTGTGTGAGAGGAGAGCCTGCCCTCCACTGACTGTATATCCTGTGTGAGAGGAGAGCCTGCCTTACACTGACTGTATATCCTGTGTGAGAGGAGAGCCTGCCTTACACTGACTGTATATCCTGTGTGAGAGGAGAGCCTGCCTTCCACTGACTGTATATCCTGTGTGAGGGGAGAGCCTGCCCTACACTGACTGTATATCCTGTATGAGAGGAGAGCCTGCCTTACACTGACTGTATATCCTGTGTGAGGGGAGCCTGCCTTACACTGACTGTATATCCTGTGAGAGAGGAGAGCCTGCCCTCCACTGACTGTATATCCTGTATGAGAGGAGAGCCTGCCTTACACTGACTGTATATCCTGTGAGAGAGGAGAGCCTTCCCTACACTGACTGTATATCCTGTATGAGAGGAGAGCCTGCCTTACACTGACTGTATATCCTGTGTGAGGGGAGCCTGCCTTACACTGACTGTATATCCTGTGAGAGAGGAGAGCCTGCCCTACACTGACTGTATATCCTGTGAGAGAGGAGAGCCTTCCCTACACTGACTGTATAACCTGTATGTCCACATGGCTGGATGCTATGTCCGGTCACACAGTTTATATTACAGGACTCTCTCCCATCAGTGTCAGTATTACAGTAAGACAGATCGCTCCCCTCTGCACACATGGCTGGATGCTATGTCCGGTCACACAGCTTATATTACAGGACTCTCTCCCATCAGTGTCAGTATTACAGTAAGACAGATCGCTCCCCTCTACACACATGGCTGATGCCAAGTCCGGTCACACAGCTTATATTACAGGACTCTCTCCCATCAGTGTCAGTATTACAGTAAGACAGATCGCTCCCCTCTGCACACATGGCTGGATGCTATGTCCGGTCACACAGTTTATATTACAGGACTCTCTCCCATCAGTGTCAGTATTACAGTAAGACAGATCGCTCCCCTCTGCACACATGGCTGGATGCTATGTCCGGTCACACAGCTTATATTACAGGACTATCTCCCATCAGTGTCAGTATTACAGTAAGACAGATCGCTCCCCTCTGCACACATGGCTGGATGCTATGTCCGGTCACACAGTTTATATTACAGGACTCTCTCCCATCAGTGTCAGTATTACAGTAAGACAGATCGCTCCCCTCTGCACACATGGCTGATGCCAAGTCCGGTCACACAGCTTATATTACAGGACTCTCTCCCATCAGTGTCAGTATTACAGTAAGACAAATCGCTGCCCTCTGCACACATGGCTGGATGCTATGTCCGGTCACACAGTTTATATTACAGGACTCTCTCCCATCAGTGTCAGTATTACAGTAAGACAGATCGCTCCCCTCTGCACACATGGCTGATGCTATGTCCGGTCACACAGCTTATATTACAGGACTCTCTCCCATCAGTGTCAGTATTACAGTAAGACAGATCGCTCCCCTCTGCACACATGGCTGGATGCTATGTCCGGTCACACAGTTTATATTACAGGACTCTCTCCCATCAGTGTCAGTATTACAGTAAGACAGATCGCTCCCCTCTGCACACATGGCTGATGCTATGTCCGGTCACACAGCTTATATTACAGGACTCTCTCCCATCAGTGTCAGTATTACAGTAAGACAGATCGCTCCCCTCTGCACACAAGGCTGGATGCTATGTCCGGTCACACAGCTTATATTACAGGACTCTCTCCCATCAGTGTCAGTATTACAGTAAGACAAATCGCTGCCCTCTGCACACATGGCTGATGCTATGTCCGGTCACACAGCTTATATTACAGGACTCTCTCCCATCAGTGTCAGTATTACAGTAAGACAGATCACTCCTCTCTGCACACATGGCTGGATGCTAAGTCCGGTCACACAGCTTATATTACAGATGGCCATATTGGAAGTAGACGTGTAACGTAACACTTATATAAGATATATACATAGGATACAGCTGGGAAAAGCCAGAGATGGGGCACTGGATCACTGCAGCTGCCGCTATAGGTAATGAAACACTAATATCTAGCCGAGTAATCTGCAGCTCAGCGACACCAGACTACGTGCTGAAAGGCGCGCTGAGCTGAGGGCAGGAGCCGCTAAACAGGGAAGGCTTCCTCCCCTGGCTAGCTATTAACCCCCGGGTTGCCGGCATCTCGCTTGCCGCTAAATAACCCTGGTGGTTTAGTGGACAGACGGGGTATACCTCCGATGGAAGGTACCGCTAGCAGCCACCGGTCTGTCCCCTAGAACCGGGAGCAAAGGACTGCATCTATAGTAAGACCCGCGAGCCGCCACTAATCGGCGACTCGCGGCTTACCTTCTCCCCGGCGATTCCGGCAGCAGTCCAGGGAGGTCCCCAGAGTCCGGCTAGTACGGACTCTGGCCTCCCACCGCAATCCCCAGTGCGATACTGGCATCGCGGCGCCAGCGGGGAGTAAGAGCGGCAGCGTGGGCGTCTGTACAGACAGCCCTTCACTGCCACACTGAAGAGCCCCTTGTTAAAATTAAAAAAAAACTAACAGGCAATTTTTTATTTTTAAATAAAAAGCTTTGGGGGGGCTGCTCCTGTAGCCCCTCTGCGCAGGGTGACCCGACTCCGGCCGGGCGCCAACTCAAACTGAGGTGCCTGTGGCTCGGGGGCGGGGTATAGAGGAGGATGGACCCAAGAGCATCCTGGGAGCAGCTAAAGCTTTAACTGCGTGGTGCCCATGGATCCAGATCCAGCTATACCCCCAAGGTCAACCCTGTGGACCCCCTATGGACCCTGAAGTAGAAAGCCTGCCTTACACTGACTGTATATCCTGTGTGAGAGGAGAGCCTGCCCTACACTGACTGTATAGCCTGTGTGAGAGGAGAGCCTGCCTTACACTGACTGTATATCCTGTGTGAGAGGAGAGCCTGCCTTACACTGACTGTATATCCTGTGTGAGAGGAGAGCCTGCCTTACACTGACTGTATAGCCTGTGTGAGAGGAGAGCCTGCCCTACACTGACTGTATATCCTGTGTGAGAGGAGAGCCTGCCTTCCACTGACTGTATATCCTGTGTGAGAGGAGAGCCTGCCTTACACTGACTGTATATCCTGTGTGAGGGGAGAGCCTGCCTTACACTGACTATATATCCTGTGTGAGAGGAGAGCCTGCCTTACACTGACTGTATATCCTGTGTGAGAGGAGAGCCTGCCTTACACTGACTATATATCCTGTGTGAGAGGAGAGCCTGCCTTACACTGACTGTATATCCTGTGTGAGAGGAGAGCCTGCCTTACACTGACTGTATATCCTGTGTGAGAGGAGAGCCTGCCCTACACTGACTGTATATCCTGTATGAGAGGAGAGCCTGCCTTACACTGACTGTATATCCTGTGTGAGGGGAGCCTGCCCTACACTGACTGTATATCCTGTGTGAGAGGAGAGCCTGCCCTCCACTGACTGTATATCCTGTGTGAGAGGAGAGCCTGCCTTACACTGACTGTATATCCTGTGTGAGAGGAGAGCCTGCCTTACACTGACTGTATATCCTGTGTGAGAGGAGAGCCTGCCCTCCACTGACTGTATATCCTGTGTGAGAGGAGAGCCTGCCTTACACTGACTGTATATCCTGTGTGAGAGGAGAGCCTGCCTTACACTGACTGTATATCCTGTGTGAGAGGAGAGCCTGCCTTCCACTGACTGTATATCCTGTGTGAGGGGAGAGCCTGCCCTACACTGACTGTATATTACAGCTTATATTACAGGACTCACAGCTTATATTACAGGACTCTCTCCCATCAGTGTCAGTATTACAGTAAGACAGATCGCTCCCCTCTGCACACATGGCTGGATGCTATGTCCGGTCACACAGCTTATATTACAGGACTCTCTCCCATCAGTGTCAGTATTACAGTAAGACAGATCGCTCCCCTCTACACACATGGCTGATGCCAAGTCCGGTCACACAGCTTATATTACAGGACTCTCTCCCATCAGTGTCAGTATTACAGTAAGACAGATCGCTCCCCTCTGCACACATGGCTGGATGCTATGTCCGGTCACACAGTTTATATTACAGGACTCTCTCCCATCAGTGTCAGTATTACAGTAAGACAGATCGCTCCCCTCTGCACACATGGCTGGATGCTATGTCCGGTCACACAGCTTATATTACAGGACTATCTCCCATCAGTGTCAGTATTACAGTAAGACAGATCGCTCCCCTCTGCACACATGGCTGGATGCTATGTCCGGTCACACAGTTTATATTACAGGACTCTCTCCCATCAGTGTCAGTATTACAGTAAGACAGATCGCTCCCCTCTGCACACATGGCTGATGCCAAGTCCGGTCACACAGCTTATATTACAGGACTCTCTCCCATCAGTGTCAGTATTACAGTAAGACAAATCGCTGCCCTCTGCACACATGGCTGGATGCTATGTCCGGTCACACAGTTTATATTACAGGACTCTCTCCCATCAGTGTCAGTATTACAGTAAGACAGATCGCTCCCCTCTGCACACATGGCTGATGCTATGTCCGGTCACACAGCTTATATTACAGGACTCTCTCCCATCAGTGTCAGTATTACAGTAAGACAGATCGCTCCCCTCTGCACACATGGCTGGATGCTATGTCCGGTCACACAGTTTATATTACAGGACTCTCTCCCATCAGTGTCAGTATTACAGTAAGACAGATCGCTCCCCTCTGCACACATGGCTGATGCTATGTCCGGTCACACAGCTTATATTACAGGACTCTCTCCCATCAGTGTCAGTATTACAGTAAGACAGATCGCTCCCCTCTGCACACAAGGCTGGATGCTATGTCCGGTCACACAGCTTATATTACAGGACTCTCTCCCATCAGTGTCAGTATTACAGTAAGACAAATCGCTGCCCTCTGCACACATGGCTGATGCTATGTCCGGTCACACAGCTTATATTACAGGACTCTCTCCCATCAGTGTCAGTATTACAGTAAGACAGATCACTCCTCTCTGCACACATGGCTGGATGCTAAGTCCGGTCACACAGCTTATATTACAGATGGCCATATTGGAAGTAGACGTGTAACGTAACACTTATATAAGATATATACATAGGATACAGCTGGGAAAAGCCAGAGATGGGGCACTGGATCACTGCAGCTGCCGCTATAGGTAATGAAACACTAATATCTATTAATAGGATGGTAACCTTACGGCTACAGTGCATTTAGCTAGTGGTGTAGCAATACACGAAAGCCGCTCCCTGCCACATAGCGCTGGGCAGACGCTCTTTGGAGTCAGGTTTTCTAACATTAGATTAAAGGACGACAGTAATAAAACAGTCCACCCAGTCCTCCAAGGACACGGCTGGCTAACAATTATACTGATGTGCAAGACATCTGTAACATGGGGTACAGCAGTGATCGCGAGTGACAAAATATGTGGGTCCCAGGGACCCTCCACTTAAAAAAAGTGGGGTCCTATCTGAACATTTCTGGGTCCCATCATAATTTATGCTTTAGAGCTCCCCATATGCCTCTCAGACCTCCCCTAACCCCTTACAAATGATGCCACACAGCCATGCCCGGCTTTTACTCATTAATGCCCTTTAGTCCCACTATGCATTACCCCCCGTAGTAGTCCCCCCCAAAGCATTGCCACTAGTAGTAGTCCCCCTATGCATTGCCCCCAGTAGTAGTCCCCCTATGCATTGCCCCCAGAAGCAGTCCCCCCAGTAGCAGTCCCCCCTGTGCACTGCCACTAGTAGTAGTCCCCCTATGCATTGCCCCTAGTAGTAGTCTCCCTATGCATTGCCCCCAGCAGCAGTCCCCCCCTATGCATTGCCCGTAGTAGCCCCATGCATTGCCCCCAGTAGTAGCACCCCTATGCATTGCCCCTAGTAGTCCCCCTATGCATTACCACTAGTAGTCAGTCACCCTATGCATTGCCCCCAGTAGTAGTCACCCTATGCATTGCCCCCAGTAGTAGTCCCCCTATGCATTGCCCCCAGCAGTAGCCCCCCCCTATGCATTGCCCGAAGTAGTCCCATGCATTGCCCCCAGTAGTAGCCCCCCTTATGCATTGCCCTTGGAATTAGTCCCCCTATGCATTACCACTACTAGTAGTCCCCCCCCTATGCAATGCCCCTAGTAGTAGTCCCCCCTAAGCATTGCCCCTAGTATTAGTCCCCCTATGCATTACCACTACTAGTAGTCCCCCCCCTAGGCATTGCCCCTAGTAGTCCCCCCCCTATGCAATGCCCCTAATAGTAGTCCCCCTATGCATTGCCGCTAGTATTAGTCCCCCTATGCATTACCACTACTAGTAGTCCCCCCCTAGGCATTGCCCCTAGTAGTCCCCCTACGCATTGGCCCTAGTAGTAGTCCCCCTACGCATTGGCCCTAGTAGTAGTCCACCTACGCATTGGCCCCAGTAGTAGTCCCCCTATGCATTGCCCCAGTAGAAGTCCCCCTATGCATTGCCCCTAGTAGTAGTCCCCTATGAATTGCCCCTAGTAGTAGTCCCCCTATGAATTGCCCCTAGTAGTAATCCCCCTATGCATTGCCCCTAGTAGTAATCCCCCTATGCATTGCCCCTAGTAGTAATCCCCCTATGCATTGCCCCTAGTAGTAATCTCCCTATGCATTGCCCCCAGTAGTAATCCCCCTATGCATTGCCCCCAGTAGTAATCCCCCTATGCATTATCCCTAGTAGTAATCTCCCTATGCATTGCCCCCAGTAGTAATCTCCCTATGCATTACCCCTAGTAGTAATCTCCCTATGCATTATCCCTAGTAGTAATCTCCCTATGCATTGCCCCCAGTAGTAATCTCCCTATGCATTGCCCCCAGTAGTAATCCCCCTATGCATTGCCCCCAGTAGTAATCCCCCTATGCATTACCACTAGTAGTAATCTCCCTATGCATTGCCCCCAGTAGTAATCCCCCTATGCATTGCCCATAGTAGTAATCTCCCTACGCATTGCCCCCAGTAGTAATCTCCCTATGCTTTATCCCTAGTAGTAATCTGCCTAAGCATTGCCCCCAGTAATTTACCATATATGCATTGCCCCCAGTAATTTACCCTATATGCATTGCCCCCAGTATTGGCCCACCTAATTTGCCATTTAGTGACTTAGGCCTAATGCCCAGGTCACTCACACCTTCAATTGGGCCTAATGCCCCCTATGTACCCCGGGCCTTGTGCCCACCTATATACCCCACAGGCCTATTGCCTGAATATATCCCACGGGCCTAGCGCCCGACAACCCTGGTGGTCTAGGGAGGGGTAAATAACGGTGGCCCAAAGCCGCCAACCCGTACAGTGGAAGAGGCTGTGGGGGGAGCTTCGTTAGCGCTTTCTTTCCACCCCCGCAGTCCTCTTCAGTCCTCAGCTTCATTCTTCTGCCACTGGCCCGTCCTTGCCAGCGGCGCCGCCTCTTCCTTCTTGATCACGCCATCTTCTGGCCTCTTGCGCGGCCGCTGGAACTGTTGCCGCGTCGCTCTTCACTTGTCTTCGGGAGGTCTTCACTACTCCCCTCCGCTGCCGGACTGAACATTCCCGCTCAGCGGTGTCTATTCAAGACGTCGCGAGTCGGCTATGACGCGGCGAGCCGCGATTGGCTCGTCGCGTCTGCCTCCTATTGGCTGCTGGACCGCAAGCAAAAAGCTTGCGACCAGTGCCAAACAACCGCCGCCGCTACTTGGCTTCCGGGCAGCGAGCTCCGCTTAGCTTGCGCCCGGAGCCAAGCTTCTCCCGCCGTCACTTTACCGCCGACGCTGGTGGAAGAGACCAGGCGGTCCCTTCACCAGGTACCCGCCGCAGTGGCTTACCCGGCGCTGGGAACAAACGCACTGTCCCAGCGCCGGGCACGGACACTGTGCCGATGCTGGGATGAGAGACTTGATCCCAGCACGGCTTTCCACAGCAGCAGCCAATGAGTCTGACTCTCATTGGCTGCTCTAACAGACAGCGTTGTGTCTTTCTCAGGGGGACGCGCTGTGCTGCAGCCAGCTGTCAGGGATTGGCCACAGCACAGCGCGTCGCATCCCCGGGGACCCGCCTTCTTTTTAAAAGTGAGTCCCCACTCTCAATCCTGGGTAAAATACGCGCTATAGCGCGTATTTGCGAACACTGGTACAGCTCAGATGTAGCTCAAATTTAATTACATTATAGAGATTTCCACCATGGCCCTATAAGTGTGGTGTTTGCATGTTCTCCTCATGTGTGTGTCGGTTTCCTCCGGGTGTTCCAGATTCCTCCCTCAAAAACACACTGGTAGGTTAAATTGCTCCGGCCAAAAAATTGCCATTAGTGTGCATGTGTAAGTGTACATGAGATACATGTGATAGGGAATATAGATTGTAAGCTCCATGGGGCAGGGACTGATGTGAATGACCGATATACGCTGTACAGCGCTGCGGAATGGTGCACTAGCAATAATAACAATAGATAAGATTAGGTAGTCAGCCTATGGAACACTCTCCCTGAGGGCGTGCTGACGGACAGCTGTCACACACAGATATACATAGAAGCACCTGTAGATATCACACTCGGACAGGCACATCTCTTCATCCACAGCGTCCCACAAATTAGGCTTCAGAGAAGTGAAATTTTCTCCTAGGGCTGACACAAGACTGCTGTTCACAGCATTCACCACCTGGGGGAGACAAAGCAGCAGCTTGTAATCCGGTCATGTGGAAACCTGATACTTATAGAGACGAGATATATTCCTATGCATCGCTTAGTGCGTCTCAGGGTCCGACCAGAACAAAAGATGGTGGGAAAGTTCTCTCCGGTGTCCACCCCCACCCTCCATCCAAGTCAGCTATTCCATATTTGTCCTAAATTAGGTCACACAGTAATCATGCAGAGTAATTACACACATACCACTGTTTTACATTGCAATGTTTTTATTTCATTGGTATTTGTGCACATGCAGGAAAGTAACGTGGACAGAAGAAGCCTTATTACAGGCACCATTTGCTCTCTCGCTCTGCATACATTGTGCACATGCAGGAAAGTAATGTGGACAGAAGAAGCCTTATTACAGGCACCATTTGCTCTCTCACTCTGCATACATTGTGCACATGCAGGAAAGTAACGTGGACAGAAGAAGCCTTATTACAGGCACCATTTGCTCTCTCGCTCTGCATACATTGTGCACATGCAGGAAAGTAACGTGGACAGAAGAAGCCTTATTACAGGCACCATTTGCTCTCTCGCTCTGCATACATTGTGCACATGCAGGAAAGTAACGTGGACAGAAGAAGCCTTATTACAGGCACCATTTGCTCTCTCACTCTGCATACATTGTGCACATGCAGGAAAGGAACGTGGACAGAAGAAGCCTTATTACAGGCACCATTTGCTCTCTCACTCTGCATACATTGTGCACATGCAGGAAAGTAACGTGGACAGAAGAAGCCTTATTACAGGCACCATTTGCTTTCTCACTCTGCATACATTGTGCACATGCAGGAAAGGAACGTGGACAGAAGAAGCCTTATTACAGGCACCATTTGCTCTCTCGCTCTGCATACATTGTGCACATGCAGGAAAGTAACGTGGACAGAAGAAGCCTTATTACAGGCACCATTTGCTCTCTCACTCTGCATACATTGTGCACATGCAGGAAAGTAAAGTGGACAGAAGAAGCCTTATTACAGGCACCATTTGCTCTCTCACTCTGCATACATTGTGCACATGCAGGAAAGTAAAGTGGACAGAAGAAGCCTTATTACAGGCACCATTTGCACTCGCTCTGCATACATTGTGCACATGCAGGAAAGTAACGTGGACAGAAGAAGCCTTATTACAGGCACCATTTGCTCTCTCACTCTGCATACATTGTGCACATGCAGGAAAGTAAAGTGGACAGAAGAAGCCTTATTACAGGCACCATTTGCACTCGCTCTGCATACATTGTGCACATGCAGGAAAGTAACGTGGACAGAAGAAGCCTTATTACAGGCACCATTTGCTCTCTCACTCTGCATACATTGTGCACATGCAGGAAAGTAACGTGGACAGAAGCCTTATTACAGGCACCATTTGCTCTCTCGCTCTGCATACATTGTGCACATGCAGGAAAGTAACGTGGACAGAAGAAGCCTTATTACAGGCACCATTTGCTCTCTCGCTCTGCATACATTGTGCACATGCAGGAAAGTAACGTGGACAGAAGAAGCCTTATTACAGGCACCATTTGCTCTCTCACTCTGCATACATTGTGCACATGCAGGAAAGGAACGTGGACAGAAGAAGCCTTATTACAGGCACCATTTGCTCTCTCACTCTGCATACATTGTGCACATGCAGGAAAGTAACGTGGACAGAAGAAGCCTTATTACAGGCACCATTTGCTTTCTCACTCTGCATACATTGTGCACATGCAGGAAAGGAACGTGGACAGAAGAAGCCTTATTACAGGCACCATTTGCTCTCTCGCTCTGCATACATTGTGCACATGCAGGAAAGTAACGTGGACAGAAGAAGCCTTATTACAGGCACCATTTGCTCTCTCACTCTGCATACATTGTGCACATGCAGGAAAGTAAAGTGGACAGAAGAAGCCTTATTACAGGCACCATTTGCTCTCTCACTCTGCATACATTGTGCACATGCAGGAAAGTAAAGTGGACAGAAGAAGCCTTATTACAGGCACCATTTGCACTCGCTCTGCATACATTGTGCACATGCAGGAAAGTAACGTGGACAGAAGAAGCCTTATTACAGGCACCATTTGCTCTCTCACTCTGCATACATTGTGCACATGCAGGAAAGTAAAGTGGACAGAAGAAGCCTTATTACAGGCACCATTTGCACTCGCTCTGCATACATTGTGCACATGCAGGAAAGTAACGTGGACAGAAGAAGCCTTATTACAGGCACCATTTGCTCTCTCGCTCTGCATACATTGTGCACATGCAGGAAAGTAACGTGGACAGAAGAAGCCTTATTACAGGCACCATTTGCTCTCTCGCTCTGCATACATTGTGCACATGCAGGAAAGTAACGTGGACAGAAGAAGCCTTATTACAGGCACCATTTGCTCTCTCACTCTGCATACATTTTGCACATGCAGGAAAGTAACGTGGACAGAAGAAGCCTTATTACAGGCACCATTTGCTCTCGCTCTGCATACAGAAGTCATTTGTGCACATGGGTGAAATGCTAAATCCATGAGGTGAAGCTTGGCTACTAATAACCTTTACGTATAGTCACAAGATGCATCATTGTATCCCATTGCCAGAAACAGATGGTGCCCGGATTACCTCAGCTCTTGCCACCCGATCACAGATTGGGGGGTCTCATCCCCACTGGATCTTGGGGTATCAGGGATTCCCGCTTACCGTCAGTGACTGCCTGTCACTGACTCCGTCCACTGCGACGTGGGCGTGTAACGATGCTGCCACCACCAAAGTTTGGAACCGCTTACTGCTACGTATGCGTCGACTAACTGCGGCCACACCTCCTGATTGGTGTCGGCTGATTCCTCCTGATCCCTCGCAATGGACCAGGTCTGCACCGTAGCTGGCAGAGGGATTGAGCTTTGGAGACGTTTGGCCCCACCCAGAACAGCCAGAGAACGGAAAAGCGTTTTGCGCAATTCTGTAAGTCACAGGATGCAGATGCAGTCGAATAGACAAAGGTGTTTATTGCTCAGTCCCTCAGCGTTAAGGGGGTACAGTGTACAGAGATGTTACAGCCGTCTGATCTTCACAAGCTATACAAGGATGTTCACATACAGGGCTCACATGCCCTCTAAAGTGCCACTCCAATACCACAGGGGGTAAGTCCGCCAAGGTTCCTCTTAGCCAATCAGGCTCTCTCACTAAACATAAATAACATCTTACATTTAACAGAAAATAGCTACATTTCCTCGTTACCCCCCAAAAACATTTGGCTTTCCTAAAACACACAAACTTAGCATAGACGCATCTCACACACGGTAATATAACATATCACAGGAACTGATACATTGTATTCATCCTCTCACATACCAGGAACAATGCATGTAACCAGTTTGGCTTTCCCTGTCTTACCACCTCCAGTAATTAGGAAGCTCCATCCAATAAGAGCTTCTTACACACAAACAAATTGTGTTCCACAAACTTGCTGGGTACACTACCCAGAGGCACACCGGAGCCTCCCTAGCCCGCCTGTTCAGTCATTACCAACCCTCCACTGCCCGGCTAGGGCAATTACCATATCAGTCCCGAGGAGAGGATGTCTAACTAGCAGTGTGTCTCCAAATTACATTCCCATAGGGGCGATGGTTCCGTGCAATGAGGGTTAACCCCTTCAGTCCCGGGGTGGTGATTTCAGCTACGTGCGGTCGGACTCCAGGCACAGAGATTAATTTGATTTATGTACAGAGGGTTACAAGGGCAACATGGAGACTTGCGTAATACAGTCACATCTGCACGTGCAACTGAAGGGGAGTAACTGCGCTGTAATTGGGGGGAGCGGACATAATTGTGAGCTATGCATAAATGTGCCGACGTGTAATGAGTGCAAGTATTGGGGAGAGGACGTCTATCAAATTAAGGATATGGAACTGGTGTTCTGACAGGAGAGACGCGGACACCAATGAGGGAGCAATAATGGCCGACGTGCACTGTACTCTGTAAATAGGTCTCAATGTCTCACAATGGCTGACGTGCTGCATATACTCAATTGTCCATCAAATAGTATATAAAAGGGGCACTGGGTCACTCAGAGCAGGAGATCCGAGGGTCGCGCTAAAGATCATGTGAAAAAGCCACAAGAAAATTTACCGGCTGATGCAAACTTGGATACAGATGAGAGAAAACAAAAAAGGGAACACCCCAAAAAAACCACACAACCCGGCTCTGCACCAGTCACCCATGTGCCAGGGTTACATCAGGCGTACTTACACCCACATACACCGATACCCGGCTCTGCATCAGTCACACATGTGCCAGGGTTACATCAGGCGTACTTACACCCACATACACCGACACCCATCTCTGCACCAGTCACACATGTGCCAGGGTTACATCAGGTGTACTAACACCCACATACACCGATACCCAGCTCTGCACCAGTCACACATGTGCCAGGGTTACATCAGGTGTACTAACACCCACATACACCGACACCCAGCTCTGCACCAGTCACACATGTACCAGGGTTACATCAGGCGTACTTACACCCACATACACAGACACCCGGCTCTGCACCAGTCACACATGTGCCAGGGTTACATCAGGGGTACTAACACCCACATACACCGATACCCAGCTCTGCACCAGTCACACATGTGCCAGGGTTACATCAGGCGTACTAACACCCACATACACAGATACCCAGCTCTGCACCAGTCACACATGTACCAGGGTTACATCAGGCGTACTTACACCCAGATACACCGATACCCAGCTCTGCACCAGTCACACATGTGCCAGGGTTACATCAGGGGTACTTACACCCACATACACAGACACCCGGCTCTGCACCAGTCACACATGTACCAGGGTTACATCAGGCGTACTAACACCCACATACACCGATACCCAGCTCTGCACCAGTCACACATGTACCAGGGTTACATCAGGCGTACTTACACCCACATACACCGACACCCGGCTCTGCACCAGTCACACATGTGCCAGGGTTACATCAGGCGTACTAACACCCACATACACAGATACCCAGCTCTGCACCAGTCACACATGTACCAGGGTTACATCAGGCGTACTTACACCCAGATACACCGATACCCAGCTCTGCACCAGTCACACATGTGCCAGGGTTACATCAGGGGTACTTACACCCACATACACAGACACCCGGCTCTGCACCAGTCACACATGTACCAGGGTTACATCAGGCGTACTAACACCCACATACACCGATACCCAGCTCTGCACCAGTCACACATGTACCAGGGTTACATCAGGCGTACTTACACCCACATACACCGACACCCGGCTCTGCACCAGTCACACATGTACCAGGGTTACATCAGGGGTACTTACACCTATATACACAGACACCCGGCTCTGCACCAGTCACACATGTGCCAGGGTTACATCAGGCGTACTTACACCCACATACACCGACACCCATCTCTGCACCAGTCACACATGTACCAGGGTTACATCAGGCGTACTTACACCCACATACACCGACACCCAGAACTGTACCTGGGTTATTTATCACATGAAAGAGCAGCAAATGTTCAGGGGCACGCTGAGGGCATACCGTTCTAGGTGCAGGATGTAGCACTGTGGGACAGCCCCATGACCAAGGGTCCAATGTGCACCCCTTATAGATATGCCAGTGCCTCGTCCTAAATAAGAAAGACATTGCACATAAAAATGTGACGTCCACCACTTAGGGGAGGACATTTTCCTCTCTCCTGCAGTCTTACATGATTTAGGACACTTTAGACCATTCTGAAAATCCTCTTGAATAATAGTTTTGAGGTCACCATGCTGTGATTTACCAGACCCACATTTCTGCTTTGTGACTGAAGAACCATCAGGAAGATGCTGAACAGAAACCATCACTCACCCAATTGAGACTGGGCTCCCGACTAAACTCATGACTCCGAGCTGCACTGAAATCATAGTCAGGCCGGAAAGATTCGTTCAAAGTTGCAATCAGATAAAAGAGTGTTTTTCGACTGCACTTATCACTCAAAGGTCCTTCTTCATCTCCTCCGAGGCTCTTGCCCAGCCTGAAAGAAAAAAAAAAAAAAATGTTAAATGGCCCTTTATATGCACCTCACAATCTCCAAGCAGGTCTCCCCCCCTTAGCTACATGATGGCCATTACCAAGTGTACAAGATACTGTCTTCTCCACCATCATCTGTGTGTCAGATTAACTTCAACGCTCCCCATCTCCATGTTTCCCCGTACCCAATCAGGTCTTGCTGATCATTACCTAGTCTACAGGAGTGTCTTCTCCACCATAACTTCAGTCTTCTATTAACCACTCCATCTCTAAGCTTGTCAGTAACTAATCAGGTCTCTCCATGTATAAGATGATCATTACCTAGTCTACAGGAGTGGCTTATTCCACATCACCAGGCCGGCAAGTAATCAGGCTAACCGCCTATGGCTTATTCCACATCACCAGGCCGGCCAGTAATCAGGCTAACCGCCTATGGCTTATTCCACATCACCAGGCCGGCCAGTAATCAGGCTAACCGCCTATGGCTTATTCCACATCACCAGGCCGGCCAGTAATCAGGCTAACCGCCTATGGCTTATTCCACATCACCAGGCCGGCCAGTAATCAGGCTAACCGCCTATGGCTTATTCCACATCACCAGGCCGGCCAGTAATCAGGCTAACCGCCTATGGCTTATTCCACATCACCAGGCCGGCCAGTAATCAGGCTAACCGCCTATGGCTTATTCCACATCACCAGGCCGGCCAGTAATCAGGCTAACAGCCTATGGCTTCACTTTTTTACCTTAGATTCCCAATTTGTATTGCACTCTATATACTACTGATACATCACAGCAGACTATAAATTGAATTTCACATTTTCATTTCATGTAGCATTTATGAGGGTTTGAATATGTCAAATATCCACTAATTTTGCCACTTGAGTATACAAAAACCTACATTTTCCCAGGTCAGGATTAAGATAGATATATAGAGATATATACATACATACATACATACATACATACATACATACATATACATACATACATATACATACATACATACACACATACACATACCACAAGCCTAGCATGTACACACACCACAAGCCTAGCATGTACACACACCACAAGCCTAGCATGTACACACACCACAAGCCTAGCATGTACACACACCACAAGCCTAGCATGTACACACACCACAAGCCTAGCATGTACACACACCACAAGCCTAGCATGTACACACACCACAAGCCTAGCATGTATACACACACCACAAGCCTAGCATGTATACACACACCACAAGCCTAGCATGTACACACACCACAAGCCTAGCATGTATACACACACCACAAGCCTAGCATGTACACACACCACAAGCCTAGCATGTATACACACACCACAAGCCTAGCATGTACACACACCACAAGCCTAGCATGTACACACACCACAAGCCTAGCTTTTAAGGCAGTCAACAATTCAAGGTAACAGATTCAAACATTTACAAACCTTGTGCTGCAGCATTTTCATAAGGACTATCGGCATAAGGGGCCATTTCAACGTAAATATTCAATGTATTTTTGTTTTGTAGGACTAGCCCAGGGCTGCTGTGATTCATGCTTGTGACAAAACCACATGAATATGTACTTTTTAGTCCCTTATAGGCCCCACAATAGACGATATATTTAATGATTTGGCCCATTCCGACACATCGGTACGACAAATCATTCATATCATCCAGTGTGTACACTATGACGATCCGCATTCCTGCGGATCATTGGTCCCAGCTTCAGCTCTTTTGTACATGCAGGAAAATCTACCAATCTCGTTAACGATTCCCCTCTTATCGTGCAGTGTGTACGCCCTACCTATAACAATTCCCCTTATCGTGCAGTGTGTACGCCCTACCTATAACAATTCCCTTCTTATCATGCAGTGTGTACGCCCTACCTATAACGATTCCCCTCTTATCGTGCAGTGTGTACGCCCTACCTATAACAATTCCCCTTATCATGCAGTGTGTACGCCCTACCTATAACGATTCCCCTCTTATCGTGCAGTGTGTACGCCCTACCTATAACGATTCCCTTCTTATCGTGCAGTGTGTACGCCCTACCTATAACAATTCCCTTCTTATCATGCAGTGTGTACGCCCTACCTATAACAATTCCCCTTATTGTGCAGTGTGTACGCCCTACCTATAACAATTCCCCTCTTATCGTGCAGTGTGTACGCCCTACCTATAACAATTCCCCTTATTGTGCAGTGTGTACGCCCTACCTATAACAATTCCCTTCTTATCATGCAGTGTGTACGCCCTACCTATAACAATTCCCCTCTTATCATGCAGTGTGTACGCCCTACCTATAACAATTCCCCTTATCGTGCAGTGTGTACGCCCTATCTATAACGATTCCCCTTTTATCGTGCAGTGTGTACGCCCTACCTATAACAATTCCCTTCTTATCGTGCAGTGTGTACGCCCTACCTATAACAATTCCCTTCTTATCGTGCAGTGTGTACGCCCTACCTGTAACGATTCCCCTTTTATCATGCAGTGTGTACGCCCTACCTATAACAATTCCCTTCTTATCGTGCAGTGTGTACGCCCTACCTATAACAATTCCCCTTATCGTGCAGTGTGTACGCCCTCCCTATAACGATTCCCCTTTTATCATGCAGTGTGTACGCCCTACCTATAACAATTCCCTTCTTATCGTGCAGTGTGTACGCCCTACCTATAACAATTCCCCTCTTATCATGCAGTGTGTATGCCCTACCTAGAACGATTCCCCTGTTATCGTGCAGTGTGTACACCCTACCTATAACAATTCCCTTCTTATCGTGCAGTGTGTACGCCCTACCTATAACGATTCCCCTTTTATCGTGCAGTGTGTACGCCCTACCTATAACAATTCCCTTCTTATCGTGCAGTGTGTACGCCCTACCTATAACGATTCCCCTCTTATCGTGCAGTGTGTACGCCCTACCTATAACGATTCCCCTCTTATCGTGCAGTGTGTACGCCCTACCTATAACGATTCCCTTATCGTGCAGTGTGTACGCCCTACCTATAACGATTCCCTTCTTATCGTGCAGTGTGTACGCCCTACCTATAACAATTCCCTTCTCATCATGCAGTGTGTACGCCCTACCTATAACAATTCCCCTCTTATCGTGCAGTGTGTACGCCCTACCTATAACAATTCCCCTCTTATCGTGCAGTGTGTACGCCCTATCTATAACAATTCCCTTCTTATCGTGCAGTGTGTACGCCCTATCTATAACAATTCCCTTCTTATCGTGCAGTGTGTACGCCCTACCTATAACGATTCCCCTCTTATCGTGCAGTGTGTACGCCCTCCCTATAACGATTCCCTTCTTATTGTGCAGTGTGTACGCCCTACCTATAACAATTCCCCTTATTGTGCAGTGTGTATGCCCTACCTATAACAATTCCCCTTATCGTGCAGTGTGTACGCCCTACCTATAACGATTCCCCTCTTATCGTGCAGTGTGTACGCCCTACCTATAACGATTCCCCTCTTATCGTGCAGTGTGTACGCCCTACCTATAACGATTCCCTTATCGTGCAGTGTGTACGCCCTACCTATAACGATTCCCTTCTTATCGTGCAGTGTGTACGCCCTACCTATAACAATTCCCTTCTCATCATGCAGTGTGTACGCCCTACCTATAACAATTCCCCTCTTATCGTGCAGTGTGTACGCCCTACCTATAACAATTCCCCTCTTATCGTGCAGTGTGTACGCCCTATCTATAACAATTCCCTTCTTATCGTGCAGTGTGTACGCCCTATCTATAACAATTCCCTTCTTATCGTGCAGTGTGTACACCCTACCTATAACAATTCCCCTCTTATCATGCAGTGTGTATGCCCTACCTATAACGATTCCCCTGTTATCGTGCAGTGTGTACGCCCTACCTATAACAATTCCCCTCTTATCGTGCAGTGTGTACGCCCTACCTATAACAATTCCCCTCTTATCGTGCAGTGTGTACGCCCTATCTATAACAATTCCCTTCTTATCGTGCAGTGTGTACGCCCTATCTATAACAATTCCCTTCTTATCGTGCAGTGTGTACGCCCTACCTAACGACAAACTATATGTTGCTCAGACCTGTACGATGCGGCCATTCCCATAGACCCTCCCATCACAGACCTGTGTCAGATACAGAAGCATCAGTGAGTTCCGTGGATGCATCTGTGTGTAAAAAGCTTAAAAAAAGTGTTAAAATTAAAATTACGTAAAAAAAAATAAAATGGTGGGGGTAAAAATTCCCCGATTTGCTGATCACGATGATATTTTAATAGTGATCAGCAAATCACTGACCGATGCCTGGTCCCCGGGATCGAGGGAGTGGGGATTTGTCCCAATGCATCACAGGACTGGCTGGACCAAAATGCAATATATAGCACCTGTCCTTTGTATCAATGCCTATTTCCATATAGATTGTAAGCTTTTAAGCAGGGCCTTCTACCCAGTTTTGTTCTATTAATATTTCCAATTGTAAAGCGCAACGGAATATTCTGCGCTATATAACAACGCCTTTACACTGTAGGTGGAATATACACGTTAGCCCTGGAGATTCCTATTGGTGACTTATGGCATACATCAGTAATTAGATTGTCAGCTCATGTAGAGCAGACTGTAACAGAAGCCGTCTTTGTTACCTAACAGGAGATGAGATAGGTTCCCTTCTGCTCCAAATCTATCTAGACAGGGTAAAGCTGGCTACACACTGGCAGATATATTTGGCTGTCAACTGATCGGCCAATATATAGGGTGCCCGTCGGCCAGTGTGTACCAGCGTTATGTCTGAACAACGTCGTTCAGAGATACCATGTCGGCTCTGCTGCACAGCCGATGGACAGATAGACCTGCCAATAAATCGGGCATCGTGCAGTATGTGCGACCACCCGTATACTTGCAGCAGGGAGGATGGAGGGACACGCAGCCAAAAGCAGGTGATCGTTCAGAGTGTGTGTATATTAGATAGATAGATAGATATGTATCTCACACACACATACAGTGGGGCAAATAAGTATTTGGGCAGCCACCGATTGTGCAAGTTGTTGCACTTTAAAAGATGAGAGAGACCTGTAATTTCCATCATAGGTACAACTGTGGGAGACCGAATCAGAACACAAAATTCCAGACATCACATTGTATGATTTTTAAACAATTTATTTGTATATTCTTGCGGAAAATAAATATTTGGACAATCAAAAAGTTTAACTCAATACTTTGTAAAGTAAACTCGGTTGGCAATTACAGAGGTCAAACGTTTCCTGTAGTTCCTGACCAGGTTTGCACACACTGCAGCAGGTATTTTGGCCAACTCTTCCATGCAGATCTTCTCTAGACGTGTCATGTTTTGGGGCTGTCGCCGGGCAACACGGACTTTCAACTCCCTCCACAGATTTTCTATTGGGTTGAGGTCTGGAGACTGGCTAGGCCAATTCAGGACCTTGAAATGCTTCTTATGGAGCCACTCCTTAGTTGCCCGGGCAGTGTGTTTGGGGTCATTGTCATGCACGTTGCATCTTCAGTGCTCTTACTGAGGGAAGGAGGTTTTTCCCCAAAATGTCACAATACATGGCCGCCCCATTCATCCTCTCCGTAATACGGATCAGTCGTCCTGTCCCCTTTGCAGAAAAGCATCCCCAAAGCATGATGTTTCCACCCCCCTGCCTCACAGTGGGTATGGTGTTTTTGGGATGCCACTCATCATTCTTTTCCCTCCAAACACGGCGTGTGTAGTTTATACCAAAAAGTTATATTTTGGTCTCATCTGACCAATGACATTCTCCCAATCCTCCTCTGGATCATCCAGATGGTCACGGGCAAAGTTTAGACGGGCCTGGACATGTGCTGGCTTAAACAGGGGGACCTTTTGGGCACTGCAGGATTTGAATCCATGACAACGTAGTGTGTTACTAATGGTAACCTTTGTGACTGTGGTCCCAGCTCTCTTGAGGTCATTGACCAGGTCCCCCCCGTGTAGTTCTGGGCTGATCCCTCACCGTTCTCAAGATCACTGAAACCCCACGAGGTGAGATCTTGCATGGAGTCCCTGGTTGAGGGAGATTGTCAGTGATCTTGTATTTCTTCCATTTTTTAATAATTGTGCCAACAGTTGATCTCTTCTCACCAAGCAGCTTGCCTATTGTCGAGTAGCTCATCCCAGCCTTGTGCAGGTCTACAATTTTGTCCCTGGTGTCCTTAGACAGCTCTCTGGTCTTGGCCATGGTGGAGGGGTTGCAGTCTGACTGTTTGAGGGTGTGGACAGGTGTCTTATACAGTTAACCAGTTCAAACAGGTGCCATTAATACAGGTAACGAGTGGAGGATAACAAGGGTAAGTTCTTACCATATCTCTTATTTTCTACTGCAGGGTCCATAGGATATCCACAGGATACCTTGGGGGATGTCCCAAAGCAGTATCCTTTAAGGTTGGGGACGCTCCTGTGCTGAAAGGAGAATCTGCCGCCTGAAGGAAGCTTCCTGAAAGACGTAGGTATCAAATGCATAATATCGTACGAAAGTATGGACAGATGACCACGTGGCTGCCTTGCAAAGCTGAACCGCTGAGGCGCCACGTTGAGCTGCCCACGAAGGACCCACAGACCTAGTGGAATGAGCCCTAACAGAAGATGGAACAGGAAGGCCTTCATGAACATAAGCTTCAGAAATAGCCAGGCGAATCCTTCTGCCGAAAGCCAAAGGACAAATAAAAGAGTCCGACTTCCTAAAAGCAGTGCGGTCAACAAAGTTTTAGGGCCCACACCACATCTAAGGTGGCCTCACCAACCGAAAGGTCCGGTGAATTAAAGGCCGGCACAATAATTTCCTCGTTGATATGGAAACTAGATACCACCTTCGGGAGAAAACAAGGACGAGTGCGAAGCATAGCCGAGGCAATGGCCAGAAGGAATACAGTCTTAATCGTTAGCCATTTCAAATCCACTAAGCCCAATGGTTCAAACGGCAGTCCTTGAAGAGCTCGTAAGACACAGCCAGATCCCAAGGCACCACAGGTAGTACAAAGGGAGGCTGAAGGTGCGGACATCAGGAAGCGTAGCAATCCTACGATGAAACCATACAGACAGGGGAGATACCTGCACCTTCAGAGAAGCAAGGCGAAGACCGTGATCTAAGCCTGCCTGTAGGAAAGCCAATACCCTGGATAGCCGGAACACATGAGGAGCATAGCCTCAAGGGCGACACCACTGAAAGAAAGTATGCCACACATGATGGTAAATTCTTGCAGATGAGGGTTTCCGACCTCTTAGCATGGTGTTAACTACAGAGCTGGAAAAACCCCTGGACCTCAAGAGGGCAGTCTCAATAGCCACGCCGTCAAAGACAGCCGACCCGGGTCCGGATGATGACAAGGACCCTGAAATAACAGGTCCGGACGTTGAGGCAGCAGCATTGGAGTGTCTACCGAGAGACTCCGAAGGTCTGAGTACCAGTGCCATCTGGGCCACGCTGGAGCTATCAGCAAGAGCGTGCCGCCTTCTTGCTTGAAATTGCGTATCACTCGTGGAAGGAGGGAGAACGGAGGAAAGAGGTACGCATATTGGAAGGTCCACCTGACCGACAGGGTATCCACTATATACAAGCCCTTGCGTCTCTTGTTCTTGACCCGAACACCGGCAGTTTGTTGTGGTGTCGGGAGGCCATGAGATCTATTCCTGGAAGGCCCCACCTGTTCACCAGTAGCTGAAACACCTCCTGGTGAAGAGACCACTCTCCTGGATGCAGGTCTTGACGGCTGAGAAAGTCTGCTTCCCAGTTGAGAACTCCTGGTATGAACATTGCCGATATTGCAGTGAGATTGCCTTCCGCCCAAGCTAGAATGCGGGACACCACTGTCAGAGCCGCCTGACAGCAGGTCCCTCCCTGGCGGTTTATGTAAGCCACCCTGGCGGCGTTGTCTGACTGTACCTGCACGGGTCTTTCGTGCAGGACCTGTCTTGCTTGCTGGAGAGCCTTGAACACTGCCCGAAGTTCCAATATGTTCCCTGGAAGAAGTGAGGACCCATCACTGCTCCCCAGCCTCGGAGACTGGCGTCCGTCGTCAGAAGGACCCAGTCTGCAATCCAAAAGGGGCGCCCCCTGTTCAGGAGAGCAGTCTGCAGCCACCAGGCTAGAGACAGACGTACCTCCGGGGAAAGCACCATTGTCTGTTTCTTTATCCGCTGGGGCAACCCATTCCATCTGGAGAGAATCAACCTCTGCAGAGGTCTGGAGTGGAACTGGGCGAACTCCACCATGTCGAACATAGACACCATGGAACCCAGTGACCTCATCGCCGAGTGAATAGACATCCGGCGACTCCGCAGGCAAATGCGAACCTTTACCTGTAACGCAGAGGAGAGGGCGTACCCCTGAGAAAGTACTTCTTTTACCCAAGTGTCTGATGTGGTCAGACGCCAACACTGGGCGAATTGAAGTAGGCCTCCCACTTTGGGGTCCCCCAAAGAGAGGTCCGCCCCGTGAGGCTGAAGGCTTGTCATCTGACTTGGGAGCCTGACGATTGGCACTCCAAGCCTGTTTCTTCGGCTTTGCAGTTCTCTTGGCTCCTGTCTGTCTCAGAAAGGACTGTACCTTGAATTCTGTAAGGCCGAAAGGACGACGAACCCGACCCTGATGGGTCCATAGCTGATGGCAGACACGCAGACTTGGCCGCCACCAGAGTAGCCACAATTTTGTCCAGATCAGGCCCAAATAGGACGTCCTTTAAAAGGCAAGCATTCCAAACTTTTGGAATCTGCATCCGCCTTCCAAGAACGCAACCATAAGGAACGGCGAGCAGCCACTGCTGCCGAGGAGATCCTGGAAGCAAGGAGACCTATATCCAAGGCTGCCTCATTAATGTATGTAGCAGAGTCTCTTAGATTACCCACTAACTCCACCTGGTCAGGTGACCAGTCAAGTGTCCAGAGACGCCTCCAAGCTATCAGCCCAGCGCTCCATGGCTCTAGCCAGACAGCACACGGCCATAGCCGGTCTGGACGCTCCCCCAGCAAGGGAATAAATGGACTTCAGGCATATTTCCACCTTGCGATCCGTAGCATCCTTTAAAAGGAGGACATGGAGGGCATGGGCAATGTAGCACTCTTCACAAGGCGTGTGACATGAGAGTCCACTTGTGGAGGAGTATCCACTTTGAGAAATAATTATCCGCAAAAGGGTATGCGACGGCCAAACGTCTTTGAGGCTGGTACCGCTTACCCGGATATTTCCACGCCTCCTCTAAATGGTCCACTAGCTGACCAGATAGGGGAAACGCAGTGGTATCACCCTTAATATCCTTAAAAAAGGCATATTTCGATTTAGTCACGTGGGGATGGTCCTCATCAATAACTAGGGCCGTACGGACTGCACGTATAAGGCTGGTATGTGTACCTTAGACTTAGACTCCGCCTCTCTTGTACGGAAAGTCTCCTGGTCAGAAAGGTCTAACATTTCACAGTCATCAGTCAACACATCATATTGATCATACTGTGCAGGCTGAGACGGCAAAGGTCGCTTAAGCGGCCGCAATGATGACTCCCCCTGTAAAACATCCGACAGGTGTTCCACCGTAGTGGACAGGGAACTAACCCACGTCGGCTCTTGAGCAACCTGAGGGGGCGAGATTCGGAGACTCTGGGGTACCACCAACTGTCTGGGGAACCCCTGTACGGGTGACGACACCACTGACTGCTGTGAAAACCCCATCTGGGGGAACGCAGGGGGCGTCGCTAGCTGGCCCACAAGGGTTGAAAGTTGAAAGTGCCTTAGCAAAACAAGCCCAGGACGGCTCCTGCACAGGTGCAGTGACAGATATCGGGCGTGATATTAAAAAACACACCATACATAGCCCCTCAGAATTTCCATCACCCTCCGCCAATGGTACACTTTGGCCGCAGAGGAAAATCGCTTTCACTGTCAGATATGGTGAGTGAACAGAACTGTATGTGACAATAACACCCTGCAACAGCGCACCGCCAAGGCTTTAGCAGAGAATAATAGGGACAGTAAACTGGCTGACAGCAGAGAATGAAAGCACAGACAGCAGCGCTAGCAGTAAGTCACATACCATGCACAATGACCCTGCACCATCAGCGCTGTGATCAACTACTCAGACTACAGAGCCTGGTAGGAAACACCGCTGCATACACAGACCTTGCACCGGAGGAGAGGTATGCAGGGGGGACCCGGACCACGATGCCACCGCTATCAGCGTCCAGCAGCGCTCGCCAAGTTAGAGAAAAAGGCCACCGAGGAGCTGAAAGGAGGCGGGCCCGGGGAAGGAGCGCCTACACATAAGCCAGTCCACAATGGAAAGGACGTGTGCAGTGGGGGAGGCGCCGGCTGCTGTGCAGGGAAGGCACGCTCCCCTGCCCTGCATTTAACCCCCAGGACGCTGGACGTTTCTGCACCGCTGCGGCCCGCTGTTCCAGGGGGGTAGTGGAAGCGCAGGATCAGTACCTGGCTCCACGCTGCGGCCAGTCCCCAGGGAGCCCCCTGCCTGGGGACTCAGGACTGTGTTGATCAGCGGGGACCCAGCCGCTTGCCTTGCCCCCGTAGATTCAGCCACAGTCCTGGTAACCAGGGTCACTGCTAGCTGTGACCCCAGTTACCAACCAGCATCCCCGGATCGGTACCGGCATTCTGGTACCGGGGGGGTGGAGGACTTCAGGGGCCTTAACAGACCCCCCCTCTGATACAGCTGCATCCGACTCCGAGCCGGGCACCAACGAAAAACGGAGTGCCTGAGGCTCGGGGGCGGGGTATAGGAGAGGGACCCCAATGCATCCTGGGAGGATGAAAAAAAAAAAAAAAAAAAAAAACTTAACCCTGTGGTGCCCGATGCAGGACGTCATCACCTATACCCCAAGGTATCCTATACCAAATATATATATATATATATATATATATATATATATATATATATATATATATATATATATATATATATATATATATTTTTTTTTTTTTTTTTTTAAGTAATGCCTAAATGCTCACACATTATTATAGCTACAGATTTGAAAATTTGCAGTAAAATACTCTGAAGTCTTAGTAACAGAATGACTCTACTCAAAAAATTCACCATCTGCCCTCAAACATTTTCTCCACCTCTCAACCCAAGCTGTGATTCCACTTTGGAAAAATTCCAGTGGTTGGTGTTTGAAACGTATGACGTTTTTAACAACCTCTATGTCTTCAAAATTGTTGACCCCGGAGACAGTATTTGAGAGGGCCAAACAGATGAAAGTCAGAAGGGGCCAAATCAGGACTGTATGGTGGATGTGGCATTATTGCCCACCCCATTTTGGCAATGGCCACAGATGTTGCCATCGCAGTGTGGGGTCTGGTATTGTTGTGGTGTAAGATGACATTTGATAGTCGAATTGTTGACCTTTTTTTGCGGATGGCTTCTTTCAGCTTAAGTGTAATAATGTATCAATCACAGTTGATTGGTTTGGTTCCAAGTAATCGATGAGAACAACACCCCGGCAATCCCAGAAGAATGTGGCCATGACTTTGTTTACGGATCGCTGTGATTTAAACTTTTTTGGCCTAGGTGAACTTGGACATTTCCATTGTTTTGATTGGGCCTTTGTTTCTGGGTCATAAAGGAATACCCAGGTCTCATGTCCTGTAATGAGATTTTCCAAAAACGTCTCAGGGTTGGCTTCAAAGTTGGTAAAAAGGCCATTGCACACTTCCACCCTCTGGGCCTTATGATCCCTGGTTAATTGCTTTGGAACCCATTTAGCACACACTTTACGATATCCCAAATCATTGATTAGTGTTTTTACAGTGCCATGGCTACATTCCAGGTCATCACTGATATCTCTGATGGTCACACGACGGTCTTTCTGAATCATGGCATCGACATTGTGTTGGTCCTCTGCTGTCCCTGCAGTTGATAGTCTGCCACCACGAGTGTTGTCACACAAGGACGATTCTCCCGATTGAAAACGCTTCATCCACCTTCTGACATTGCTATAGTCACTTGGACGCTCACCATACACGTTTTTCAGTCCTCTGTGGATTTCTGTAGCACTGCAGCCTTCTTTTTCCAGAAATTCAATGACTGCTCTTTGTTCCATCTTGGATTCCATGGTATTTCTTGGACTACCTAAACAAAAATACATATATAGCTAGCAGACATATTAAACTACAGACTGACAAAGTTTCATATAAATATTGCAGTTATGAGCATTTAGGCATTACTTTTTGGACAGTATGTGTGTACACACACACACACACACACACACACACACACACACACACTGTTCGCAAACCGATATTGGACACTGGGGACTCACTTTTATAAATTAGCCGGGTCCACGGGGACGCGCTGTGCTGTGGCCAATCCCTGACAGCGCGTCCCCCTGAGAAAGACAACGCTGTCTGTTAGAACAGCCAACGAGAGTCAGATAGACCCTCATTGGCTGCTGCTGTGGAAAGCAGTGCTGGAATCAAGTGTCTGATCCCAGCATCGGCACAGTGTCCGTGCCCGGCGCTGGGACAGTGCGTTTGTTCCCAGCGTTGGGTAAGCCACTGCGGCGGGTACCTGGTGAAGGGACCGCCTGGTCCCTTCCACCAGCGTCGGCGGTAAAGTGGCGGCGGAAGAAGCTTGGCTCCGGGCGCAAGCTAAGTGGAGCTCGCTGCCCGGAAGCTAAGAAGCTGCGGCGGTTGTTTGGCACTGGCCGAGAGCCAAACACGGCTCACGGTCCAGCAGCCAATAGGAGGCAGACGTGACGAGCCAATCGCAGCTTGCCACGTCATAGCCCCGACCACTTGGGAACATTCAGTCCGTCGGCGGAGGGGAGGAGTGAAGAGCGGCGCGGCAACAGTTCCGGCGGCCGCGCAAGGGGCCAGAAGACTGCATGATCAAGAAGGAAGAGGCGGCGCCGCTGGCAAGGACCGGCCAGCGGCAGAAGAATGAAGCGGAGGACCGAAGAGGACTGCCCCGCAGCCTCTACCACCGTACGGGTAAGCGGCCTTGGGCCACCGTTATTTTAACCCCTCCCTAGACTACCAGGGTTGTCGGGCACTAGGCCCGTGGGATACATTCAGGCAATAGGCCAGTGGGTATATAGGAGGCCACATAGGGGGCATTAGGCCCAATTGAAGGTATGAGTAACCTGGGCATTATGCCCAGGTCACTAAAGGGCAAATAGGTGGGCCAATACTTGGGGGGGACTACTAGGGATAAAGCATAGGGGTATTACTACTGGGGGCAATGCTTAGGGAGATTGCTACTAGGGGTATTGCATAGGGGGGGGGGGACTACTACTGGGGGCAATGCATAGGGGGTCAACTACTGGGGGCAATGCATAGGGGGTCAACTACTGGGGGCAATGCATAGGGGGTCAACTACTGGGGGCAATGCATAGGGGGACTCACCCACCTTAACTCGTTGTGCCTAATTAATTACCTTAATTAGGGAATATGTATTGTATTCCCAAACGCGGTCCTCACGGCTCCCCAACAGGTCAGGTGCGAGAGAGCGCCGTGGCCGAGCACAGGTGCGAGAGAGCGCCGTGGCCGAGCACAGGTGCGAGAGAGCGCCGTGGCCGAGCACAGGTGCGAGAGAGCGCCGTGGCCGAGCACAGGTGCGAGAGAGCGCCGTGGCCGAGCACAGGTGCGAGAGAGCGCCGTGGCCGAGCACAGGTGCGAGAGAGCGCCGTGGCCGAGCACAGGTGCGAGAGAGCGCCGTGGCCGAGCACAGGTGTGAGAGAGAGCCGTGGCCGAGCACAGGTGTGAGAGAGAGCCGTGGCTGAGCACAGGTGACTTAATTAGTACCTCAGTCAATTTGATTTAACCACCTGTGCTCATCCATGGATCTCTCTAACACCTGAACTGTTGGGGAGCCGTGAGGAGCGCGTTTGGGAACCTCTGTCCTATGCAATGAGATCTTAACACACAGAAGTAAACCAAACAGCCTGAGGCTATTCTGGGAGTATAAGGAGACGCAAGGAAGAACAGAGATAAGGCTGGTGTAGTAATGGTTCCTGGAGGGAGAAGGACTGAAAGGACCCTCATTCCTCTTCCTTTGGATACCTTACCCCAGGGTCCTGTGAATCTGTGCGCTGCCTTGCTCAGAATAACTGGCCCTAGGTGTAGAGGTGATATTTTGCCGAGGATTTGTTGTGGGAACTGTTAAGATTGTATTACTGAGGCGTGCTGGGCTGTTCATCTACTACCGTGCCCGAGTGATCTGCGTATCCTCACAATGCTGTGTATCCCCCATTGCAACAGAGGAGTATAAAGAGAAAGTGCGTGCAGCCAGGAGCACATAGCGTAGATGTGTACAGAGCTGGGGACTGGGAGAGAAAGCTCCACATACTGTCACTGACTAAATAATAATCAGTCTGTAGGAAAGGTGGTCCCTGGCGTAGAAGCCCTGTGTTTGCCCCAGCCTAGGACAAGCTGCAGTCCCCAGCTGACAGAGCTGGAAGCTTGGCCTATGGAGAGTGTGGAGGAAAGGTGGTCCCTGGTGTAGAAGCCCTGTGATTGCCCCAGCCTAGGACAAGCTGCAGTCCCCAGCTGTCAGAGCTGGAAGCTTGGCCTATGGAGAGTGTGGAGGAAAGGTGGTCCCTGGTGTAGAAGCCCTGTGATTGCCCCAACCTAGGACAAGCTGCAGTCCCCAGCTGTCAGAGCTGGAAGCTTGGCCTATGGAGAGTGTGGAGGAAAGCTGGGGACTGGGACTTGGCTCTCGGTAACCCCAACTCACAAAGGGATGAACTCCTGGTGCTCGGCGCCCGGACTAGTAAATATAAAAACAAGATGTTTAATAAAGTCTATGCCCTAGTATAAAAATGCATAAATATATATAATTAGTGTTCACTCCAGCGCCAGGCAAGGTGCCGGAGCTAGAGAGGGCAACGTTGAGCACGCGCCCGAAAAGGGGGTGTGGCCATGAAAAGGGGGCGTGTCTATAAGACGCGTCCCCTTTTCGTCATACTTGGGGGCGTGCCCGGCACTTACGGACGCGCCGGGCAGCCCCCAAGCGCTGCAGATAGGGAGAATAGATGCCGGGCACATGTGTCTGGCGTCTATTCTCCGGTGGTGACCAGGCCACCGCACATTTCTCCACCCGCGGGACACTATATAATTACCTGTTCTATTCTATGTGTATGATCCCTGCAGATGGGAAATCTACATCCCGGGCTGAGGAAAGATGCATTAAGCCCGATGCTCACAAAATGTACAAAATGAATCATATTTTATTGAGAAGTCACAAACACAGAGGCAGAAATAACAGGGAATCAATCGCCGAGAAATATTAGGTGACAAATTAGGACTTCGATCATCTACATACAGACGTAGATAACAGCGGTAAAAGACGGTAGCGCTGATAGACTAATATAAAACCGTTTTATTTCACCACAATAAAGAGCTACACAATGGCAACAATTAAAGAAACCAATGTCTCAATTCAGTGTGTTATAGCAATAAAAAGACAGGATGTTATATCTGACATGAGTGTAGCGATAGTCTCTCCAATATGACACTTCCTAGATATAACTGTCCAGATGGTAAGTGTGTAATTATGACACTTCCTAGATACAGCTGTCCAGATGGTAAGTGTGTAAATATGACACTTCCTAGATATAGCTGTCCAGATGGTAAGTGTGTAATTATGACACTTCCTAGATACAGCTGTCCAGATGGTAAGTGTGTAAATATGACACTTCCTAGATATAACTGTCCAGATGGTAAGTGTGTAAATATGACACTTCCTAGATACAGCTGTCCAGATGGTAAGTGTGTAAATATGACACTTCCTAGATATAACTGTCCAGATGGTAAGTGTGTAAATATGACACTTCCTAGATATAACTGTCCAGATGGTAAGTGTGTAAATATGACACTTCCTAGATACAGCTGTCCAGATGGTAAGTGTGTAATTATGACACTTCCTAGATATAGCTGTCCAGATGGTAAGTGTGTAATTATGACACTTCCTAGATATAACTGTCCAGATGGTAAGTGTGTAAATATGACACTTCCTAGATACAGCTGTCCAGATGGTAAGTGTGTAAATATGACACTTCCTAGATACAGCTGTCCAGATGGTAAGTGTGTAATTATGACACTTCCTAGATACAGCTGTCCAGATGGTAAGTGTGTAATTATGACACTTCCTAGATACAGCTGTCCAGATGGTAAGTGTGTAATTATGACACTTCCTAGATATAACTGTCCAGATGGTAAGTGTGTAATTATGACACTTCCTAGATATAACTGTCCAGATGGTAAGTGTGTAAATATGACACTTCCTAGATACAGCTGTCCAGATGGTAAGTGTGTAATTATGACACTTCCTAGATATAACTGTCCAGATGGTAAGTGTGTAATTATGACACTTCCTAGATATAACTGTCCAGATGGTAAGTGTGTAATTATGACACTTCCTAGATATAACTGTCCAGATGGTAAGTGTGTAATTATGACACTTCCTAGATACAGCTGTCCAGATGGTAAGTGTGTAATTATGACACTTCCTAGATATAACTGTCCAGATGGTAAGTGTGTAAATATGACACTTCCTAGATATAACTGTCCAGATGGTAAGTGTGTAAATATGACACTTCCTAGATACAGCTGTCCAGATGGTAAGTGTGTAAATATGACACTTCCTAGATACAGCTGTCCAGATGGTAAGTGTGTAAATATGACACTTCCTAGATACAGCTGTCCAGATGGTAAGTGTGTAAATATGACACTTCCTAGATATAACTGTCCAGATGGTAAGTGTGTAATTATGACACTTCCTAGATACAACTGTCCAGATGGTAAGTGTGTAATTATGACACTTCCTAGATATAACTGTCCAGATGGTAAGTGTGTAATTATGACACTTCCTAGATATAACTGTCCAGATGGTAAGTGTGTAATTATGACACTTTCTAGATACAACTGTCCAGATGGTAAGTGTGTAATTATGACACTTCCTAGATACAACTGTCCAGATGGTAAGTGTGTAATTATGACACTTCCTAGATATAACTGTCCAGATGGTAAGTGTGTAAATATGACACTTCCTAGATACAGCTGTCCAGATGGTAAGTGTGTAATTATGACACTTCCTAGATACAGCTGTCCAGATGGTAAGTGTGTAATTATGACACTTCCTAGATATAGCTGTCCAGATGGTAAGTGTGTAATTATGACACTTCCTAGATATAACTGTCCAGATGGTAAGTGTGTAATTATGACACTTCCTAGATACAGCTGTCCAGATGGTAAGTGTGTAATTATGACACTTTCTAGATACAACTGTCCAGATGGTAAGTGTGTAAATATGACACTTCCTAGATATAACTGTCCAGATGGTAAGTGTGTAATTATGACACTTCCTAGATATAACTGTCCAGATGGTAAGTGTGTAATTATGACACTTCCTAGATATAACTGTCCAGATGGTAAGTGTGTAATTATGACACTTTCTAGATACAACTGTCCAGATGGTAAGTGTGTAATTATGACACTTCCTAGATATAACTGTCCAGATGGTAAGTGTGTAATTATGACACTTCCTAGATACAGCTGTCCAGATGGTAAGTGTGTAAATATGACACTTCCTAGATATAACTGTCCAGATGGTAAGTGTGTAAATATGACACTTCCTAGATACAGCTGTCCAGATGGTAAGTGTGTAATTATGACACTTCCTAGATATAACTGTCCAGATGGTAAGTGTGTAATTATGACACTTCCTAGATACAGCTGTCCAGATGGTAAGTGTGTAATTATGACACTTTCTAGATACAACTGTCCAGATGGTAAGTGTGTAAATATGACACTTCCTAGATATAACTGTCCAGATGGTAAGTGTGTAATTATGACACTTCCTAGATATAACTGTCCAGATGGTAAGTGTGTAATTATGACACTTCCTAGATACAGCTGTCCAGATGGTAAGTGTGTAATTATGACACTTTCTAGATATAACTGTCCAGATGGTAAGTGTGTAAATATGACCTGTGGCTCACCTCAGCCCCAAATTGGCTTCTTATAAAACAGTCTCTGTTCAGGTCTCCCTAGGTGGTCCCCGTGTTGAGCTGCCTCTATGGCACGATGAAATGTAAAGCTGCCGTAGTGGGAAGGCGTCGCGGCACAGCAGCCGCATAGCGTTGGGAATATGTGATTGGCGGTTAGATCTGCATGAGGCGGATACTGTGAGAAGTCAGAGTTAGGTTTAATTTTGACACAAACAAAATGTTTTTCTGAATTCTTTTCATCGCCTATTGTTTATATGTCCTATGCGATAATTGCATAGTACATTAAGACATTTCAATAAAAGCTGGAAAAATGGGGTTTGTCTAAAACTTCTGACTGGTAGTGTTGGGACCCAAAGGAGAAAACGGTGTTATCAAAATTTGTTGAACTATATCCTAAACACAGCGACTTCTGATAAGAGGAACGCGGGTAAAGGTGGCATATGAGGGACATTTAGGTCCAGGTAAGGGGACAGCTGATGGACACAGAGGACAGGACAGGACAAGCGTTTACTAAAAGTGCTGAAGATGTCTGAACAATTTCTATAGTTAAAACTATTATTAAAGCTCAACAGCAAACTGCATCCTACAAGTAACCTGAGACGCCGCGAGAGAATGAGTCCGTCACCGGTGCAGGATGAAGCGCAGTCCTTTATAGGGACAACAATATGCATCAATTGTTACAGCGACGGGTGCGAATGCCACAGATGACCAAAGGCACAGATCAGCCGCATAAAGCGGTTAAACCCATCTAAATGATTGGGCGCACTGACGACTTTTCACACATTTCTGCTCATCGCCTCAGGAGCGAGCGGCAGAAATAACGCTAAATACATAATAGAGGACATTGCATTTCTACCAATGGGTCAGCTGCACAAGGACAGGAAAAACGCCAGCCAATCAGATGCTGTCTTTTCTTTTTCTGGACTATACCAGATACCGGATATCTAGAATCTGATGGCTTGCTACCTTTCCAAATCACTGGATTGCCAGGCTGAGCCCCTACCGACACCAGCTCCCTACCTTTGTCTGAACAATTCACTACGATGACGCAGAACATTACTAAAATCATTTAGCAGGATTTGTTTTTTTCCAAATTTGGAGTAAAAGCATTTTCAACATAATATAACTAGTAAAGTGAAGGACTACTCCGTGCTGCCCCCTGCCCTTTCCCACCTCGCCCTCTTCTCTGCCTCCATTCCCTGCTCTATCCAGCCCCGTCCCTGCTCTGTCCCCGCTCTATCCAGCCCGTCCCACCTCACCCTCCTCTCTGCCTGCATTCCCCGCTCTATCCAGCCCCGTCCCTGCCTGCATTCCCCGCTCTATCCAGCCCCGTCCCACCTCGCCCTCCTCTCTGCCTGCATTCCCCTCTCTATCAAGCCCCGTCCCTGCTCTGTCCCCGCTCTATCCAGCCCGTCCACCTCGCCCTCCTCTCTGCCTGCATTCCCCGCTCTATCCAGCCCCGTCCCACCTCGCCCTCCTCTCTGCCTGCATTCCCCGCTCTATCAAGCCCCGTCCCTGCTCTGTCCCCGCTCTATCCAGCCCGTCCACCTCGCCCTCCTCTCTGCCTGCATTCCCCGCTCTATCCAGCCCCGTCCCACCTCGCCCTCCTCAGCCTGCATTCCCCCTCTCTATCAAGCCCCGTCCCTGTCCCACCTCGCCCTCCTCTCTGCCTGCATTCCCCGCTCTATGCAGCCCCGTCCCTGTCCCACCTCGCCCTCCTCTCTGCCTGCATTCCCCGCTCTATGCAGCTCCGTCCCACCTCACCCTCCTCTCTGCCTGCATTCCCCGATCTATGCAGCCCCGTCCCACCTCGCCCTCCTCTCTGCCTGCATTCCCCGCTCTATCCAGCCCCGTCCCTGCCTTGTCCCACCTTGCCCTCCTCTCTGCCTGCATTCCCCGCTCTATCCAGACCCGTCCCTGCCCCACCTCACCCTCCTCTCTGCCTGCATTCCCCGCTATCCAGCCCCGTCCCACCTCGCCCTCCTCTCTGCCTGCATTCCCAGCTCTATCCAGCCAATCCCTGCCCTGTCCCACCTCGCCCTCCTCTCTGCCTGCATTCCCCGCTCTATCCAGCCCCGTCCCACCTCGCCCTCCTCTCTGCCTGCATTCCCTGCTCTATCCAGCCCCGTCCCTGCCCCACCTCGCCCTCCTCTCTGCCTGCATTCCCTGCTCTATCCAGCCCCGTCCCTGCCCCACCTCGCCCTTCTCTCTGCCTGCAGTCCCCGCTCTATCCAGCCCCGTCCCCACTCTGCCCCACCTGGCCCTCCTCTCTGCCTGCATTCCCCGCTCTATCCAGCCCCGTCCCACCTCGCCCTCCTCTCTGCCTGCATTCCCCGCTCTATCCAGCCCCGTCCCACCTCGCCCTCCCTGCATTCTCCGCTCTATCCAGCCCCGTCCCACCTCGCCCTCCTCTCTGCCTGCATTCCCTGCTCTATCCAGCCCCGTCCCTGCCCCACCTCGCCCTCCTCTCTGCCTGCATTCCCTGCTCTATCCAGCCCCGTCCCTGCCCCACCTCGCCCTTCTCTCTGCCTGCAGTCCCCGCTCTATCCAGCCCCGTCCCCACTCTGCCCCACCTGGCCCTCCTCTCTGCCTGCATTCCCCACTCTATCCAGCCCCATCCCTGCTGTATATAAGCAGCAATGCAGTAGAGAAGTTGCACCATGTGGCATACCTGGTCTTGGTCCCATTTAAGTCCACCCTCGAATATCTCTCACCGAATCCTTCTACACTGTCCCTCTTCATGGTTTTTATTGCTCCCACGTGCCGTTCTCTCTCTGCACTTGTGCCCTGGTTACTGTTATATAGCTAAGCCATCTGATCTCGCTAATTATTCTATTATACAAATGTGTCGTCCTATGATGATGTCTTTTTTTGTGTTTATGCTGCACACATCCGCTCGTGTACAGATAATTCCTTGTTCCTTTTGTATTATGTTTTTGTAAAACCTTTTAAAAAAAGTTTCAATGTTCACTTATTACTGTGACCAAAATCTCACTGAGATTCCAACTTGAAATTTGGAACGGACGATCTTATAACAGACAAAGAGCAAAAGGATAAAAAGCAGACACTGTTCCATAATAATTTTATATTTAAATAAAGGATATTTTAATTACATTTCAAATTGAAATAAAACACTATAATAACATAATAGATTAGATTTATTCATTTTTATTTTAGTTCAGATTTAAAATTTTACCAAAAGAGAGAGGGAGAAATGTTCATCTAATGCAAAAAGGAAAAAAACAGCAATAAAGTGAATAAGACCAGACTAGGGGGGGAATTTCTTTGGCGGACAATATGGGACAGCTGTATAAATTGGAGGTATTCTCCTTGTTGGGCCCAATAGAGACATAGGTTCCCCAACTTTGGTTTTAATCACCTTATTCCGGTTTTACCATTTGCACTTAGATGGACGCATCCTTTCTTTAATATTTTGTTAAAATTTAAAATCCAAAACAAAATCAATCTAATCTATTATTTTATGATTATATGGTTGTGTTTAGATTGGAGAATTATATTCTTTTTTTAAATAATATATATTAATAAAATGTCATACAGAATACAGCACCTCTTTGTACTGTACCCAAGTTATTTTGTATGTGTGTATGAATATGATATACTGGTACAGAGAATGTACCCCCCTACTCTCCAGTGTGACAATGGGAAGAGGAGTAACTGTGTGTATGTATGAATATGATATACTGGTACAGAGAATGTACCCCCCTACTCTCCTGTGTGACAATGGGAAGAGGAGTAACTGTGTATGAATATGATATACTGGTACAGAGAATGTACCCCCCTACTCTCCTGTGTGACAATGGGAAGAGGAGTAACTGTGTGTATGTGTATGAATATGATATACTGGTACAGAGAATGTACCCCCCTACTCTCCTGTGTGACAATGGGAAGAGGAGTAACTGTGTATATGTATGAATATGATATACTGGTACAGAGAATGTACCCCCCTACTCTCCTGTGTGACAATGGGAAGAGGAGTAACTGTGTATGTGTATGAATATGATATACTGGTACAGAGAATGTACCCCCCTACTCTCCTGTGTGACAATGGGAAGAGGAGTAACTGTGTATGTGTATGAATATGATATACTGGTACAGAGAATGTACCCCCTACTCTCCTGTGTGACAATGGGAAGAGGAGTAACTGTGTGTATGTGTATGAATATGATATACTGGTACAGAGAATGTACCCCCCTACTCTCCCGTGTGACAATGGGAAGAGGAGTAACTGTGTGTATGTATGAATATGATATACTGGTACAGAGAATGTACCCCCCTACTCTCCTGTGTGACAATGGGAAGAGGAGTAACTGTGTATGTGTATGAATATGATATACTGGTACAGAGAATGTACCCCCCTACTCTCCAGTGTGACAATGGGAAGAGGAGTAACTGTGTGTATGTATGAATATGATATACTGGTACAGAGAATGTACCCCCCTACTCTCCTGTGTGACAATGGGAAGAGGAGTAACTGTGTATGTGTATGAATATGATATACTGGTACAGAGAATGTACCCCCCCTACTCTCCTGTGTGACAATGGGAAGAGGAGTAACTGTGTATGTGTATGAATATGATATACTGGTACAGAGAATGTACCCCCCTACTCTCCCGTGTGACAATGGGAAGAGGAGTAACTGTGTATGTGTATGAATATGATATACTGGTACAGAGAATGTACCCCCCTACTCTCCTGTGTGACAATGGGAAGAGGAGTAACTGTGTGTATGTATGAATATGATATACTGGTACAGAGAATGTACCCCCCTACTCTCCTGTGTGACAATGGGAAGAGGAGTAACTGTGTATGTGTATGAATATGATATACTGGTACAGAGAATGTACCCCCCTACTCTCCTGTGTGACAATGGGAAGAGGAGTAACTGTGTGTATGTATGAATATGATATACTGGTACAGAGAATGTACCCCCTACTCTCCTGTGTGACAATGGGAAGAGGAGTAACTGTGTATATGTATGAATATGATATACTGGTACAGAGAATGTACCCCCCCTACTCTCCTGTGTGACAATGGGAAGAGGAGTAACTGTGTGTATGTATGTATGAATATGATATACTGGTACAGAGAATGTACCCCCTACTCTCCTGTGTGACAATGGGAAGAGGAGTAACTGTGTATATGTATGAATATGATATACTGGTACAGAGAATGTACCCCCCCTACTCTCCTGTGTGACAATGGGAAGAGGAGTAACTGTGTGTATGTATGAATATGATATACTGGTACAGAGAATGTACCCCCCCTACTCTCCTGTGTGACAATGGGAAGAGGAGTAACTGTGTATGTATGAATATGATATACTGGTACAGAGAATGTACCCCCCTACTCTCCAGTGTGACAATGGGAAGAGGAGTAACTGTGTGTATGTGTATGAATATGATATACTGGTACAGAGAATGTACCCCCCTACTCTCCCGTGTGACAATGGGAAGAGGAGTAACTGTGTGTATGTGTATGAATATGATATACTGGTACAGAGAATGTACCCCCCTACTCTCCTGTGTGACAATGGGAAGAGGAGTAACTGTGTGTATGTGTATGAATATGATATACTGGTACAGAGAATGTACCCCCCTACTCTCCTGTGTGACAATGGGAAGAGGAGTAACTGTGTGTATGTATGAATATGATATACTGGTACAGAGAATGTACCCCCCTACTCTCCTGTGTGACAATGGGAAGAGGAGTAACTGTGTATGTGTATGAATATGATATACTGGTACAGAGAATGTACCCCCCTACTCTCCTGTGTGACAATGGGAAGAGGAGTAACTGTGTGTATGTGTATGAATATGATATACTGGTACAGAGAATGTACCCCCCTACTCTCCTGTGTGACAATGGGAAGATGAGTAACTGTGTGTATGTGTATGAATATGATATACTGGTACAGAGAATGTACCCCCTACTCTCCCGTGTGACAATGGGAAGAGGAGTAACTGTGTGTATGTGTATGAATATGATATACTGGTACAGAGAATGTACCCCCCTACTCTCCTGTGTGACAATGGGAAGATGAGTAACTGTGTGTATGTGTATGAATATGATATACTGGTACAGAGAATGTACCCCCTACTCTCCTGTGTGACAATGGGAAGAGGAGTAACTGTGTGTATGTGTATGAATATGATATACTGGTACAGAGAATGTACCCCCTACTCTCCTGTGTGACAATGGGAAGAGGAGTAACTGTGTGTATGTGTATGAATATGATATACTGGTACAGAGAATGTACCCCCTACTCTCCCGTGTGACAATGGGAAGATGAGTAACTTTGGTTAGATCCGTGACTATGCACAGAATATTGGTTCTCCTCTATATACATCTAATATAAAGGATTTGTCATTTATATTGCAGTGCGGAGAAGCCCTCCTTAACCTCCTGTCTTTTGTACAATCGGAAAACATCAAGGAATAAACACAATATTGTAGAATTTTGTTTTTGAACATCTGTTTTTAAATGGGCTTGTGGTAAAATCAAATTAAAACGTGTTTTCTTCTGATAAGTTTTTTGTTTTTTCCAAGTATCTTAATCCTGACCTGAGAAAATGTGTTTTTTGTGGGTTCGCAAGTGGCAAAATTTGTGAATTTTTGACCTTCTAACTCAAAAACTACGCGAGAGCTAAAGAACAAAAATACATATTTTTTGTTTAACCTTAGAGAGACTTTTGGAGGACAACATTTACCTGCTGGGACTAACTCCTCCAGTCTGGGGGGGAGACAGAGCTTCAAGGACATGTGGTTGCCCCTCCTGGCAAAACTGCTTAAACATGTGTTTATCATCACCGGCCATTTTACAGGAGTAGCTCTCTATCCTGGATGGGGGAACACAGAGAGACATTCAATATATACCTCACTACCTGTATATATGGACACGTTCAGTATATACCTCCCTACCGTATATATATGGACTCCATCGTATATAGGGACATACAGTAACAGCACATTGGATACCAGCCTATGAGCAATGGATCCCCCGGGAGATATTCAATTAGCTCGGAAGTCCAGGCTATTCATTAGCCATTTGCCAAGATTCATATAGATTCTACAATTGGAGAGTCATATACAGTGCATCCGGAAAGTATTCACAGCGCTTCACTTTTTACACATTTTGTTATGTTACAGCCTTATTCCAAAATGGAATAAATTCATTTTCATCCTCAAAATTCTACATACACTACCCCATAATGACAACGTGTAAAAAGGTTTTTTGAGATTTTTGCAAATTTAAATAAAAAAAAATAAAAAACACCAAGAAATCACATGTACATAAGTAGTCACAACCTTTGCTCAATACTTTGTTGATGCACCTTTGGCAGCAATTACAGCCTCCAGTCTTTTTGAATATGATGCCACAAGCTTGGCACACCTATCCTTGGGCAGTTTCGCCCATTCCTCTTTGCAGCACCTCACAAGCTCCATCATGTTGGATGGGAAGCGTCGGTGCGCAGCCATTTTCAGATCTCTCCAGAGATGTTCAATCGGATTCAAGTCTGGGCTCTGGCTGGGCCACTCAAGGACATTCACAGAGTTGTCCTGAAGCCATTCCTGTGATATCTTGGCTGTGTGCTTAGGGTCGGTGTCCGGCTGAAAGATGAACCGTCGCCCCAGTCTGAGGTCAAGAGCGCTCTGGAGCAGGTTTTCATCCAGGATGTCTCTGTACATTGCTCCATTCATCTTTCCCTCTATCCTGACTAGTCTCCCAGTTCCTGCCACTGAAATACATCCCCACAGCATGATGCTGCCATTACCATGCTTCACTGTAGGGATGGTATTGGCCTGGTTTCCTCCAAACATAACGCCTGGCATTCACGCCAAAGAGTTCAATCTTTGTGTCTCATGGTCTGAGAGTCCTTCAGGTGCATTTTGGCAAACTCCAGGTGGGCTGCCATGTGCTTTTTACTAAGGAGGGGCTCCCGTCTGGTCACTCTACCATACAGGCCTGATTGGTGGATTGCTGTAGAGATGGTTGTCCTTCTGGAAGGTTCACCTCTCTCCACAGAGGAATGCTATAGCTCTGACAGAGTGACCATCGGTTTCTTTGTCACCTCCCTGACTAGGACCCTTCTCCCACGATCGCTCAGTTTAGATGGCCGGCCAACTCTAGGAAGAGTCCAGGTGGTTCCGAACTTCTTCTATTTACGGATGATGGAGGCCACTGTGCTCATTGGGACCTTCAAAGCAGCAGATATTTTTCTGTACCCTTCCCTAAAATTTGTGTCTCGAGACAATCCTGTCTCTGAGCTCTACAGACAATTCCTTGGACTTCATGCTTGGTTTGTGCTCTGACATGCACTGTCAAGTGAGTGACCTTATAAAGACAGGTGTATGCCTTTCAAACTCATGTCCAATCAACTGAATTTACATAGGTAGACAAAAATCCTTGAGATGTTAGTACATCTTAATTGATGAGCGGTAACAGGATGCACCTGAGCTCAATTTTGCGTTTCATGGCAAAGGCTGTGAATACTTATTACACGTTGTCATTATGGGGTAGTGTGTGTAGCATTTTGAGGACAAAAATGAATTTATTCCATTTTGGAATAAGGCTGTAACATAACAAAATGTGGAAAAAGTGAAGCGCTGTGAACACTTTCTGGATGCACTGTACCTGGGGCAGCCTCACCTCTAGCAAAACCCTGGATAAAGAGAAGAGTGTCATTGTACCGGAGAGTGTTACTGTAAAGCACAGCAGGACCTACATAGTAACCCTGGATAAAGAGAAGAGTGTCATTGTACATAGAGAGAGTGTTACTGTAAAGCACAGCAGGACGTACATAGTAACCCTGGATAAAGAGAAGAGTGTCATTGTACCGGAGAGTGTTACTGTAAAGCACAGCAGGACCTACATAGTAACCCTGGATAAAGAGAAGAGTGTCATTGTACATAGAGAGAGTGTTACTGTAAAGCACAGCAGGACCTACATAGTAACCCTGGATAAAGAGAAGAGTGTCATTGTACATAGAGAGAGTGTTACTGTAAAGCACAGCAGGACCTACATAGTAACCCTGGATTAAAGAGAAGAGTGTCATTGTACATAGAGAGAGTGTTACTGTAAAGCACAGCAGGACCTACATAGTAACCCTGGATAAAGAGAAGAGTGTCATTGTACATAGAGAGAGTGTTACTGTAAAGCACAGCAGGACCTACATAGTAACCCTGGATTAAAGAGAAGAGTATCATTGTACATAGAGAGAGTGTTACTGTAAAGCACAGCAGGACCTACATAGTAACCCTGGATAAAGAGAAGAGTGTCATTGTACATAGAGAGAGTGTTACTGTAAAGCACAGCAGGACCTACATAGTAACCCTGGATTAAAGAGAAGAGTATCATTGTACCCAGAGAGTGTTACTGTAAAGCACAGCAGGACCTACATAGTAACCCTGGATAAAGAGAAGAGTGTCATTGTACATAGAGAGAGTGTTACTGTAAAGCACAGCAGGACCTACATAGTAACCCTGGATAAAGAGAAGAGTGTCATTGTACATAGAGAGAGTGTTACTGTAAAGCACAGCAGGACCTACATAGTAACCCTGGATAAAGAGAAGAGTGTCATTGTACAAAGAGAGAGTGTTACTGTAAAGCACAGCAAGACCTACATAGTAACCCTGGATAAAGAGAAGAGTGTCATTGTACATAGAGAGAGTGTTACTGTAAAGCACAGCAAGACCTACATAGTAACCCTGGATAAAGAGAAGAGTGTCATTGTACATAGAGAGAGTGTTACTGTAAAGCACAGCAGGACCTACATAGTAACCCTGGATAAAGAGAAGAGTGTCATTGTACAAAGAGAGAGTGTTACTGTAAAGCACAGCAAGACCTACATAGTAACCCTGGATAAAGAGAAGAGTGTCATTGTACATAGAGAGAGTGTTACTGTAAAGCACAGCAAGACCTACATAGTAACCCTGGATAAAGAGAAGAGTGTCATTGTACATAGAGAGAGTGTTACTGTAAAGCACAGCAGGACCTACATAGTAACCCTGGATAAAGAGAAGAGTGTCATTGTACATAGAGAGAGTGTTACTGTATAGCACAGCAAGACCTACATAGTAACCCTGGATAAAGAGAAGAGTATCATTGTACCCAGAGAGTGTTACTGTAAAGCACAGCAGGACCTACATAGTAACCCTGGATAAAGAGAAGAGTGTCATTGTACATAGAGAGAGTGTTACTGTATAGCACAGCAAGACCTACATAGTAACCCTGGATAAAGAGAAGAGTGTCATTGTACATAGAGAGAGTGTTACTGTAAAGCACAGCAAGACCTACATAGTAACCCTGGATAAAGAGAAGAGTGTCATTGTACCCGGAGAGTGTTACTGTAAAGCACAGCAGGACCTACATAGTAACCCTGGATAAAGAGAAGAGTGTCATTGTACATAGAGAGAGTGTTACTGTAAAGCACAGCAGGACCTACATAGTAACTCTGGATAAAGAGAAGAGTGTCATTGTACATAGAGAGAGTGTTACTGTAAAGCACAGCAGGACCTACATAGTAACCCTGGATAAAGAGAAGAGTGTCATTGTACCCGGAGAGTGTTACTGTAAAGCACAGCAGGACCTACATAGTAACCCTGGATAAAGAGAAGAGTGTCATTGTACATCGAGAGAGTTACTGTAAAGCACAGCAGGACCTACATAGTAACCCTGGATAAAGAGAAGAGTGTCATTGTACATAGAGAGAGTTACTGTAAAGCACAGCAGGACCTACATAGTAACCCTGGATAAAGAGAAGAGCGTCATTGTACATAGAGAGAGTGTTACTGTAAAGCACAGCAGGACCTACATAGTAACCCTGGATAAAGAGAAGAGAGTCATTGTACATAGAGAGAGTGTTACTGTAAAGCACAGCAAGACCTACATAGTAACCCTGGATAAAGAGAAGAGTGTCATTGTACATAGAGAGTGTTACTGTAAAGCACAGCAGGACCTACATAGTAACCCTGGATAAAGAGAAGAGTGTCATTGTACATAGAGAGAGTGTTACTGTAAAGCACAGCAAGACCTACATAGTAACCCTGGATAAAGAGAAGAGTGTCATTGTACATAGAGAGTGTTACTGTAAAGCACAGCAGGACCTACATAGTAACCCTGGATTAGACCTATCAGCAGGTGCATCATAGAGAGAACTGGAGAACACAGATAACACCACATAAGCAGAGGTGCTACCAACCAAATGATACAACTAATCCATACACACATACATACACACATACAGCCACCTAGACATTTCCTTTATGATTCTTACAAAAGAAAGCAATGTGAGAATAACTTCCATCAAGGTTATTAATAGAGCATATAATGATAAACAGGTGAGGTGTGGTTAGTATTGGGGTATAAGGGATAACACAGGTGAGGTGTGGTTAGTATTGGGGTATAAGGGATAACACAGGTGAGGTGTGGTTAGTATTGGGGTATAAGGGATAACACAGGTGAGGTGTGGTTAGTATTGGGGTATAAGGGATAACACAGGTGAGGTGTGGTTAGTATTGGGGTATAAGGGATAACACAGGTGAGGTGTGGTTAGTATTGGGGTATAAGGGATAACACAGGTGAGGTGTGGTTAGTATTGGGGTATAAGGGGTAACACAGGTGAGGTGTGGTTAGTATTGGGGTATAAGGGGTAACACAGGTGAGGTGTGGTTAGTATTGGGGTATAAGGGGTAACACAGGTGAGGTGTGGTTAGTGTTGGGGTATAAGGGATAACACAGGTGAGGTGTGGTTAGTATTGGGGTATAAGGGATAACACAGGTGAGGTGTGGTTAGTGTTGGGGTATAAGGGGTAACACAGGTGAGGTGAGGTTAGTATTGGGGTATAAGGGGTAACACAGGTGAGGTGTGGTTAGTATTGGGGTATAAGGAATAACACAGGTGAGGTGTGGTTAGTGTTGGGGTATAAGGGATAACACAGGTGAGGTGTGGTTAGTGTTGGGGTATAAGGGGTAACACAGGTGAGGTGTGGTTAGTGTTGGGGTATAAGGGATAACACAGGTGAGGTGAGGTTAGTATTGGGGTATAAGGGGTAACACAGGTGAGGTGTGGTTAGTGTTGGGGTATAAGGGGTAACACAGGTGAGGTGAGGTTAGTATTGGGGTATAAGGGGTAACACAGGTGAGGTGTGGTTAGTGTTGGGGTATAAGGGGTAACACAGGTGAGGTGTGGTTAGTGTTGGGGTATAAGGGATAACACAGGTGAGGTGTGGTTAGTGTTGGGGTATAAGGGATAACACAGGTGAGGTGTGGTTAGTATTGGGGTATAAGGGGTAACACAGGTGAGGTGTGGTTAGTGTTGGGGTATAAGGGATAACACAGGTGAGGTGTGGTTAGTGTTGGGGTATAAGGGGTAACAGGTGAGGTGTGGTTAGTGTTGGGGTATAAGGGGTAACAGGTGAGGTGTGGTTAGTATTGGGGTATAAGGGATAACACAGGTGAGGTGTGGTTAGTATTGGGGTATAAGGGATAACACAGGTGAGGTGAGGTTAGTATTGGGGTATAAGGGGTAACACAGGTGAGGTGTGGTTAGTGTTGGGGTATAAGGGATAACACAGGTGAGGTGTGGTTAGTGTTGGGGTATAAGGGATAACACAGGTGAGGTGTGGTTAGTATTGGGGTATAAGGGGTAACACAGGTGAGGTGTGGTTAGTATTGGGGTATAAGGGGTAACAGGTGAGGTGAGGTTAGTATTGGGGTATAAGGGGTAACAGGTGAGGTGTGGTTAGTATTGGGGTATAAGGGATAACACAGGTGAGGTGTGGTTAGTATTGGGGTATAAGGGGTAACACAGGTGAGGTGTGGTTAGTGTTAGGGTATAAGGGGTAACACAGGTGAGGTGTGGTTAGTATTGGGGTATAAGGGGTAACAGGTGAGGTGTGGTTAGTGTTGGGGTATAAGGGGTAACACAGGTGAGGTGTGGTTAGTGTTGGGGTATAAGGGGTAACACAGGTGAGGTGTGGTTAGTGTTGGGGTATAAGGGATAACACAGGTGAGGTGAGGTTAGTATTGGGGTATAAGGGGTAACACAGGTGAGGTGTGGTTAGTGTTGGGGTATAAGGGGTAACACAGGTGAGGTGAGGTTAGTATTGGGGTATAAGGGGTAACACAGGTGAGGTGTGGTTAGTGTTGGGGTATAAGGGGTAACACAGGTGAGGTGTGGTTAGTGTTGGGGTATAAGGGATAACACAGGTGAGGTGTGGTTAGTGTTGGGGTATAAGGGATAACACAGGTGAGGTGTGGTTAGTATTGGGGTATAAGGGGTAACACAGGTGAGGTGTGGTTAGTGTTGGGGTATAAGGGATAACACAGGTGAGGTGTGGTTAGTGTTGGGGTATAAGGGGTAACAGGTGAGGTGTGGTTAGTGTTGGGGTATAAGGGGTAACAGGTGAGGTGTGGTTAGTATTGGGGTATAAGGGATAACACAGGTGAGGTGTGGTTAGTATTGGGGTATAAGGGATAACACAGGTGAGGTGAGGTTAGTATTGGGGTATAAGGGGTAACACAGGTGAGGTGTGGTTAGTGTTGGGGTATAAGGGATAACACAGGTGAGGTGTGGTTAGTGTTGGGGTATAAGGGATAACACAGGTGAGGTGTGGTTAGTATTGGGGTATAAGGGATAACACAGGTGAGGTGTGGTTAGTATTGGGGTATAAGGGATAACACAGGTGAGGTGTGGTTAGTATTGGGGTATAAGGGGTAACACAGGTGAGGTGTGGTTAGTATTGGGGTATAAGGGATAACACAGGTGAGGTGTGGTTAGTGTTAGGGTATAAGGGGTAACACAGGTGAGGTGTGGTTAGTATTGGGGTATAAGGGATAACACAGGTGACGGATATACCCCCATAGTGACAGCAGCGGTGCCCCCGGGGGGCATTAGGAGGCGGATATACCCCTTATGTACCTGCCTACGATGTGAGAGTCTCCGGTCTCTACGCAGAGTTGGGAGTTCACAGCTTCAAAGCGGGAATTCTCCAGCAGCTTCATCCTGGGCACAGAGCGTAACGTCCCCGGGGCGCTGCCCGGTATAGGGACCCCGCTGCCCGGTATAGGGACCCCGCTGCCCGGTCCTGTTATGGTTTTGATGCGACGAAAGTCGCGCTGCACTGACGGAGAGAACGTCACAACATCGCGACCACTTCCGCGTCACATGGGTGGGCGGAGTCATAGCGGAGAGGAGATCCCTCCCCCTGTATAAGAGGAAGGGGATGGTGGGCGGCGTCAGACTGGAGAGAAGACCCCTCTCCCTGTATAAGAGGAAGGGGATGGTGGGCGGCATCAGACTGGAGAGAAGACCCCTCCCCCTGTATAAGAGGAAGGGGATGGTGGGCGGCGTCAGACTGGAGAGAAGACCCCTCCCCCTGTATAAGAGGAAGGGGATGGTGGGCGGCATCAGACTGGAGAGAAGACCCCTCCCCCTGTATAAGAGGAAGGGGATGGTGGGCGGCATCAGACTGGAGAGAAGACCCCTCCCCCTGTATAAGAGGAAGGGGATGGTGGGCGGCGTCAGACTGGAGAGAAGACCCCTCCCCCTGTATAAGAGGAAGGGGATGGTGGGCGGCATCAGACTGGAGAGAAGACCCCTCCCCCTGTATAAGAGGAAGGGGATGGTGGGCGGCGTCAGACTGGAGAGAAGACCCCTCCCCCTGTATAAGAGGAAGGGGATGGTGGGCGGCGTCAGACTGGAGAGAAGACCCCTCCCCCTGTATAAGAGGAAGGGGATGGTGGGCGGTGTCAGACTGGAGAGAAGACCCCTCCCCCTGTATAAGAGGAAGGGGATGGTGGGCGGCATCAGACTGGAGAGAAGACCCCTCCCCCTGTATAAGAGGAAGGGGATGGTGGGCGGCATCAGACTGGAGAGAAGACCCCTCCCCCTGTATAAGAGGAAGGGGATGGTGGGCGGCGTCAGACTGGAGAGAAGACCCCTCCCCCTGTATAAGAGGAAGGGGATGGTGGGCGGCATCAGACTGGAGAGAAGACCCCTCCCCCTGTATAAGAGGAAGGGGATGGTGGGCGGCATCAGACTGGAGAGAAGACCCCTCCCCCTGTATAAGAGGAAGGGGATGGTGGGCGGCGTCAGACTGGAGAGAAGACCCCTCCCCCTGTATAAGAGGAAGGGGATGGTGGGCGGCATCAGACTGGAGAGAAGACCCCTCCCCCTGTATAAGAGGAAGGGGATGGTGGGCGGCGTCAGACTGGAGAGAAGACCCCTCCCCCTGTATAAGAGGAAGGGGATGGTGGGCGGCGTCAGACTGGAGAGAAGACCCCTCCCCCTGTATAAGAGGAAGGGGATGGTGGGCGGTGTCAGACTGGAGAGAAGACCCCTCCCCCTGTATAAGAGGAAGGGGATGGTGGGCGGCATCAGACTGGAGAGAAGACCCCTCCCCCTGTATAAGAGGGTGCCTCGGTGGCAGCGGGGACAGTGGAGAGAGTGGTCCTCCTGCTGCCGCTCTGCGTTTGTGGCCACCTGGAACTTGCCACCCTCCTGTGTAGCCAGCAGCTGTTAGATACAAAAAATCCCTTCAAAAACTCAGCAGTATCTGGGCAAAAGATAAGGTCAGTGTCCAAGCAGCAATTATTGTGCAGATATCATCATTATTTATAAGGTGCCACAGATTCCGCAGCACCGTACAGCCAAAAGTACAAATAAAGGACGAAATTCAATTGTTTCGCCTCCTACGCGCCCGAGACGAGCTTCTGTATTCAATACCGGTAGTTGCTCCTGTTAGGCTTGATCATCTGCTGGTGCACCTATCCAGCTCGAACCCCCTGGGGGGTGCAAGCTGAAATTGGCGAAAAGTTACCTGATTGGTCGTGATCGCGCCCAGCACTTTGGTAGGGGTAGTCGTTTTACAAGGCTAAACCCGACCGCTATGGACGCGATCAGCGCAATGTCAGGCATCAATTGAACATTGTCCTGCAATCTCCTCTCACTTTAGATGGGAGATCGAGCACCCTAACCCAATAGAATACTGCCCAAAGTATGATCACAAAGAGGGTAAATGCAACAGAAGGGTCACCCAGAAGCACAAGTTAATGCATGAGCGCGGCTGGGCGTAACAACAAGTACTAAATGCAGGTACTGACTGGCACTCACCCGGGCCCGGACTCTCCCCTTGTTGTTGGACAGCTATGCACACTGCACAGAATGTGTTCTGACGCCGGACAAAGGGGATGGAAAAATGGCGATGTGACAGCGCCGCAGCACGAATGTCGGCCGAATAAAACCAAGGGTGTGCTGTCTGGCGGGAAGAGTCATCTCACGTTAGTTACTGGGGGGTATTCTGTGTAGACAACAATTGGGGACAGAATCTGGGCATTTACAAAGCAATTGGGCTGTATCTAGGCAGTTAAAAAATTATTTGTTTCATTAAAGGGCCTGACAGGTGTGAAATGCGTTGAGTAGAGTCTAGGGCAGGGATGGGGAACCTCTGGCCCGGGGGCCATATAAGGCTCGCAGAATCATTGGGTCTGGCCCTCTGAGATTTTTTTCTGCTAGTCTCATGTGGATAACGGGGCCTATAATGTCACCCTGCAGCCAGAATCTATGCAGTAGTGCCACATGGACCGTCTAAAGCAGCCTAAGGATGCTCCTCCCCTTTTCGTGTGATGCCCTGGGGATGGTCCTTGGCTGGAATATTTTAGGGGTGCCTCGCTTCTCGGACGTGAACCCCTTAATGTTAGGGACGCTGGTATAGAGGAGCCTTGACGATGGCACAGCGCTTATTCATATATTTTCAAATGTATGTTACCAATACCTCTGAATTTCTATTATTATGTAGGATTCAAGTATTTTTGATTTAGCTGCAGTGTGCTGGGGGGCAAATTCCTTTTTTCTGTAGCTCAGTGTAAACCCCGCCCTTTACAAGCTCCTGTAGTATATTATTAAGCTGATTGAGCAACTACCATATTTTTTGCTAACACCTAGAAATACACATTTTATAGACAGAGATAACCTGTCATGCGTGGACCATCTTTCAAGTACATATGCATTGTGAGTAGGTTGATAAATGGCGAGAGATGTGTCTGCATTTTAACTTGCGTGTGACTCTGAATCAGGCCCTAAGTGAATAACATTTATTAAAAGTAGCACTTACTGATCCAGTGGCCTGGGAGTGGCAGACACAAAGGATCCATGATCTAGTGGCCTGGGAGTGGCAGACACAAAGGATCCATGATCTAGTGGCCTGGGAGTGGCAGACGGAAAGGATCCATGATCTAGTGGCCTGGGAGTAGCAGATGGAAATGATCCATGATCTAGTGGCCTGGAAGTGGCAGACGGAAAGGATTCATGGTCCAGTGGCCTGGGAGTAGCAGACATAAAGGATCCATGATCTAGTGGCCTGGGAGTGGCAGACCGAAAGGATCCATGATCTAGTGGCCTGGGAGTAGCAGATGGAAATGATCCATGATCTAGTGGCCTGGAAGTGGCAGACGGAAAGGATTCATGGTCCAGTGGCCTGGGAGTAGCAGACATAAAGGATCCATGATCCAGTGGCCTGGGAGTGGCAGACAGAAAGGATCCATGATCCAGTGGCCTGGGAGTGGCAGACAGAAAGGATCCATGATCCAGTGGCCTGGGAGTGGCAGACAGAAAGGATCCATGACCCAGTGGCCTGGGAGTGGCAGACAGAAAGGATCCATGATCCAGTGGCCTGGGAGTGGCAGACAGAAAGGATCCATGATCCAGTGGCCTGGGAGTGGCAGACAGAAAGGATCCATGATCCAGTGGCCTGGGAGTGGCAGACAGAAAGGATCCATGATCTAGTGGCCTGGGAGTGGCAGACATAAAGGATCCATGATCTAGTGGCCTGGGAGTGGCAGATATAAAGGATCCATGATTCAGTGGCCTGGGAGTGGCAGACAGAAAGGATCCATGATCTAGTATTGATTCCTAATTGTCGCTAGTTAGCGCTGCAAGTCGCTCAAGAAATAATTGCTTTCCAGTCCAATCTTGTGGTTCCAAAGCACAAAAAGTTATTTATGTAAACATGGAAAGATTTAACAATTAGAATAAAAAGCAATTAAAAATAGTACAAGCCGATACATATGTATGCGCTACTGGTCCCAGTATGCAGTCCTTCTATCCTGAATCCTGCGGTCACCCAAAATGGAGAATGACTGAACACTGAGACCAGCACACAGCATATATACGGTACAGGTTACAAGGTTAACAAAGGGACAAGTTGGCATGTTTTCATTGGTTCTTGCATCTGGTCAATCTGGTCATTGGTTAGTTCATACGGTGTCATCAGAGGTATGGCTTAGTTTTCCAATAGCTTCTTTGTGTAGTTTCCCACCGAAGAACTAGTTAAAACTGGCTACAGACACTGCATACAAGTAATAGCATTCTAACCAATAACTACCTATAATCCATAACTAGCGAACGCAAGATGCGAATCCTTCGCCGATAGAAACGGATGTCTGCAAATAAAAAGGGAATTAGTATGATACCAAACATGACATGTCCACTGTATTCTAAACCTTAGATCTCATTTAAGTACATATTACATCGTAATTATTAACAAACAAAACCTTTAATAACTCTGGTTATTAACTATAATGTGTAGGAACCCTTTTATATGTATGCGTTCGCATATGTGCGTCTGTATATTGAAATAGGAAATGTTCGTATGTATGTGAATACGCATATGAGCGTCTATGTGTACGTATGTGGATACACATACGAGCGTCTGTGTATGCATATATGTATATGTGTGTGCGTTATGTGCATCAGTATGTATGTGTTGTGGAATCGCATTTGTGCGCATTGGATTGCGCCGATGCAAAGTGGCGTCGTGGTAACATCGTCAGACCATAGACGATTAGATCGTCAGATAATAATTGCAAGCGATAATATCCAATTATTTGATTTTGACAGTCCACCCTTTGATAGCAAACATAAAACTATCACATTCTATTCAACCTTATTAGTCATGCATAATAAATGAGTATTCAATGTTCTAAACGGTATGACACAACTCGGTCATTGAGCCGTTAATAATGCATTTCAGGAAAGGGTAAAACAACCCTTATACACCATCTGTGGATCTATAGGGGACCATTGGTAGGATGTGGGACCTCATCGAACTATAAAGGAAGTTTGGGGGGAATTGAGACTACATTATCTATGATGTTTTAATGGAACATTTACAATACTTTTTATTATACATGACCAAGCCTATTCACATGTTATTATCTGATGGCACATTCAATTTCAGGATTGTAATGCAGTTCTTTATCAACCTTAGTACCTATACCACCACCACTCACCACCATCATGATTTTGTTTTCACTGTTTACCTTGCTGGTACATTTCTACATCAGGGTCCATAGGGTATCCACAGGATACCTTGGGGTATAGGTGATGACGTCAGGCATCGGGCACCAGAGAGTTAAGTTTTCAGCCTCCCAGGATGCATTAGGGTCCCCCTCCTATATCCCGCCCCCGAGCCAAGGCATCTCAGTTTCGTTTGGTGCCCGGCCGGAGTCGGATGCACCTGTTAGAGGGAGGCTAAGAATTGCCCCTGAAGTTTTCTTCAATGCAGCTGTGGCTGCACATCTGGAAGTACAGCATGGACAGTCAGTGCTGATGTCCATGCTGTCTTCTCTACACCCCCGCAGGTACCAGAACGCCGGTACCAATCCGGGGATGCTGGTAAGCATCTGGGGTCACAGCTAGCGGTGACCCCAGATGTTTGGGACCATGGCCGGATCCAAGGGGGCAGCAGGTAAGCAGCGGGGTCCCGCGGTTGGACCCTGCTGAGACATGGTCCAGGGTCCCCAGGCAGGCGGCTCCCTGGGGACTGGCTGCAGCGTGGAGCCAGGTATCTAACCTGCGCTTCCACTACCCCCCTGGGACAGCGGACCGCGGCTGAGCGGTAGTGCTGCGGCATCCCAGGGGTTAATTGCATGCCAGGGGAGCGCGCCTTCCCTGTACACAGCCAGCGCCTCCCCCGCTGCACACAGCCCTCTCTGCACTGTGCTGACTGGCCCTGTGGCAGCGCTCCTCCCCCAGGCCGGCCTCCTCTATGCTCCTCGGTGGCCATCTTTTCAAGACGCATGGTGGAAGCTCTGGAGCGGTGGCATCGCGGTCTGGGTCCCCCGGCATTCCTCTCCTCCGTTGGGTTCAGGTCTGTGTATGCAGCGCTGTGTCCTACCAGGCTCCCTGTCTGCGTAGTTGAGTATCAGCGCTGATAGTGCAGGAATTGATTTTCTTTGCATTGTATGTGACTTCTGCTAGTGCTGCTGCCTGTACTTTCATTTCTACTGTCAGCCTTTTCACTGTCCCTGCTCTTCTTCTGCTAAAGCCCTTGCGGTGCGGTGATTGCGGGGTGGTCTCACACTATACTAACAAGTATCAGTGAGAGGGGTCACATACTTACCATCATGTCTGAGAGTGACTTTCCTCTCCAGCTTATGTGTACTACGTGCAAGGTACACATAAGCTCCAAGTAGCTTCCACGTTACCAGCTTCTCCACATGGCTCCCAGGCCGCACCAAGTAGCTTCCATGCTACCATCTCTCACCTACGGCTCCCAGGCTGCTCCAAGTAGCTTCCACGCTACCAGCTTCTCCACACGGCTCCCAGGCCGCACCAAGTAGCTTCAATGCTACCATCTCTCACCCACGGCTCCCAGGCCGCATCAAGCAGCTTTCACGCTACCATCTCTCACCTACGGCTCCCAGGCCACTCCAAGTAGCTTCCACACTACCATCTCTCACCAACGGCTCCCAAGCCGCTCCACGTAGCCACCCAGCTACCAGCGTCTACCCACGGCTTTCCAGCCGCTCCACGTAGCCACCCAGCTACCAGCATCTACCCACAGCTATCCAGCCGCTCCACGTAGCCACCCAGCTACCAGCGTCTACCCACGGCTGTCTAGCCACTCCAAGTAGCCACCCAGCTACCAGCGTCTACCCACGGCTATCCGGCCACTCCACGTAGCCACCCAGCTACCAGCGTCTACCCACGGCTATCCAGCCGCTCCACATAGCTACCCAGCTACCAGCATCTACCCACGGCTATCCAGCCGCTCCACGTAGCTACCCAGCTACCAGCGTCTACCCACGGCTATCCAGCCGCTCCACGTAGCCACCCAGCTACCAATGTCTACCCACGGCTTAGCTTCCACGCTACCTTCCGTCTGCAAGCCCATCTACTGGTCCCAACCAGCTCAGTCAGCCTCCCAGTCTGGTCCCTCCAAGTTCCTTCTGGTCTCATTCCAACATCTCAAGTTTCCAGTTCCAGTCACTCTTCACCAAAGGCAGTTCTCACTGCTACCCACTTCTTCTAATAAAAGAGCTATTCATGTTATCCATGGTTCCAGTCCAGCCGGCCTCCAGTGATTCCAGTTCATCACCTGATACAGGTAACTCACTAGCCCCAACTGTGACAGTCGGCCTTACAGGGCCCAGGGTAGGCCTAAGACGCAGTCTTTTCCCAGACAGGCTGGCCCCAAGAAATCGGCCAAGCCCCGTAAACAAGCCTGGAGTACCAGACGTCTGGCCCCTAAGCCCGATGACAAGCCTGCGGCCTGACGGTCCGGGCCTCCCTTTGGGGGATCCCAAAGTGGGAGGCGGCCTGCTGCAGTTCACCCAGTGTTGGTTGGTGACCACGACAGACACTTGGGTTCTCGAGGTGGTTTCTCACGGGTACGCCTTCTCCTTTCGGCACAGGCCCCCGTCTCGATTCTTCACCACGGGTCTTCCATCAGACCGGAACAAAGCCATGGAACTGCGGAAGGTTTTGCACACTATGCTCCAGGCTGGAGTTATAGTGCCTGTTCCATTCTCCCAGAGGGGCCAGGGTTTCTATTCCAATCTGTTTTTGGTGCAGAAACCCAATGGGTCGTATCGTCCGATCCTCCAAAGCACTCAACAAGTCTTTGCGGGTGCCGCGGTTTTGGATGGAGACCCTACGGTCCATCATTCTGGCGCTGGAACCTGGAGATTACACGGTGTCGTTGGATATACAGGACGCTTACCTGCATGTCCCTATTCTTTTACGCCATCAACAATTCCTCAGGTTTGCAATCCGCAACGACCACTTTCAGTTCCGGGCGTTACCTTTTGGGCTGGCGACAGCATCACGTGTATTCACCAAGATGATGGCGGTCATGGCGGCTTCCCTGTGGCCGCAGGGAGTCCGCATGTTACCGTACTTGGACGACCTTCTGTTGGTGGCAGGATCTCCAGAGCTCCTTCTACGCCACTTGGACCTGACCATTGCGGTACTGCAACGGCACGGCTGGTTGATAAACTGGCAGAAGTCCACCCTGATCCCGTCTCAGAGGATTCTGCACCACTTATTGGACTCTGGACAGCAAAGGATCTTTGTGACGGGGGAAAAGATCTCTGCCTTGCAGTTGAGGGTGCGCAGTTGTCTGCAGAATCGCCGTGTGTCTCTGCACTCGGCAATGAGGTTACTGGGCTCCATGGTGTCAGTATTCAACATGGTGGAATATGCCCAGTTTCACTCCAGACCTCTGCAGCAATTGATCCTGTCCAAATGGAATGGACTGCCTCAGAGTCTAAAATCCCAGACAATGGTGCTTACTCCGGAGGTTCGCCTGTCTCTAGCCTGGTGGTTGCAGACGACCCATCTCAACAAGGGTCGTCCGTTCTGGGTGGCGAATTGGGTCCTGTTGACAACGGACGCCAGTCTTCGGGGCTGGGGAGCAGTCACGGGTCCACACTTGTTCCAGGGCAGGTGGACTCGGGCGGAAGCGGAGCTTCCAATAAACATCTTGGAGCTCAGCGCGGTTTTCAATGCTCTCCAGCAGGCACATCGGGTTCTCCAAGGTCACCCAGTGCAGGTCCAGTCGGACAATGCTACCACCGTGGCCTACATAAATCGGCAAGGAGGAACCCGAAGTCAGGCGGCTCTCATAGAGGTCCCGAATCCTGGTTTGGGCGGAGCGCAATCTTCCGGCCATATCAGCAGTCTTCATCCTGGGAGTCCTAAACTGGGAGGCGGACTGTCTCAGTCGCCAGGACGTTCATCTGGGGGAATGGTCTCTGCACCAGGACGTCTTTTAACTTCTGGTGGACAGGTGGGGTCTTCCAGAGATCGACCTCATGGCGTCACGGCACAACAACAAGTTGCCGGTGTACGGGTCTCGCACAAGAGACGAAAAGGCATCTCTGGTGGATGCTCTGTCCGTCCAGTGGACGTTCCGGTTTGCTTATCTGTTTCCTCCGTTTTCCCTTCTTCCACGGGTAATCCGTAAAATTCAAACAGGAAGGAGGGACGCTCGTGTTGATAGCTCCTGCGTGGCCCCGGAGGCACTGGTTCTCAAACCTCCAGGGACTGTCCGTGGACATTCCTCTGCGGTTGCCGTTACGACCGGACCTCCTGGCACAGGGTCCTTGTCTTCACCTGGACCTGACTCAGCTGTCTTTGATGGCGTGGCTGTTGAGACGGCCATGTTAAGGTCCAGGGGGTTTTCCAGCTCTGTAGTGCAAACAATGCTAAGGGCTTGGAAACCATCCTCTGCAAGGATATACCATCGTGTGTGGCATACGTTCTTCCAGTGGTGTCGGCCGAGAGGTTATGCTCCTCGGGAGTTCCGTCTGTCTAGAGTGTTAGCTTTCCTACAGGCGGGACTGTATCATGGGCTTCGCCTTGCGTCTCTGAAGGTGCAGGTGTCTACCCTGTCCATCTGGTTCCATCGTAGGATTGCTGCAATCCCTGATGTGCGCACCTTTATGCAAGGTGTGCTCAGAATTCAGCCACCTTTTGTTCCACCGGTGGCGCCTTGGGATTTAGCTGTGGTCCTGAGGGCTCTCCAGGGACCGCCGTTTGAACCACTGGGCTCAGTGGACATCAAATGGCTGACAGCTAAAACAATTTTCCTTCTGGCCAGAGGTGTTTCTGACTTAGGGGCTCTCTCCTGTAGACCCCCTTTTCTGATTTTTCATAGGAACAGGGCGGTGCTGCGCACTGGTCCTGCTTTCCTTCCTAAAGTTGTTTCCAGTTTTCACATCAACAAGGAAATCGTTGTGCCGGCTTTTAACTCACCCGATCTTTCAGTGGGTGAGGCCACTTTGGATGTTGCGCGAGCCTTAAGGATTTATGTTGACTGCACTTCTTCATTTAGGAAGTCAGACGCCTTGTTTGTCCTCTATGGCTTCCGTAAAAAGGGTTGGTCTGCTTCAAAGCAGACTTTGGCAGGCTGGATTCGTATGGCCATTTCAGAAGCGTATCTTCATGATGGCCTTCCGGTTAATTTCTCTGTGAGGGCTCATTCCACTAGGTCTGTGGGTCCTTCGTGGGCTGCTCCACGTGGTGCCTCTGCAGTCCAGATCTGCAAGGCTGCCACTTGGTCCCCGGTCCATACCTTTGTGAGGTATTACGCGTTTGACACCTTTGCCTCTCAGGATGCTTCCTTCGGGTGGCGGATTCTCCTTTCAGCACAGGAGCGTCCTCACCCTTAAAGGATACTGCTTTGGGACATCCCCAAGGTATCCTGTGGATACCCTATGGATCCTGATGTAGAAAATATGAGATATGGTAAGAACTTACCTTTGTTATCTCTATTTCTACGAAGTCCATAGGGTTCCACAGGACTCTCACCCTGTCGCACCTGTGCTGCAGATGGGCTCTGATCTGGTCACCGGTTTCTCCGTCTCCCTCTGGTGAGAATGTGATTCTTGTGTGTGTCCAGATCTTTTTTCTCTCTCTTCCTTCTTCTCCTCCGGCCTATGGCTTGGTACGTAACTGAGATGCCTTGGCTCGGGGGCGGGGTATAGGAGGGGGACCCTAGTGCATCCTGGGAGGCTGAAAACTTAACTCTATGGTGCCAGATGCCTGACGTCATCACCTATACCCCAAGGTATCCTGTGGAACCCTATGGACTTCGTAGAAATAGAGATAACAAAGGTAAGTTCTTACCATATCTCATATTTTTATACCCCACAGTAAGAACATATCTGACACATAAACCAATTACTAAAATGACAACAAGTATAAGAATAAGGAGCTTACCTATACTAGCAATCATCTCCTGTACCCACTCTCCCAGACCAGAGAACCATTTTACAGGGTTTAACCACGAGAACCATTTCTCTACCTTTACCTCAGTCTCATACAGGGAAATATTATGGCCAATCCGAAATTCCCACTTCAGTTGTAGGATTTCATCAATTTTCCGGTCTATCACCTCTTTGGGGTCATCAGTTTTATTGGTGATGTATGTGCAACATTTGACACCAAATTGGGTGGCCAAAGTCACACAATATCCACCAGTAATAGATGTCAGGTAGTTTAACATTAGCCTATGTTGTACCAATTCCTTTTTATAAGCCTGTAGCTCCTTACCCGTAAACCTGAAAGTGTCATCATACATCTCAGTGATATTGTCTATTAATTAAGCCAGGTCTTGGATGTATCTAAAATTTAAAGCTCCCCCGTGATCCTAGTGGGATCTAAAGCTACCATAATTTGGAAGCCGGTTGTTACACTAATCAACTGTGTGGCTATATGTACACCACCAGGGATCATATTTCTTTTGTCGCGATGTTCATACTGTGTGTGTATGTATGGGGGTGGTGCGGTGTTACATACTGTGTGTGTATGTTTGGAGGTGGTGCGGTGTTATGTACATACTGTGTGTGTATGTATGGAGGTGGTGCGGTGCTATGTACATACTGTGTGTGTATGTATGGGGGTGGTCCGGTGTTATGTACATACTGTGTGTGTATGTTTGGAGGTGGTGCGGTGTTATGTGCATGCTGTGTGTGTATGTATGGGGGTGGTGCGGTGTTATGTACATACTGTGTGTGTATGTATGGGGGTGGTGCGGTGTTATGTGCATACTGCGTGTGTATGTAGGGGGTGGTGCGGTGTTATGTGCATACTGCGTGTGTATGTATGGGGGTGGTGCGGTGTTATGTGTATGCTGCGTGTGTATGTATGGGGGTGGTGCGGTGTTATGTGTATGCTGTGTGTGTATGTATGGGGGTGGTGCGGTGTTATGTGCATGCTGTGTGTGTATGTATGGAGGTGGTGCGGTGTTATGTACATACTGTGTGTGTATGTATGTGGGTGGTGCGGTGTTATGTACATACTGTGTGTGTATGTATGGGGGTGGTGCGGTGTTATGTGCATACTGTGTGTGTATGTATGGAGGTGGTGCAGTGTTATGTACATACTGTGTGTGTAAGTATGGAGGTGGTGTGGTGTTATGTACATACTGTGTGTGTATGTATGGGGGTGGTGCGGTGCTATGTACATACTTTGTGTGTATGTATGGGGGTGGTGCGGTGTTATGTATATACTGTGTGTGTATGTTTGGGGGTGGTGCGGTGTTATGTACATACTGTGTGTGTATGTATGGGGGTGGTGCGGTGTTATGTACACACTGTCTGTATGTACGGGGGTGGTGCGGTGTTATGTACATACTGTGTGTGTATGTATGGGGGTGGTGCGGTGTTATGTGCATACTGTGTGTGTATGTATGGGGTGGTGCGGTGTTATGTGCATACTCTGTGTGTATGTATGGGGGTGGTGCGGTGTTATGTGCATACTGCGTGTGTATGTATGGGGGTGGTGCGGTGTTATGTGCATACTGTGTGTGTATGTATGGGGGTGGTGCGGCGTTATGTACATACTGTGTGTGTGTGTATGTATGGGGGTGGTGCGGTGTTATGTACATACTGTGTGTGTATGTATGGAGGTGGTGCGGTGTTATGTACACACTGTGTGTGTATGTATGGGGGTGGTGCGGTGTTATGTACATACTGTGTGTGTATGTATGGGGGTGGTGCGGTGTTATGTACATACTGTGTGTGTATGTATGGGGGTGGTGCCGTGTTATGTACATATTGCGTGTGTATGTATAGGGGTGGTGCGTAGTTATGTACATACTGCGTCTGTATGTATGGGGGTGGAGCGGTGTTATGTACATACTGCGTGTGTATGTATGGGGATGGTGCGGTGTTATGTACATACTGTGTGTGTATGTATGGGGGTGGTGCGGTGTTATGTACACACTTTGTGTGTATGTACGGGGGTGGTGCTGTGTTATGTACATACTGTGTGTGTATGTATGGGGGTGGTGCGGTGTTATGTGCATACTGTGTGTGTATGTATGGGGGTGGTGCGGTGTTATGTGCATACTGCGTGTGTATGTATGGGGGTGGTGCGGTGTTATGTGCATACTGCGTGTGTATGTATGGGGGTGGTGCGGTGTTATGTGCATACTGTGTGTGTGTGTATGTATGGGGGTGGTGCGGTGTTATGTACATACTGTGTGTGTATGTATGGAGGTGGTGCGGTGTTATGTACATACTGTGTGTGTATGTATGGGGGTGGTGCGGTGTTATGTACATACTGTGTGTGTATGTATGGGGGTGTTGCGGTGTTATGTACATACTGTGTGTGTATGTATGGGGGTGGTGCGGTGTTATGTACATACTGCGTGTGTATGTATGGGGGTGGTGCGGTGTTATGTACATACTGCGTGTGTATGTATGGAGGTGGTGCGATGTTATGTACATACTGCGTGTGTATGTATGGGGGTGGTGCGGTGTTATGTACATACTGCGTGTGTATGTATGGGGGTGGTGCGGTGTTATGGTCATACTGCGTGTGTATGTATGGGGGTGGTGCGGTGTTATGTACATACTGCGTGTGTATGTATGGAGGTGGTGCGGTGTTATGGTCATACTGCGTGTGTATGTATGGGGGTGGTGCGGTGTTATGTACATACTGCGTGTGTATGTATGGAGGTGGTGCGGTGTTATGGTCATACTGCGTGTGTATGTATGGGGGTGGTGCGGTGTTATGTACATACTACGTGTGTATGTATGGGGGTGGTACGGTGTTATGGTCATACTGCGTGTGTATGTATGGGGGTGGTGCGGTGTTATGGTCATACTGCGTATGTATATATGGAGGTGGTGCGGTGTTATGGTCATACTGCGTGTGTATGTATAGGGGTGGTGCGGTGTTATGTACATACTGTGTGTGTATGTATGGAGGTGGTGCGGTGTTATGTACATACTGTGTGTGTATGTATGGAGGTGGTGCGGTGTTATGTACATACTGTGTGTGTATGTATGGAGGTGGTGCGGTGTTATGTACATACTGTGTGTGTATGTATGGAGGTGGTGCGGTGCTATGTACATACTGTGTGTGTATGTATGGGGGTGGTGCGGTGCTATGTACATACTGTGTGTGTACGTATGGGGGTGGTGCGGTGTTATGTACATACTGTGTGTGTATGTATGGGGGTGGTGCGGTGTTATGTACACACTGTGTGTGTATGTACGGGGGTGGTGCGGTGTTATGTGCATACTGTGTGTGTATGTATGGGGGTGATGCGGTGTTATGTGCATACTGTGTGTGTATGTATGGGGGTGGTGCGGTGTTATGTACATACTGCGTGTGTATGTATGGGGGTGGTGCGGTGTTATGGTCATACTGCGTGTGTATGTATGGGGGTGGTGCGGTGTTATGTACATACTGTGTGTGTATGTATGGAGGTGGTGCGGTGTTATGGTCATACTGCGTGTGTATGTATGGGGGTGGTGCATGTACATACTGTGTGTGTATGTATGGAGGTGGTGCGGTGTTATTTACATACTGTGTGTGTATGTATGGAGGTGGTGCGGTGTTATGTACATACTGTGTGTGTATGTATGGTGGTGGTGCGGTGCTATGTACATACTGTCTGTGTATGTATGGGGGTGGTGCGGTGCTATGTACATACTGCGTGTGTATGTATTGGGGTGGTGCGGTGTTATGTACATACTGCGTGTGTATGTATGGAGGTGGTGCGGTGTTACAGTCATACTGCGTGTGTATGTATGGGGGTGGTCCTGTGTTATGTACATACTGCGTGTGTATGTATGGAGGTGGTGCGGTGTTATAGTCATACTGCGTGTGTATGTATGGGGGTGGTGCGGTGTTATGTACATACTACGTGTGTATGTATGGGGGTGGTGCGGTGTTATGGTCATACTGCGTGTGTATGTATAGGGGTGGTGCGGTGTTATGTACATACTGCGTCTGTATGTATGGGGGTGGAGCGGTGTTATGTACATACTGCGTGTGTATGTATGGGGGTGGTGCGGTGTTTTGTACATACTGCGTGTGTATGTATGGGGGTGGTGCTGTGTTATGTACATACTGTGTGTGTGTGTATGTATGGGGGTGGTGCGGTGTTATGTGCATACTGCGTGTGTATGTATGGGGGTGGTGCGGTGTTATGTGCATACTGTGTGTGTGTGTATGTATGGGGGTGGTGCGGTGTTATGTACATACTGTGTGTGTATGTATGGAGGTGGTGCGGTGTTATGTACATACTGTGTGTGTATGTATGGGGGTGGTGCGGTGTTATGTACATACTGTGTGTGTATGTATGGGGGTGTTGCGGTGTTATGTACATACTGTGTGTGTATGTATGGGGGTGGTGCGGTGTTATGTACATACTGTGTGTGTATGTATGGGGGTGGTGCGGTGTTATGTACATACTGTGTGTGTATGTATGGGGGTGGTGCGGTGTTATGTACATACTGTGTGTGTATGTATGGAGGTGGTGCGATGTTATGTACATACTGCGTGTGTATGTATGGGGGTGGTGCGGTGTTATGTACATACTGCGTGTGTATGTATGGGGGTGGTGCGGTGTTATGGTCATACTGCGTGTGTATGTATGGGGGTGGTGCAGTGTTATGTACATACTGCGTGTGTATGTATGGAGGTGGTGCGGTGTTATGGTCATACTGCGTGTGTATGTATGGGGGTGGTGCGGTGTTATGTACATACTGCGTGTGTATGTATGGAGGTGGTGCGGTGTTATGGTCATACTGCGTGTGTATGTATGGGGGTGGTGCGGTGTTATGTACATACTACGTGTGTATGTATGGGGGTGGTACGGTGTTATGGTCATACTGCGTGTGTATGTATGGGGGTGGTGCGGTGTTATGGTCATACTGCGTGTGTATGTATGGAGGTGGTGCGGTGTTATGGTCATACTGCGTGTGTATGTATAGGGGTGGTGCGGTGTTATGTACATACTGTGTGTGTATGTATGGAGGTGGTGCGGTGTTATGTACATACTGTGTGTGTATGTATGGAGGTGGTGCGGTGTTATGTACATACTGTGTGTGTATGTATGGAGGTGGTGCGGTGTTATGTACATTCTGTGTGTGTATGTATGGAGGTGGTGCGGTGCTATGTACATACTGTGTGTGTATGTATGGGGGTGGTGCGGTGCTATGTACATACTGTGTGTGTATGTATGGGGGTGGTGCGGTGTTATGTACATACTGTGTGTGTATGTATGGGGGTGGTGCGGTGTTATGTACACACTGTGTGTGTATGTACGGGGGTGGTGCGGTGTTATGTACATACTGTGTGTGTATGTATGGGGGTGATGCGGTGTTATGTGCATACTGTGTGTGTATGTATGGGGGTGGTGCGGTGTTATGTGCATACTGTGTGTGTATGTATGGGGGTGGTGCGGTGTTATGTGCATACTGTGTGTGTATGTATGGGGGTGGTGCGGTGTTATGTGCATACTGCGTGTGTATGTATGGGGGTGGTGCGGTGTTATGTGCATACTGTGTGTGTGTATGTATGGGGGTGGTGCGGTGTTATGTACATACTGTGTGTGTATGTATGGAGGTGGTGCGGTGTTATGTACATACTGTGTGTGTATGTATGGGGGTGGTGCGGTGTTATGTACATACTGTGTGTGTATGTATGGGGGTGGTGCGGTGTTATGTACATACTGTGTGTGTATGTATGGGGTGGTGCAGTGTTATGTACATACTGTGTGTGTATGTATGGGGGTGGTGCGGTGTTATGTACATACTGTGTGTGTATGTATGGAGGTCGTGCGATGTTATGTACATACTGTGTGTATGTATGGGGGTGGTGCGGTGTTATGTACATACTGTGTGTGTATGTATGGGGGTGGTGCGGTGTTATTGTCATACTGCGTGTGTATGTATGGGGGTGGTGCGGTGTTATGTACATACTGCGTGTGTATGTATGGAGGTGGTGCGGTGTTATGGTCATACTGCGTGTGTATGTATGGTGGTGGTGCGGTGTTATGTACATACTGCGTGTGTATGTATGGAGGTGGTGCGGTGTTATGGTCATACTGCGTGTGTATGTATGGGGGTGGTGCGGTGTTATGTACATACTGCGTGTGTATGTATGGGGGTGGTGCGGTGTTATGGTCATACTGCGTGTGTATGTATGGGGGTGGTGCGGTGTTATGTACATACTGTGTGTGTATGTATGGAGGTGGTGCGGTGTTATGGTCATACTGCGTGTGTATGTATGGGGTGGTGCAGTGTTATGTACATACTGTGTGTGTATGTATGGGGGTGGTGCGGTGTTATGTACATACTGTGTGTGTATGTATGGAGGTGGTGCGATGTTATGTACATACTGTGTGTGTATGTATGGGGGTGGTGCGGTGTTATGTACATACTGTGTGTGTATGTATGGGGGTGGTGCAGTGTTATTGTCATACTGCGTGTGTATGTATGGGGGTGGTGCGGTGTTATGTACATACTGCGTGTGTATGTATGGAGGTGGTGCGGTGTTATGGTCATACTGCGTGTGTATGTATGGGGGTGGTGCGGTGTTATGTACATACTGCGTGTGTATGTATGGAGGTGGTGCGGTGTTATGGTCATACTGCGTGTGTATGTATGGGGGTGGTGCGGTGTTATGTACATACTGCGTGTGTATGTATGGGGGTGGTGCGGTGTTATGGTCATACTGCGTGTGTATGTATGGGGGTGGTGCGGTGTTATGTACATACTGTGTGTGTATGTATGGAGGTGGTGCGGTGTTATGGTCATACTGCGTGTGTATGTATGGGGGTGGTGCGGTGTTATGTACATACTGTGTGTGTATGTATGGAGGTGGTGCGGTGTTATGTACATACTGTGTGTGTATGTATGGAGGTAGTGCGGTGTTATGTACATACTGTGTGTGTATGTATGGTGGTGGTGCGGTGCTATGTACATACTGTCTGTGTATGTATGGGGGTGGTGCGGTGCTATGTACATACTGCGTGTGTATGTATGGGGGTGGTGCGGTGTTATGTACATACTGTGTGTGTATGTATGGGGGTGGTGCGGTGTTATGGTCATACTGCGTGTGTATGTATGGGGGTGGTGCGGTGTTATGTACATACTGCGTGTGTATGTATGGAGGTGGTGCGGTGTTATGGTCATACTGCGTGTGTATGTATGGGGGTGGTGCTGTGTTATGTACATACTGCGTGTGTATGTATGGAGGTGGTGCGGTGTTATAGTAATACTGCGTGTGTATGTATGGGGGTGGTGCGGTGTTATGTACATACTACGTGTGTATGTATGGGGGTGGTGCGGTGTTATGGTCATACTGCGTGTGTATGTATGGGGGTGGTGCGGTGTTATGTACATACTGCGTGTGTATGTATGGAGGTGGTGCGGTGTTATGGTCATACTGCGTGTGTATGTATGGGGGTGGTGCGGTGTTATGTACATACTGTGTGTGTATGTATGGAGGTGGTGCGGTGTTATGTACATACTGTGTGTGTATGTATGGAGGTGGTTCGGTGTTATGTACATACTGTGTGTGTATGTATGGAGGTGGTGCGGTGTTATGTACATACTGTGTGTGTATGTATGGAGGTGGTGCAGTGCTATGTACATACTGTGTGTGTATGTATGGGGGTGGTGCGGTGCTATGTACATACTGTGTGTGTATGTATGGGGGTGGTGCGGTGTTATGCCCATACTGTGTGTGTGTGTATGTATGGGGGTGGTGCGGTGTTATGTACATACTGTGTGTGTATGTATGGGGGTGGTGCGGTGTTATGTGCATACTGTGTGTGTATGTATGGGGGTGGTGCGGTGTTATGTGCATACTGCGTGTGTATGTATGGGGGTGGTGCGGTGTTATGTGCATACTGCGTGTGTATGTATGGGGGTGGTGCGGTGTTATGTGCATACTGTGTGTGTGTGTATGTATGGGGGTGGTGCGGTGTTATGTACATACTGTGTGTGTATGTATGGAGGTGGTGCGGTGTTATGTACATACTGTGTGTGTATGTATGGGGGTGGTGCGGTGTTATGTACATACTGTGTGTGTATGTATGGGGGTGTTGCGGTGTTATGTACATACTGTGTGTGTATGTATGGGGGTGGTGCGGTGTTATGTACATACTGCGTGTGTATGTATGGGGGTGGTGCGGTGTTATGTACATACTGCGTGTGTATGTATGGAGGTGGTGCGATGTTATGTACATACTGCGTGTGTATGTATGGGGGTGGTGCGGTGTTATGTACATACTGCGTGTGTATGTATGGGGGTGGTGCGGTGTTATGGTCATACTGCGTGTGTATGTATGGGGGTGGTGCGGTGTTATGTACATACTGCGTGTGTATGTATGGAGGTGGTGCGGTGTTATGGTCATACTGCGTGTGTATGTATGGGGGTGGTGCGGTGTTATGTACATACTGCGTGTGTATGTATGGAGGTGGTGCGGTGTTATGGTCATACTGCGTGTGTATGTATGGGGGTGGTGCGGTGTTATGTACATACTACGTGTGTATGTATGGGGGTGGTACGGTGTTATGGTCATACTGCGTGTGTATGTATGGGGGTGGTGCGGTGTTATGGTCATACTGCGTATGTATATATGGAGGTGGTGCGGTGTTATGGTCATACTGCGTGTGTATGTATAGGGGTGGTGCGGTGTTATGTACATACTGTGTGTGTATGTATGGAGGTGGTGCGGTGTTATGTACATACTGTGTGTGTATGTATGGAGGTGGTGCGGTGTTATGTACATACTGTGTGTGTATGTATGGAGGTGGTGCGGTGTTATGTACATACTGTGTGTGTATGTATGGAGGTGGTGCGGTGCTATGTACATACTGTGTGTGTATGTATGGGGGTGGTGCGGTGCTATGTACATACTGTGTGTGTACGTATGGGGGTGGTGCGGTGTTATGTACATACTGTGTGTGTATGTACGGGGGTGGTGCGGTGTTATGTACACACTGTGTGTGTATGTACGGGGGTGGTGCGGTGTTATGTGCATACTGTGTGTGTATGTATGGGGGTGATGCGGTGTTATGTGCATACTGTGTGTGTATGTATGGGGGTGGTGCGGTGTTATGTACATACTGCGTGTGTATGTATGGGGGTGGTGCGGTGTTATGGTCATACTGCGTGTGTATGTATGGGGGTGGTGCGGTGTTATGTACATACTGTGTGTGTATGTATGGAGGTGGTGCGGTGTTATGGTCATACTGCGTGTGTATGTATGGGGGTGGTGCATGTACATACTGTGTGTGTATGTATGGAGGTGGTGCGGTGTTATTTACATACTGTGTGTGTATGTATGGAGGTGGTGCGGTGTTATGTACATACTGTGTGTGTATGTATGGTGGTGGTGCGGTGCTATGTACATACTGTCTGTGTATGTATGGGGGTGGTGCGGTGCTATGTACATACTGCGTGTGTATGTATTGGGGTGGTGCGGTGTTATGTACATACTGCGTGTGTATGTATGGAGGTGGTGCGGTGTTACAGTCATACTGCGTGTGTATGTATGGGGGTGGTCCTGTGTTATGTACATACTGCGTGTGTATGTATGGAGGTGGTGCGGTGTTATAGTCATACTGCGTGTGTATGTATGGGGGTGGTGCGGTGTTATGTACATACTACGTGTGTATGTATGGGGGTGGTGCGGTGTTATGGTCATACTGCGTGTGTATGTATAGGGGTGGTGCGGTGTTATGTACATACTGCGTCTGTATGTATGGGGGTGGAGCGGTGTTATGTACATACTGCGTGTGTATGTATGGGGATGGTGCGGTGTTATGTACATACTGCGTGTGTATGTATGGGGGTGGTGCGGTGTTTTGTACATACTGCGTGTGTATGTATGGGGGTGGTGCTGTGTTATGTACATACTGTGTGTGTGTGTATGTATGGGGGTGGTGCGGTGTTATGTGCATACTGCGTGTGTATGTATGGGGGTGGTGCGGTGTTATGTGCATACTGTGTGTGTGTGTATGTATGGGGGTGGTGCGGTGTTATGTACATACTGTGTGTGTATGTATGGAGGTGGTGCGGTGTTATGTACATACTGTGTGTGTATGTATGGGGGTGGTGCGGTGTTATGTACATACTGTGTGTGTATGTATGGGGGTGTTGCGGTGTTATGTACATACTGTGTGTGTATGTATGGGGGTGGTGCGGTGTTATGTACATACTGTGTGTGTATGTATGGGGGTGGTGCGGTGTTATGTACATACTGTGTGTGTATGTATGGGGGTGGTGCGGTGTTATGTACATACTGTGTGTGTATGTATGGAGGTGGTGCGATGTTATGTACATACTGCGTGTGTATGTATGGGGGTGGTGCGGTGTTATGTACATACTGCGTGTGTATGTATGGGGGTGGTGCGGTGTTATGGTCATACTGCGTGTGTATGTATGGGGGTGGTGCGGTGTTATGTACATACTGCGTGTGTATGTATGGAGGTGGTGCGGTGTTATGGTCATACTGCGTGTGTATGTATGGGGGTGGTGCGGTGTTATGTACATACTGCGTGTGTATGTATGGAGGTGGTGCGGTGTTATGGTCATACTGCGTGTGTATGTATGGGGGTGGTGCGGTGTTATGTACATACTACGTGTGTATGTATGGGGGTGGTACGGTGTTATGGTCATACTGCGTGTGTATGTATGGGGGTGGTGCGGTGTTATGGTCATACTGCGTGTGTATGTATGGAGGTGGTGCGGTGTTATGGTCATACTGCGTGTGTATGTATAGGGGTGGTGCGGTGTTATGTACATACTGTGTGTGTATGTATGGAGGTGGTGCGGTGTTATGTACATACTGTGTGTGTATGTATGGAGGTGGTGCGGTGTTATGTACATACTGTGTGTGTATGTATGGAGGTGGTGCGGTGTTATGTACATTCTGTGTGTGTATGTATGGAGGTGGTGCGGTGCTATTTACATACTGTGTGTGTATGTATGGGGGTGGTGCGGTGCTATGTACATACTGTGTGTGTATGTATGGGGGTGGTGCGGTGTTATGTACATACTGTGTGTGTATGTATGGGGGTGGTGCGGTGTTATGTACACACTGTGTGTGTATGTACGGGGGTGGTGCGGTGTTATGTACATACTGTGTGTGTATGTATGGGGGTGATGCGGTGTTATGTGCATACTGTGTGTGTATGTATGGGGGTGGTGCGGTGTTATGTGCATACTGTGTGTGTATGTATGGGGGTGGTGCGGTGTTATGTGCATACTGTGTGTGTATGTATGGGGGTGGTGCGGTGTTATGTGCATACTGCGTGTGTATGTATGGGGGTGGTGCGGTGTTATGTGCATACTGTGTGTGTGTATGTATGGGGGTGGTGCGGTGTTATGTACATACTGTGTGTGTATGTATGGAGGTGGTGCGGTGTTATGTACATACTGTGTGTGTATGTATGGGGGTGGTGCGGTGTTATGTACATACTGTGTGTGTATGTATGGGGGTGGTGCGGTGTTATGTACATACTGTGTGTGTATGTATGGGGTGGTGCAGTGTTATGTACATACTGTGTGTGTATGTATGGGGGTGGTGCGGTGTTATGTACATACTGTGTGTGTATGTATGGAGGTGGTGCGATGTTATGTACATACTGTGTGTATGTATGGGGGTGGTGCGGTGTTATGTACATACTGTGTGTGTATGTATGGGGGTGGTGCGGTGTTATTGTCATACTGCGTGTGTATGTATGGGGGTGGTGCGGTGTTATGTACATACTGCGTGTGTATGTATGGAGGTGGTGCGGTGTTATGGTCATACTGCGTGTGTATGTATGGTGGTGGTGCCGTGTTATGTACATACTGCGTGTGTATGTATGGAGGTGGTGCGGTGTTATGGTCATACTGCGTGTGTATGTATGGGGGTGGTGCGGTGTTATGTACATACTGCGTGTGTATGTATGGGGGTGGTGCGGTGTTATGGTCATACTGCGTGTGTATGTATGGGGGTGGTGCGGTGTTATGTACATACTGTGTGTGTATGTATGGAGGTGGTGCGGTGTTATGGTCATACTGCGTGTGTATGTATGGGGTGGTGCAGTGTTATGTACATACTGTGTGTGTATGTATGGGGGTGGTGCGGTGTTATGTACATACTGTGTGTGTATGTATGGAGGTGGTGCGATGTTATGTACATACTGTGTGTGTATGTATGGGGGTGGTGCGGTGTTATGTACATACTGTGTGTGTATGTATGGGGGTGGTGCAGTGTTATTGTCATACTGCGTGTGTATGTATGGGGGTGGTGCGGTGTTATGTACATACTGCGTGTGTATGTATGGAGGTGGTGCGGTGTTATGGTCATACTGCGTGTGTATGTATGGGGGTGGTGCGGTGTTATGTACATACTGCGTGTGTATGTATGGAGGTGGTGCGGTGTTATGGTCATACTGCGTGTGTATGTATGGGGGTGGTGCGGTGTTATGTACATACTGCGTGTGTATGTATGGGGGTGGTGCGGTGTTATGGTCATACTGCGTGTGTATGTATGGGGGTGGTGCGGTGTTATGTCCATACTGTGTGTGTATGTATGGAGGTGGTGCGGTGTTATGGTCATACTGCGTGTGTATGTATGGGGGTGGTGCGGTGTTATGTACATACTGTGTGTGTATGTATGGAGGTGGTGCGGTGTTATGTACATACTGTGTGTGTATGTATGGAGGTAGTGCGGTGTTATGTACATACTGTGTGTGTATGTATGGTGGTGGTGCGGTGCTATGTACATACTGTCTGTGTATGTATGGGGGTGGTGCGGTGCTATGTACATACTGCGTGTGTATGTATGGGGGTGGTGCGGTGTTATGTACATACTGTGTGTGTATGTATGGGGGTGGTGCGGTGTTATGGTCATACTGCGTGTGTATGTATGGGGGTGGTGCGGTGTTATGTACATACTGCGTGTGTATGTATGGAGGTGGTGCGGTGTTATGGTCATACTGCGTGTGTATGTATGGGGGTGGTGCTGTGTTATGTACATACTGCGTGTGTATGTATGGAGGTGGTGCGGTGTTATAGTCATACTGCGTGTGTATGTATGGGGGTGGTGCGGTGTTATGTACATACTACGTGTGTATGTATGGGGGTGGTGCGGTGTTATGGTCATACTGCGTGTGTATGTATGGGGGTGGTGCGGTGTTATGTACATACTGCGTGTGTATGTATGGAGGTGGTGCGGTGTTATGGTCATACTGCGTGTGTATGTATGGGGGTGGTGCGGTGTTATGTACATACTGTGTGTGTATGTATGGAGGTGGTGCGGTGTTATGTACATACTGTGTGTGTATGTATGGAGGTGGTTCGGTGTTATGTACATACTGTGTGTGTATGTATGGAGGTGGTGCGGTGTTATGTACATACTGTGTGTGTATGTATGGAGGTGGTGCAGTGCTATGTACATACTGTGTGTGTATGTATGGGGGTGGTGCGGTGTTATGTACATACTGTGTGTGTATGTATGGGGGTGGTGCGGTGTTATGTACATACTGTGTGTGTATGTATGGGGGTGGTGTGGTGTTATGTACACACTGTGTGTGTATGTACGGGGGTGGTGCGGTGTTATGTACATACTGTGTGTGTAGGTATGGGGGTGATGCGGTGTTATGTGCATACTGTGTGTGTATGTGTGGGGGTGGTGAGGTGTTATGTGCATACTGTGTGTGTATGTATGGGGTGGTGCGGTGTTATGTGCATACTGCGTGTGTATGTATGGGGGTGGTGCGGTGTTGTGTATACTGTGTGTGTGTGTATGTATGGGGGTGGTGCGGTGTTATGTACATACTGTGTGTGTATGTATGGAAGTGGTGCGGTGTTATGTACATACTGTGTGTGTATGTATGTGGGTGGTGCGGTGTTATGTACATACTGTGTGTGTATGTATGGGGGTGGTGCGGTGTTATGTACATACTGTGTGTGTATGTATGGGGGTGGTGCGGTGTTATGTACATACTGTGTGTGTATGTATGGGGGTGGTGCGGTGCTATGTACATACTGTGTGTGTATGTATGGAGGTGGTGCAGTGTTATGTACATACTGTGTGTGTGTGTATGTATGGGGGTGGTGCGGTGTTATGTACATACTGTGTGTGTATGTATGGAGGTGGTGCGGTGTTATGTACATACTGTGTGTGTATGTATGGGGGTGGTGCGATGTTATGTACATACTGTGTGTGTATGTATGGGGGTGGTGCGGTGTTATGTACATACTGTGTGTGTATGTATGGGGGTGGTGCGGTGTTATGGTCATACTGCATGTGTATGTATGGGGGTGGTGCGGTGTTATGTACATAATGCGTGTGTATGTATGGAGGTGGTGCGGTGTTATGGTCATACTGCATGTGTATGTATGGGGGTGGTGCGGTGTTATGTACATACTGCGTGTGTATGTATGGAGGTGGTGCGGTGTTATGGTCATACTGCGTGTGTATGTATGGGGTGGTGCGGTGTTATGTACATACTGCGTGTGCATGTATGGGGGTGGTGCGGTGTTATGGTCATACTGCGTGTGTATGTATGGGGGTGGTGCGGTATTATGTACATACTGCGTGTGTATGTATGGAGGTGGTGCGGTGTTATGGTCATACTGCGTATGTATGTATGGGGGTGGTGCGGTGTTATGTGCATACTGTGTGTGTGTGTATGTATGGGGGTGGTACGGTGTTATGTACATACTGTGTGTGTATGTATGGAGGTGGTGCGGTGTTATGTACATACTGTGTGTGTATGTATGGGGGTGGTGCGGTGTTATGTACATACTGTGTGTGTATGTATGGGGGTGGTGCGGTGTTATGTACATACTGTGTGTGTATGTATGGGGGTGGTGCGGTGTTATGTACATACTGTGTGTGTATGTATGGGGGTGGTGCGGTGTTTATGTACATACTGTGTGTGTATGTATTGAGGTGGTGCGATGTTATGTACATACTGTGTGTGTATGTATGGGGGTGGTGCGGTGTTATGTACATACTGTGTGTGTATGTATGGGGTTGGTGCGGTGTTATGGTCATACTGCGTGTGTATGTATGGGGGTTGTGCGGTGTTATGTACATACTGCGTGTGTATGTATGGAGGTGGTGCGGTGTTATGGTCATACTGCGTGTGTATGTATGGGGGTGGTGCGGTGTTATGTACATACTGCGTGTGTATGTATGGAGGTGGTGCGGTGTTATGGTCATACTGCGTGTGTATGTATGGGGTGGTGCGGTGTTATGTACATACTGCGTGTGCATGTATGGGGGTGGTGCGGTGTTATGGTCATACTGCGTGTGTGTGTATGGGGGTGGTGCGGTATTATGTACATACTGCGTGTGTATGTATGGAGGTGATGCGGTGTTATGGTCATACTGCGTGTGTATGTATGGGGGTGGTGCGGTGTTATGTACATACTGTGTGTGTATGTATGGAGGTGCTGCGGTGTTATGTACATACTGTGTGTGTATGTATGGAGGTGGTGCGGTGCTATGTACATACTGTCTGTGTATGTATGGGGGTGGTGCGGTGCTATGTACATACTGTGTGTGTATGTATGGGGGTGGTGCGGTGTTATGTACACACTGTGTGTGTATGTATGGGGGTGGTGCGGTGTTATGTACACACTGTGTGTGTATGTATGGGGGTGGTGCGGTGTTATGTACACACTGTGTGTGTATGTATGGGGTGGTGCGGTGTTATGTACACACTGCGTGTGTATGTATGGGGGTGGTGCGGTGTTATGTGCATACTGCGTGTGTATGTATGGGGGTGGTGCGGTGTTATGTGCATACTGCGTGTGTATGTATGGGGGTGGTGCGATGTTATGTGCATACTGCGTGTGTATGTATGGGGGTGGTGCGGTGTTATGTGCATACTGCGTGTGTATGTATGGGGGTGGTGCGGTGTTATGTGCATACTGTGTGTGTATGTATGGGGGTGGTGCGGTGTTATGTGCAAACTGTGTGTGTATGTATGGAGGTGGTGCGGTATTATGTACATACTGTGTGTGTGTATGTATGGAGGTGGTGCAGTGCTATGTACATACTGTGTGTGTATGTATGGGGGTGGTGCGGTGCTATGTGCATACTGTGTGTGTATGTATGGGGGTGGTGCGGTGTTATGTACATACTGTGTGTGTATGTATGGAGGTGGTGCGGTGTTATCTACATACTGTGTGTGTATGTATGAAGGTGGTGCGGTGTTATGTACATTCTGTGTGTGTATGTATGGGGGTGGTGCGGTGTTATCTACACACTGTGTGTGTATATATGGGGGTGGTGCGGTGTTATGTACATACTGTGTGTGTATGTATGGGGGTGGTGCGGTGTTATGTACATACTGTGTGTGTATGTATGGGGGTGGTGCGGTGTTATGTACACACTGTGTGTATGTATGGGGGTGGTGCGATGTTATGTACATACTGTGTATGTATGGGGTTGGTGCGGTGTTATGTACATACTGTGTATGTATGGGGGTGGTGCGGTGTTATGTACATACTGTGTGTGTATGTATGGAGGTGGTGCGGTGTTATGTACATACTGTGTGTGTATGTATGGGGGTGGTGCGGTGCTATGTACATAATGTGTGTGTATGTATGGGGGTGGTGCGGTGTTATGTGCATACTGTGTGTGTATGTATGGAGGTGGTGCGGTGTTATGTACATACTGTGTGTGTATGTATGTGGGTGGTGCGGTGCTATGTACATACTGTGTGTGTATGTATGGGGGTGGTGCGGTGCTATGTACATACTGTCTGTGTATGTATGGGGGTGGTGCGGTGTTATGTGCATACTGTGTGTGTATGTATGGGGGTGGTGCGGTGTTATGTGCATACTGCGTGTGTATGTATGGGGGTGGTGCGGTGTTATGTGCATACTGCGTGTGTATGTAGGGGGTGGTGCGGTGTTATGTGCATACTGCGTGTGTATGTATGGGGGTGGTGCGGTGTTATGTGCATGCTGTGTGTGTATGTATGGGGGTGGTGCGGTGTTATGTGCATGCTGTGTGTGTATGTATGGGGGTGGTGCGGTGTTATGTGCATGCTGTGTGTGTATGTATGGGGGTGGTGCGGTGTTATGTGCATACTGCGTGTGTATGTAGGGGGTGGTGCGGTGTTATGTGCATACTGCGTGTGTATGTATGGGGGTGGTGCGGTGTTATGTGTATGCTGCGTGTGTATGTATGGGGGTGGTGCGGTGTTATGTGTATGCTGTGTGTGTATGTATGGGGGTGGTGCGGTGTTATGTGCATGCTGTGTGTGTATGTATGGAGGTGGTGCGGTGTTATGTACATACTGTGTGTGTATGTATGTGGGTGGTGCGGTGTTATGTACATACTGTGTGTGTATGTATGGGGGTGGTGCGGTGTTATGTGCATACTGTGTGTGTATGTATGGAGGTGGTGCAGTGTTATGTACATACTGTGTGTGTAAGTATGGAGGTGGTGTGGTGTTATGTACATACTGTGTGTGTATGTATGGGGGTGGTGCGGTGCTATGTACATACTTTGTGTGTATGTATGGGGGTGGTGCGGTGTTATGTATATACTGTGTGTGTATGTTTGGGGGTGGTGCGGTGTTATGTACATACTGTGTGTGTATGTATGGGGGTGGTGCGGTGTTATGTACACACTGTGTCTGTATGTACGGGGGTGGTGCGGTGTTATGTACATACTGTGTGTGTATGTATGGGGGTGGTGCGGTGTTATGTGCATACTGTGTGTGTATGTATGGGGTGGTGCGGTGTTATGTGCATACTCTGTGTGTATGTATGGGGGTGGTGCGGTGTTATGTGCATACTGCGTGTGTATGTATGGGGGTGGTGCGGTGTTATGTGCATACTGTGTGTGTATGTATGGGGGTGGTGCGGCGTTATGTACATACTGTGTGTGTGTGTATGTATGGGGGTGGTGCGGTGTTATGTACATACTGTGTGTGTATGTATGGAGGTGGTGCGGTGTTATGTACACACTGTGTGTGTATGTATGGGGGTGGTGCGGTGTTATGTACATACTGTGTGTGTATGTATGGGGGTGGTGCGGTGTTATGTACATACTGTGTGTGTATGTATGGGGGTGGTGCGGTGTTATGTGCATACTGTGTGTGTATGTATGGGGTGATGCGGTGTTATGTGCATACTCTGTGTGTATGTATGGGGGTGGTGTGGTGTTATGTGCATACTGCGTGTGTATGTATGGGGGTGGTGCGGTGTTATGTGCATACTGTGTGTGTATGTATGGGGGTGGTGCGGCGTTATGTACATACTGTGTGTGTGTGTATGTATGGGGGTGGTGCGGTGTTATGTACATACTGTGTGTGTATGTATGGAGGTGGTGCGGTGTTATGTACACACTGTGTGTGTATGTATGGGGGTGGTGCGGTGTTATGTACATACTGTGTGTGTATGTATGGAGGTGGTGCGGTGTTATGTACACACTGTGTGTGTATGTATGGGGGTGGTGCGGTGTTATGTACATACTGTGTGTGTATGTATGGGGGTGGTGCGGTGTTATGTACATACTGTGTGTGTATGTATGGAGGTGGTGCTGTTTTATGGATAACAATCATTTCATCATGTGTAAGGGTCATTACCACTGGGACCAATTTACCTATAAAACATAGGGCCTGATTCTGACCCGCTCGCGAGCGCTATACGCTCGCAAGCGGGTCGATGGTGCCTAAGTGCGCATGCGCACGACGGAGGGAGCTCCGTCGTGCGAGTCCCGATTCCCCGTCGCTCGGGATCTCGCACCAAAGGGGACGTGCTGTCGATGGTGAGTGACAGCACGCCCCCTTTGGTGGGCGTGCCGGGGGCGTGGCTGCCAGACGAAGGCGTTCCCATGGGAACGCCTACCGTCTGGGTCCGGCCCCACTGACATCACGAGTGATGTCAGTGGGAGTGATTTTGGCTCTGATAGAGCCAAATCACTCCAGGGCCTACTGCAGGGTCTCGTCGCAAGCCCGATGGTCGCGATGGTCTTGACCATCGCGACCATCATCAAGGACGCTCGCTATAGCTGTGGGTGGTAACCCACAGCTATGCGAGCTTCCATGAGGCCGCTCCAAAATGAGGTAGGAGGGCCCTGATTCAGAGCGAGCGCTCTGGTCAGAGCGTCCAGCTCTGAATCAGGCCCATAAACTCCTGGAACTTGGAGATAACCAACAATAATCCCTTCTTCCACAAACATAGTATACATTATCTGGGAGGGCATATGTTATGTTACCATCCTGCACAATATCACATACTATACATTATCTGGGAGGACATATGGTATATAACCATCCTGCACAATATCACATACTATACATTATCTGGGAGGACATATGTTATATTACCATCCTGCACAATATCACATACTATACATTATCTGGGAGGACATATGTTATGTTACCATCCTGCACAATATCACATAGTATATATTATCTGGGAGGACATATGTTATATTACCATCCTGCACAATATCACATAGTATACATTATCTGGGAGGACATATGGTATATTACCATCCTGCACAATATCACATAGTATACATTATCTGGGAGGACATATGGTATATTACAATTCTGCACAATATCACAAGTATACATTATCAGGGAGGACATAAGGTATATTACGATCCTGCACAATATCACATAGTATACATTATCTGGGAGGACATATGGTATATTACCATCCTGCACAATATCACATACTATACATTATCTGGGAGGACATATGGTATATTACAATCCTGCACAATATCACATAGTATACATTATCTGGGAGGACATATGTTATATTACAATCCTGCACAATATCACATAGTATACATTATCTGGGAGGGCATATGGTATATTACCATCCTGCACAATATCACATACTATACATTATCTGGGAGGACATATGGTATATTACGATCCTGCACAATATCACATACTATACATTATCTGGGAGAACATATGGTATATTACGATCCTGCACAATATCACATAGTATACATTATCTGGGAGGACATATGGTATATTACCATCCTGCACAATATCACATACTATACATTATCTGGGAGGACGTATGGTATATTACCATCCTGCACAATATCACATAGTATACATTATCTGGGAGGACATATGTTATATTACCATCCTGCACAATATCACATAGTATACATTATCTGGGAGGACATATGGTATATTACAATCCTGCACAATATCACATAGTATACATTATCTGGGAGGACATATGTTATATTACCATCCTGCACATTATCACATAGTATACATTATCTGGGAGAACATATGGTATATTACCATCCTGCACATTATCACATAGTATACATTATCTGGGAGGACATATGTTATATTACCATCCTGCACAATATCACATAGTATACATTATCTGGGAGAACATATGTTATATTACCATCCTGCACAATATCACATACTATACATTATCTGGGAGGACATATGGTATATTACCATCCTGCACAATATCACATAGTATACATTATCTGGGAGGACATATGTTATATTACCGTCCTGCACAATATCACATAGTATACATTTTCTGGGAGAACATATGTTATATTACCATCCTGCACAATATCACATAGTATACATTATCTGGGAGGACATATGGTATATTACCATCCTGCACAATATCACATACTATACATTATCTGGGAGGACATATGGTATATTACGATCCTGCACAATATCACATAATATACATTATCTGGGAGGACGTATGGTATATTACGATCCTGCACAATATCACATAGTGTACATTATCTGGGAGGACGTATGGTATATTACGATCCTGCACAATATCACATAGTATCCATTATCTGGGAGGACGTATGGTATATTACGATCCTGCACAATATCACATAGTATACATTATCTGGGAGGACGTATGTTATATTACCATCCTGCACAATATCACATAGTATACATTATCTGGGAGGACATATGGTATATTACGATCCTGCACAATATCACATAGTATACATTATCTCTGAGGACGTATGGTATATTATGATCCTGCACATTATCACATAGTGTACATTATCTGGGAGGACGTATGGTATATTACGATCCTGCACAATATCACATAGTATCCATTATCTGGGAGGACATATGGTATATTAAGATCCTGCACAATATCACATAGTATACATTATCTGGGAGGACATATGGTATATTATGATCCTGCACATTATCACATACCATACATTATCACATACTATACATTATCTGGGAGGACATATGTTATATTACCATCCTGCACAATATCACATAGTATACATTATCTGGGAGGACATATGTTATATTACCATCCTGCACAATATCACATAGTATCCATTATCTGGGAGGACATATGGTATATTACGATCCTGCACAATATCACATAGTATACATTATCTGGGAGGACATATGGTATATTATGATCCAGCACATTATCACATACTATACATTATCTGGGAGGATATATGTTATATTACCATCCTGCACAATATCACATAGTATACATTATCTGGGAGGACATATGTTATATTACCATCCTGCACAATATCACATAGTATACATTATCTGGGAGGACATATGGTATATTACGATCCTGCACAATATCACATAGTATACATTATCTGGGAGGACATATGGTATATTACAATCCTGCACAATATCACATAGTATACATTATCTGGGAGGACATATGTTATATTACCATCCTGCACAATATCACATAGTATACATTATCTGGGAGGGCATATGGTATATTACCATCCTGCACAATATCACATACTATACATTATCTGGGAGGACATATGGTATATTACGATCCTGCACAATATCACATAGTATACATTATCTGGGAGGACATATGTTATATTACCATCCTGCACAATATCACATAGTATACATTATCTGGGAGGACATATGGTATATTACGATCCTGCACAATATCACATAGTATACATTATCTGGGAGGACATATGGTATATTACGATCCTGCACAATATCACATACTATACATTATCTTGGAGGACATATGGTATATTACGATCCTGCACATTATCACATAGTATACATTATCTGGGAAGACATATGTTATATTACCATCCTGCACAATATCACATAGTATACATTATCTGGGAGGACTTATGTTATATTACCATCCTGCACAATATCACATACTATACATTATCTGGGAGGACATATGGTATATTACAATCCTGCACAATATCACATAGTATACATTATCTGGGAGGACATATGGTATATTACCATCCTGCACAATATCCCATAGTATACATTATCTGGGAGGACATATGTTATATTACCATCCTGCACAATATCACATAGTATACATCCTGCACAATATCACATACTATACATTATCTGGGAGGACATATGGTATATTATGATCCTGCACAATATCACATACTATACATTATCTGGGAGGACATATGGTATATTACGATCCTGCACAATATCACATAGTATACATTATCTGGGAGGACATATGGTATATTATGATCCTGCACATTATCACATAGTATACATTATCTGGGAGGACATATGTTATATTACCGTCCTGCACAATATCACATACTATACATTATCTGGGAGGACATATGTTATATTACCATCCTGCACAATATCACATACTATACATTATCTGGGAGGACATATGGTATATTACAATCCTGCACAATATCACATAGTATACATTATCTGGGAGGACATATGGTATATTACCATCCTGCACAATATCCCATAGTATACATTATCTGGGAGGACATATGTTATATTACCATCCTGCACAATATCACATAGTATACATTATCTGGGAGGACATATGGTATATTAGAATCCTGCACAATATCCCATAGTATACATTATCTGGGAGGACATATGGTATATTATGATCCTGCACAATATCACATTCTATACATTATCTGGGAGGACATATGGTATATTACGATACTGCACAATATCACATAGTATACATTATCTGGGAGGACATATGGTGTATTACGATCCTGCACATTATCACATAGTATACATTATCTGGGAGGACATATGTTATATTACCATCCTGCACAATATCACATACTATACATTATCTTGGAGGACATATGGTATATTATGATCCTGCACATTATCACATAGTATACATTATCTGGGAGGACATATGGTATATTACAATCCTGCACATTATCACATACCATACATTATCACATACTATACATTATCTGGGAGGACATATGTTATATTACCATCCTGCACAATATCACATAGTATACATTATCTGGGAGGACATATGGTATATTACGATCCTGCACAATATCACATAGTATACATTATCTGGGAGGACATATGGTATATTACGATCCTGCACAATATCACATACTATACATTATCTTGGAGGACATATGGTATATTACGATCCTGCACATTATCACATAGTATACATTATCTGGGAAGACATATGTTATATTACCATCCTGCACAATATCACATAGTATACATTATCTGGGAGGACTTATGTTATATTACCATCCTGCACAATATCACATACTATACATTATCTTTGAGGACATATGGTATATTACAATCCTGCACAATATCACATAGTATACATTATCTGGGAGGACATATGGTATATTACCATCCTGCACAATATCCCATAGTATACATTATCTGGGAGGACATATGTTATATTACCATCCTGCACAATATCACATAGTATACATCCTGCACAATATCACATACTATACATTATCTGGGAGGACATATGGTATATTATGATCCTGCACAATATCACATACTATACATTATCTGGGAGGACATATGGTATATTACGATCCTGCACAATATCACATAGTATACATTATCTGGGAGGACATATGGTATATTATAATCCTGCACATTATCACATAGTATACATTATCTGGGAGGACATATGTTATATTACCGTCCTGCACAATATCACATACTATACATTATCTGGGAGGACATATGTTATATTACCATCCTGCACAATATCACATACTATACATTATCTGGGAGGACATATGGTATATTACAATCCTGCACAATATCACATAGTATACATTATCTGGGAGGTCATATGGTATATTACCATCCTCAACAATATCCCATAGTATACATTATCTGGGAGGACATATGTTATATTACCATCCTGCACAATATCACATAGTATACATTATCTGGGAGGACATATGGTATATTAGAATCCTGCACAATATCCCATAGTATACATTATCTGGGAGGACATATGGTATATTATGATCCTGCACAATATCACATTCTATACATTATCTGGGAGGACATATGGTATATTACGATACTGCACAATATCACATAGTATACATTATCTGGGAGAACATATGGTATATTACGATCCTGCACAATATCACATACTATACATTATCTGGGAGGACATATGGTGTATTACGATCCTGCACATTATCACATAGTATACATTATCTGGGAGGACATATGTTATATTACCATCCTGCACAATATCACATACTATACATTATCTTGGAGGACATATGGTATATTATGATCCTGCACATTATCACATAGTATACATTATCTTGGAGGACATATGGTATATTACAATCCTGCACATTATCACATAGTATACATTATCTGGGAGGACATATGTTATATTACCATCCTGCACAATATCACATAGTATACATTATCTGGGAGGACATATGTTATATTACCATCCTGCACAATATCACATACTATACATTATCTGGGAGGACGTATGGTATATTACCATCCTGCACAATATCACATAGTATACATTATCTGGGAGGACATATGGTATATTACGATCCTGCACAATATCACATAGTATACATTATCTGGGAGGACATATGGTATATTACAATCCTGCACAATATCACATAGTATACATTATCTGGGAGGACATATGGTATATTACAATCCTGCACAATATCACATAGTATACATTATCTGGGAGGACGTATGGTATAATACCATCCTGCACAATATCACATAGTATACATTATCTGGGAGGACGTATGGTATATTACCATCCTGCACAATATCACATAGTATACATTATCTGGGAGGACATATGTTATATTACCATCCTGCACAATATCACATAGTATACATTATCTGGGAGGACATATGGTATATTACAATCCTGCACAATATCACATAGTATACATTATCTGGGAGGACATATGTTATATTACCATCCTGCACATTATCACATAGTATACATTATCTGGGAGAACATATGGTATATTACCATCCTGCACATTATCACATAGTATACATTATCTGGGAGGACATATGTTATATTACCATCCTGCACAATATCACATAGTATACATTATCTGGGAGAACATATGTTATATTACCATCCTGCACAATATCACATACTATACATTATCTGGGAGGACATATGGTATATTACCATCCTGCACAATATCACATAGTATACATTATCTGGGAGGACATATGTTATATTACCGTCCTGCACAATATCACATAGTATACATTATCTGGGAGAACATATGTTATATTACCATCCTGCACAATATCACATAGTATACATTATCTGGGAGGACATATGGTATATTACCATCCTGCACAATATCACATACTATACATTATCTGGGAGGACATATGGTATATTGCGATCCTGCACAATATCACATAATATACATTATCTGGGAGGACGTATGGTATATTACCATCCTGCACAATATCACATAGTATACATTATCTCTGAGGACGTATGGTATATTACGATCCTGCACAATATCACATAGTGTACATTATCTGGGAGGACGTATGGTATATTACGATCCTGCACAATATCACATAGTATCCATTATCTGGGAGGACGTATGGTATATTACGATCCTGCACAATATCACATAGTATACATTATCTGGGAGGACGTATGTTATATTACCATCCTGCACAATATCACATAGTATACATTATCTGGGAGGACATATGGTATATTACGATCCTGCACAATATCACATAGTATACATTATCTCTGAGGACGTATGGTATATTATGATCCTGCACATTATCACATAGTGTACATTATCTGGGAGGACGTATGGTATATTACGATCCTGCACAATATCACATAGTATCCATTATCTGGGAGGACATATGGTATATTACGATCCTGCTCAATATCACATAGTATACATTATCTGGGAGGACATATGGTATATTATGATCCTGCACATTATCACATACTATACATTATCACATACTATACATTATCTGGGAGGACATATGTTATATTACCATCCTGCACAATATCACATAGTATACATTATCTGGGAGGACGTATGGTATATTACGATCCTGCACAATATCACATAGTATCCATTATCTGGGAGGACATATGGTATATTACGATCCTGCACAATATCACATAGTATACATTATCTGGGAGGACATATGGTATATTACGATCCTACACATGATAACATACTATACATTATCTGGGAGGACATATGGTATATTACGATCCTGCACAATATCACATAGTATACATTATCTGGGAGGACATATGTTATATTACCATACTGCACAATATCACATACTATACATTATCTGGGAGGACATATGTTATATTACCGTCCTGCACAATATCACATAGTATACATTATCTGGGAGGACATATGGTATATTACGATCCTGCACAATATCACATAATATACATTATCTGGGAGGACGTATGGTATATTACCATCCTGCACAATATCACATAGTATACATTATCTCTGAGGACGTATGGTATATTACGATCCTGCACAATATCACATAGTGTACATTATCTGGGAGGGCGTATGGTATATTACGATCCTGCACAATATCACATAGTATCCATTATCTGGGAGGACGTATGGTATATTACGATCCTGCACATTATCACATAGTATACATTATCTGGGAGGACGTATGTTATATTACCATCCTGCACAATATCACATAGTATACATTATCTGGGAGGACATATGGTATATTACGATCCAGCACAATATCACATAGTATACATTATCTCTGAGGACGTATGGTATATTATGATCCTGCACATTTTCACATAGTGTACATTTTCTGGGAGGACGTATGGTATATTACGATCCTGCACAATATCACATAGTATCCATTATCTGGGAGGACATATGGTATATTACGATCCTTCACAATATCACATAGTATACATTATCTGGGAGGACATATGGTATATTACAATCCTGCACAATATCACATAGTATACATTATCTGGGAGGACATATGTTATATTACCATCCTGCACATTATCACATAGTATACATTATCTGGGAGAACATATGGTATATTACCATCCTGCACATTATCACATAGTATACATTATCTGGGAGGACATATGTTATATTACCATCCTGCACAATATCACATAGTATACATTATCTGGGAGAACATATGTTATATTACCATCCTGCACAATATCACATACTATACATTATCTGGGAGGACATATGGTATATTACCATCCTGCACAATATCACATAGTATACATTATCTGGGAGGACATATGTTATATTACCGTCCTGCACAATATCACATAGTATACATTATCTGGGAGAACATATGTTATATTACCATCCTGCACAATATCACATAGTATACATTATCTGGGAGGACATATGGTATATTACCATCCTGCACAATATCACATACTATACATTATCTGGGAGGACATATGGTATATTGCGATCCTGCACAATATCACATAATATACATTATCTGGGAGGACGTATGGTATATTACCATCCTGCACAATATCACATAGTGTACATTATCTGGGAGGACGTATGGTATATTACGATCCTGCACAATATCACATAGTATCCATTATCTGGGAGGACGTATGGTATATTACGATCCTGCACAATATCACATAGTATACATTATCTGGGAGGACGTATGTTATATTACCATCCTGCACAATATCACATAGTATACATTATCTGGGAGGACATATGGTATATTACGATCCTGCACAATATCACATAGTATACATTATCTCTGAGGACGTATGGTATATTATGATCCTGCACATTATCACATAGTGTACATTATCTGGGAGGACGTATGGTATATTACGATCCTGCACAATATCACATAGTATCCATTATCTGGGAGGACATATGGTATATTACGATCCTGCTCAATATCACATAGTATACATTATCTGGGAGGACATATGGTATATTATGATCCTGCACATTATCACATACTATACATTATCACATACTATACATTATCTGGGAGGACATATGTTATATTACCATCCTGCACAATATCACATAGTATACATTATCTGGGAGGACGTATGGTATATTACGATCCTGCACAATATCACATAGTATCCATTATCTGGGAGGACATATGGTATATTACGATCCTGCACAATATCACATAGTATACATTATCTGGGAGGACATATGGTATATTACGATCCTACACATGATAACATACTATACATTATCTGGGAGGACATATGGTATATTACGATCCTGCACAATATCACATAGTATACATTATCTGGGAGGACATATGTTATATTACCATACTGCACAATATCACATACTATACATTATCTGGGAGGACATATGTTATATTACCGTCCTGCACAATATCACATAGTATACATTATCTGGGAGGACATATGGTATATTACGATCCTGCACAATATCACATAATATACATTATCTGGGAGGACGTATGGTATATTACCATCCTGCACAATATCACATAGTATACATTATCTCTGAGGACGTATGGTATATTACGATCCTGCACAATATCACATAGTGTACATTATCTGGGAGGACGTATGGTATATTACGATCCTGCACAATATCACATAGTATCCATTATCTGGGAGGACGTATGGTATATTACGATCCTGCACATTATAACATAGTATACATTATCTGGGAGGACGTATGTTATATTACCATCCTGCACAATATCACATAGTATACATTATCTGGGAGGACATATGGTATATTACGATCCAGCACAATATCACATAGTATACATTATCTCTGAGGACGTATGGTATATTATGATCCTGCACATTTTCACATAGTGTACATTTTCTGGGAGGACGTATGGTATATTACGATCCTGCACAATATCACATAGTATCCATTATCTGGGAGGACATATGGTATATTACGATCCTTCACAATATCACATAGTATACATTATCTGGGAGGACATATGGTATATTATGATCCAGCACATTATCACATACTATACATTATCTGGGAGGACATATGTTATATTACCATCCTGCACAATATCACATAGTATACATTATCTGGGAGGACATATGTTATATTACCATCCTGCACAATATCACATAGTATACATTATCTGGGAGGACATATGGTATATTATGATCCTGCACATTATCACATACTATACATTATCTGGGAGGATATATGTTATATTACCATCCTGCACAATATCACATAGTATACATTATCTGGGAGGACATATGTTATATTACCATCCTGCACAATATCACATAGTATACATTATCTGGGAGGACATATGGTATATTACAATCCTGCACAATATCACATAGTATACATTATCTGGGAGGACATATGTTATATTACCATCCTGCACAATATCACATAGTATACATTATCTGGGAGGGCATATGGTATATTACCATCCTGCACAATATCACATACTATACATTATCTGGGAGGACATATGGTATATTACGATCCTGCACAATATCACATAGTATACATTATCTGGGAGGACATATGTTATATTACCATCCTGCACAATATCACATACTATACATTATCTGGGAGGACATATGGTATATTATGATCCTGCACATTATCACATAGTATACATTATCTGGGAGGACATATGGTATATTATAATCCTGCACATTATCACATAGTATACATTATCTGGGAGGACATATGTTATATTACCATCCTGCACAATATCACATAGTATACATTATCTGGGAGGACATATGTTATATTACCATCCTGCACAATATCACATACTATACATTATCTGGGAGGACATATGGTATATTATGATCCTGCACATTATCACATAGTATACATTATCTGGGAGGACATATGTTATATTACCATCCTGCACAATATCACATAGTATACATTATCTGGGAGGACATATGGTATATTACAATCCTGCACAATATCACATAGTATACATTATCTGGGAGGACATATGTTATATTACCATCCTGCACAATATCACATAGTATACATTATCTGGGATGACATATGGTATATTACGATACTGCACAATATCACATAGTATACATTATCTGGGAGGACATATGGTATATTACAATCCTGCACAATATCACATACTATACATTATCTTGGAGGACATATGGTATATTACGATCCTGCACATTATCACATAGTATACATTATCTGGGAGGACATATGTTATATTACCATCCTGCACAATATCACATAGTATACATTATCTGGGAGGACTTATGTTATATTACCATCCTGCACAATATCACATACTATACATTATCTTGGAGGACATATGGTATATTACAATCCTGCACAATATCACATAGTATACATTATCTGGGAGGACATATGGTATATTACCATCCTGCACAATATCCCATAGTATACATTATCTGGGAGGACATATGTTATATTACCATCCTGCACAATATCACATAGTATACATCCTGCACAATATCACATACTATACATTATCTGGGAGGACATATGGTATATTATGATCCTGCACAATATCACATACTATACATTATCTGGGAGGACATATGGTATATTACGATCCTGCACAATATCACATAGTATACATTATCTGGGAGGACATATGGTATATTATGATCCTGCACATTATCGCATAGTATACATTATCTGGGAGGACATATGTTATATTACCGTCCTGCACAATATCACATACTATACATTATCTGGGAGGACATATGGTATAATATGATCCTGCACATTATCGCATAGTATACATTATCTGGGAGGACATATGTTATATTACCATCCTGCACAATATCACATACTATACATTATCTGGGAGGACATATGGTATATTATGATCCTGCACATTATCACATAGTATACATTATCTGGGAGGACATATGTTATATTACCATCCTGCACAATATCACATAGTATACATTATCTGGGAGGACATATGGTATATTACAATCCTGCACAATATCACAAAGTATACATTATCTGGGAGGACATATGGTATATTACGATCCTGCACAATATCACATAGTATACATTATCTGGGAGGACATATGGTATATTACGATCCTGCACAATATCACATAGTATACATTATCTGGGAGGACATATGGGGCCTGATTCAGACCCACTCGCGAGCGGCTGTCCGCTCGCAAGTGGGTCGATGTTATGCACGGAGCATGCGCACGACGGAGGGAGCTCCGTCGTGCGCATGCGCCAGACGCGACGAGCGAAGGAAAGTCCTTCGCTCGTTGTGTCCGATCAAAGGGGGCGTGCTGTCAATGTTGATTGACAGCACGCCCCCTTTGGTGGGCGTGCCGGGGGCTTGCCTCCCTGACGGGGGCGTTCCCACGGGAACGCCTCCCGTCAGAAGCCGGCCCACTGACATCACTAGTGATGTCAGTGGGAGTGATTTTGGCTCTGATAGAGCCAAAATCACTCCGGAGCTTGCGGTTGAAAACCTCAACCGCAGGCTCCGGCTCGCAATTTCGATGGTCGCGATGGTCTTGACCATCGCGCCCATCACAAAGCACGCTCGTATAGCCTGTGGGTGGTGACCCACAGCTATACGAGCGTCCAGGAGGACGCTCCATGAAAATGGAGCCCGGCCCTCATTCAGAGCGTGCGCTCTGCTCAGAGCGTACGGCTCTGAATGAGGGCCATGGTATATTACGATCCTGCACAATATCACATAGTATACATTATCTGGGAGGACATATGGTATATTAAGATCCTGCACAATATCACATAGTATACATTATCTGGGAGGACATATGTTATATTACCGTCCTGCACAATATCACATAGTATACATTATCTGGGAGGACATATGGTATATTACGATCCTGCACAATATCACATAGTATACATTATCTGGGAGGACATATGTTATATTACCATCCTGCACAATATCACATACTATACATTATCTGGGAGGACATATGGTATATTATGATCCTGCACATTATCACATAGTATACATTATCTGGGAGGACATATGTTATATTACCATCCTGCACAATATCACATACTATACATTATCTGGGAGGACATATGTTATATTACCGTCCTGCACAATATCACATAGTATACATTATCTGGGAGGACATATGGTATATTACGATCCTGCACAATATCACATAATATACATTATCTGGGAGGACGTATGGTATATTACCATCCTGCACAATATCACATAGTATACATTATCTCTGAGGACGTATGGTATATTACGATCCTGCACAATATCACATAGTGTACATTATCTGGGAGGACGTATGGTATATTACGATCCTGCACAATATCACATAGTATCCATTATCTGGGAGGACGTATGGTATATTACGATCCTGCACAATATCACATAGTATACATTATCTGGGAGGACGTATGTTATATTACCATCCTGCACAATATCACATAGTATACATTATCTGGGAGGACATATGGTATATTACGATCCAGCACAATATCACATAGTATACATTATCTCTGAGGACGTATGGTATATTATGATCCTGCACATTATCACATAGTGTACATTATCTGGGAGGACGTATGGTATATTACGATCCTGCACAATATCACATAGTATCCATTATCTGGGAGGACATATGGTATATTACGATCCTGCACAATATCACATAGTATACATTATCTGGGAGGACATATGGTATATTATGATCCTGCACATTATCACATACTATACATTATCTGGGAGGACATATGTTATATTACCATCCTGCACAATATCACATAGTATACATTATCTGGGAGGACATATGTTATATTACCATCCTGCACAATATCACATAGTATACATTATCTGGGAGGACATATGGTATATTACGATCCTGCACAATATCACATAGTATACATTATCTGGGAGGACATATGGTATATTATGATCCTGCACATTATCACATACTATACATTATCTGGGAGGATATTTGTTATATTACCATCCTGCACAATATCACATAGTATACATTATCTGGGAGGACATATGTTATATTACCATCCTGCACAATATCACATAGTATACATTATCTGGGAGGACATATGGTATATTACGATCCTGCACAATATCACATAGTATACATTATCTGGGAGGACATATGGTATATTACAATCCTGCACAATATCACATAGTATACATTATCTGGGAGGACATATGTTATATTACAATCCTGCACAATATCACATAGTATACATTATCTGGGAGGGCATATGGTATATTACCATCCTGCACAATATCACATACTATACATTATCCGGGAGGACATATGGTATATTACGATCCTGCACAATATCACATAGTATACATTATCTGGGAGGACATATGTTATATTACCATCCTGCACAATATCACATACTATACATTATCTGGGAGGACATATGGTATATTATGATCCTGCACATTATCACATAGTATACATTATCTGGGAGGACTTATGGTATATTATGATCCTGCACAATATCACATAGTATACATTATCTGGGAGGACATATGTTATATTACCATCCTGCACAATATCACATACTATACATTATCTGGGAGGACATAAGGTATATTATGATCCTGCACATTATCACATAGTATACATTATCTGGGAGGACATATGTTATATTACCATCCTGCACAATATCACATAGTATACATTATCTGGGAGGACATATGGTATATTACGATCCTGCACAATATCACATAGTATACATTATCTGGGAGGACATATGGTATATTACGATCCTGCACAATATCACATAGTATACATTATCTAGGAGGACATATGGTATATTACGATCCTGCACAATATCACATAGTATACATTATCTGGGAGGACATATGTTATATTACCATCCTGCACAATATCACATACTATACATTATCTGGGAGGACATATGGTATATTATGATCCTGCACATTATCACATAGTATACATTATCTGGGAGGTCATATGTTATATTACCATCCTGCACAATATCACATAGTATACATTATCTGGGAGGACATATGGTATATTACAATCCTGCACAATATCACATAGTATACATTATCTGGGAGGACATATGTTATATTACCATCCTGCACAATATCACATAGTATACATTATCTGGGAGGACATATGGTATATTACGATACTGCACAATATCACATAGTATACATTATCTGGGAGGACATATGGTATATTACAATCCTGCACAATATCACATAGTATACATTATCTTGGAGGACATATGGTATATTACGATCCTGCACATTATCACATAGTATACATTATCTGGGAGGACATATGTTATATTACCATCCTGCACAATATCACATAGTATACATTATCTGGGAGGACTTATGTTATATTACCATCCTGCACAATATCACATACTGTACATTATCTGGGAGGACATATGGTATATTACAATCCTGCACAATATCACATAGTATACATTATCTGGGAGGACATATGGTATATTACCATCCTGCACAATATCCCATAGTATACATTATCTGGGAGGACATATGTTATATTACCATCCTGCACAATATCACATAGTATACATCCTGCACAATATCACATACTATACATTATCTGGGAGGACATATGGTATATTATGATCATGCACAATATCACATACTATACATTATCTGGGAGGACATATGGTATATTACGATCCTGCACAATATCACATAGTATACATTATCTGGGAGGACATATGTTATATTACCGTCCTGCACAATATCACATACTATACATTATCTGGGAGGACATATGTTATATTACCATCCTGCACAATATCACATACTATACATTATCTGGGAGGACATATGGTATATTACAATCCTGCACAATATCACATAGTATACATTATCTGGGAGGACATATGGTATATTACCATCCTGCACAATATCACATAGTATACATTATCTGGGAGGACATATGGTATATTACAATCCTGCACAATATCCCATAGTATACATTATCTGGGAGGACATATGGTATATTATGATCCTGCACAATATCACATTCTATACATTATCTGGGAGGACATATGGTATATTACGATCCTGCACAATATCACATAGTATACATTATCTGGGAGGACATATGGTATATTACGATCCTGCACAATATCACATAGTATACATTATCTAGGAGGACATATGGTATATTACGATCCTGCACAATATCACATAGTATACATTATCTGGGAGGACATATGTTATATTACCATCCTGCACAATATCACATACTATACATTATCTGGGAGGACATATGGTATATTATGATCCTGCACATTATCACATAGTATACATTATCTGGGAGGTCATATGTTATATTACCATCCTGCACAATATCACATAGTATACATTATCTGGGAGGACATATGGTATATTACAATCCTGCACAATATCACATAGTATACATTATCTGGGAGGACATATGTTATATTACCATCCTGCACAATATCACATAGTATACATTATCTGGGAGGACATATGGTATATTACGATACTGCACAATATCACATAGTATACATTATCTGGGAGGACATATGGTATATTACAATCCTGCACAATATCACATAGTATACATTATCTTGGAGGACATATGGTATATTACGATCCTGCACATTATCACATAGTATACATTATCTGGGAGGACATATGTTATATTACCATCCTGCACAATATCACATAGTATACATTATCTGGGAGGACTTATGTTATATTACCATCCTGCACAATATCACATACTGTACATTATCTGGGAGGACATATGGTATATTACAATCCTGCACAATATCACATAGTATACATTATCTGGGAGGACATATGGTATATTACCATCCTGCACAATATCCCATAGTATACATTATCTGGGAGGACATATGTTATATTACCATCCTGCACAATATCACATAGTATACATCCTGCACAATATCACATACTATACATTATCTGGGAGGACATATGGTATATTATGATCATGCACAATATCACATACTATACATTATCTGGGAGGACATATGGTATATTACGATCCTGCACAATATCACATAGTATACATTATCTGGGAGGACATATGTTATATTACCGTCCTGCACAATATCACATACTATACATTATCTGGGAGGACATATGTTATATTACCATCCTGCACAATATCACATACTATACATTATCTGGGAGGACATATGGTATATTACAATCCTGCACAATATCACATAGTATACATTATCTGGGAGGACATATGGTATATTACCATCCTGCACAATATCACATAGTATACATTATCTGGGAGGACATATGGTATATTACAATCCTGCACAATATCCCATAGTATACATTATCTGGGAGGACATATGGTATATTATGATCCTGCACAATATCACATTCTATACATTATCTGGGAGGACATATGGTATATTACGATACTGCACAATATCACATAGTATACATTATCTGGGAGGACATATGGTATATTACGATCCTGCACATTATCACATAGTATACATTATCTGGGAGGACATATGTTATATTACCATCCTGCACAATATCACATACTATACATTATCTTGGAGGACATATGGTATATTATGATCCTGCACATTATCACATAGTATACATTATCTGGGAGGACATATGGTATATTACAATCCTGCACATTATCACATAGTATACATTATCTGGGAGGACATATGGTTTATTATGATCCTGCACAATATCACATACTATACATTATCTGGGAGGACATATGGTATATTACGATCCTGCACAATATCACATAATATACATTATCTGGGAGGACATATGGTATATTACGATCCTGCACAATATCACATACTATACATTATCTGGGAGGACATATGGTATATTACAATCCTGCACAATATCACATAGTATACATTATCTGGGAGGACATATGGTATATTACGATCCTGCACAATATCACATAGTATACATTATCTGGGAGGACATATGTTATATTACCATCCTGCACAATATCACATACTATACATTATCTGGGAGGACATATGGTATATTATGATCCTGCACATTATCACATAGTATACATTATCTGGGAGGACATATGTTATATTACCATCCTGCACAATATCACATACTATACATTATCTGGGAGGACATATGGTATATTATGATCCTGCACATTATCACATAGTATACATTATCTGGGAGGACATATGTTATATTACCATCCTGCACAATATCACATACTATACATTATCTGGGAGGACATATGGTATATTACGATCCTGCACATTATCACATAGTATACATTATCTGGGAGGACATATGGTATATTACAATCCTGCACAATATCACATAGTATACATTATCTGGGAGGACATATGGTATATTACGATCCTGCACATTATCACATAGTATACATTATCTGGGAGGACATATGGTATATTACGATCCTGCACAATATCACATACTATACATTATCTGGGAGGACATATGGTATATTACGATCCTGCACAATATCACATACTATACATTATCTGGGAGGACATATGGTATATTACGATCCTGCACATTATCACATAGTATACATTATCTGGGAGGACATATGGTATATTACGATCCTGCACAATATCACATAGTATACATTATCTGGGAGGACATATGGTATATTACGATCCTGCACAATATCACATACTATACATTATCTGGGAGGACATATGGTATATTACGATCCTGCACATTATCACATACTATACATTATCTGGGAGGACATATGGTATATTACGATCCTGCACAATATCACATACTATACATTATCTGGGAGGACATATGGTATATTACGATCCTGCACATTATAACATAGTATACATTATCTGGGAGGAGATTTGGTATATTACGATCCTACACAATATCACATACTATACATTATCTGGGAGGACATATGGTATATTACAATCCTGCACAATATCACATAGTATACATTGTCTGGGAGGACTTATGGTATATTACGATCCTGCACATTATCACATAGTATACATTATCTGGGAGGACATATGGTATATTATGATCCTGCACATTATCACATAGTATACATTATCTGGGAGGACATATGGTATATTACGATCCTGCACAATATCACATAGTATACATTATCTGGGAGGAAATATGGTATATTACGATCCTGCACAATATCACATACTATACATTATCTGGGAGGACATATGGTATATTACGATCCTGCACATTATCACATACTATACATTATCTGGGAGGACATATGGTATATGACGATCCTGCACAATATCACATACTATACATTATCTGGGAGGACATATGGTATATTACGATCCTGCACATTATAACATAGTATACATTATCTGGGAGGAGATATGGTATATTACGATCCTACACAATATCACATACTATACATTATCTGGGAGGACATATGGTATATTACAATCCTGCACAATATCACATAGTATACATTGTCTGGGAGGACTTATGGTATATTACGATCCTGCACATTATCACATAGTATACATTATCTGGGAGGACATATGGTATATTACAATCCTGCACAATATCACATAGTATACATTGTCTGGGAGGACATATGGTATATTATAATCCTGCACATTATCACATAGTATACATTATCTGGGAGGACATATGGTATATTATGATCCTGCACATTATCACATAGTATACATTATCTGGGAGGACATATGGTATATTACGATCCTGCACAATATCACATAAAGTTTTAACAAAACTACCTATACCTATTGTCCTCATCTGCTCAAGGCACGTTTCAGCCTGAATAACATTCTTACAATAACCCATAGCAACTTTTCCAATAGATACCACATTCGGGTTGTTCCTATGTCCTCGTCTCTGAGGTTCATCACTACTGGTGTGGGGAGCCATTGTCTGATCCAATAAGTCTGCTTCCCAATTCTCCAGTCTTTCTATGTATGAAATGTTCAGACACCGCAAAGACCGTTCTATGGAGTATTGGTGCAGCTTTAAACTAGGTGACCTGGTAACGTTATACTTCCCGTCTATGAACCTCCCTCCCCGTAATTCAAGGACCTCAGGGAAATTTAATGGGAATGGTACTAATCCTACATTATGTTGTCCCTGAGGCACGTGAGTGGACACCCATCATTCAGTCTGGTTTAAGACCTTACCCACTAAGGAATGGTAATCCTCTACAGGATGCTCACCCAAATACAGATTACTCTTGGACTGGCATCGTTGGATACTTTTCTCATCAACTATGGATCCAGAGTACTCACAGATACAATATTCCTCAGACAATAACCCCTCACACTGTCTCCGAGTTCCATGGCTAACAGGTCTCTTAACAATCCCTGAACTGAGTTTGACCATAGGTTGCCCTGATTGTTTTCTCGCTCTCTCCTCCGACTCCACTCCAACGACATCACTATCGGCCTCCCTCCGTTATCTGTCCTCCGTCACAGAAATAGGAAATCCCGAAACAAATAAGGATGAGAAGAACCCTGGAATAAAATAAAGACACAAAAACAGAATGCCTTTCCATTGCTGGAATAGTAATCTGCACCCATCTCTGGCTCAGGTGTTTCCCTGCAGTATTTAGTTCTCCCAGAACAGGCTCGCAATCGACAGGTCCACATTGTCTGTCTCGACTTCGCCCTGTACCTCCTTCGGGTGGTTGACCCCTCTGCAGTGAGTGGAATGGACCCAGGTATCTCTTTCTGCTACCCCAAAAGATGTGGCACTGGTCATCAACCCCTGGCAAGGTCCTTCCCAACGATCTGTTAAACAACATTTTCAATGAGAGTCTCCAAAGAAAGAAAATATCCCTAATCTGGGAAATTCTAAAATTTCCAAGCGTCAAATACCCATGTAACACCCCCCCCTTTTCCCCTGACAATAATCTGTGTATTAATTGAGGAGAATCAGAAGAGAAGTCTTGGGCGCTTTGATCTACTTTAACCCGCATTCCGATGTTCTGAGAAAATAGAAAGAAATGTTAGTATAAATAATACAGGCATGTCAATATGTAACTAATTCTTATCTATTCTTAACATACAAAACTGTTAATAGATATACCCAATTCATTTAGTAATAACAGAAAATCATCCTATGGAACCTGTTTAAATATAAGACCATTTTAAAACAACTTTAAATGTAATTTTTCATTGAAAACCCTTAGTAATTCCAGGCATTACCACCTCTGCTGGGAATTGGATGTGTATTTCCCTTACCTACTACTTCTCCTAGGACCAGTGAGTGTCCCTATTGTCCACAAGAGGTAAAACAGCAAAATTACAGCAGGTGTTTTTGAGAAAAAAAAAATGTACATTCCGCTGCAACAATTTCAAACAGTATAATCATATGCATATTTTTATGATCTATGTCAATCCCTCTGTTCTGGTGAATGAAACCTCCACCATTGGGTTATCCATAATACCTACATCATAATTTAACTAGATTTTACAGGGATTTATAAACACAAAAAATATCACGTTTGTGCCTGTTACTAGCAATTAGATGGGATCTCTAAAAACTATTTCTTATGAACACTTGCCTCTTACAACTGTTCCGATGTCATTTCACATACGGTACTTCATGGAATATACATAGTATTTTTAGCTATTAATATTTCCAATATCTTACAAAAACCTTGTACACCCATCTTCCAATTTCCTATGAACTTGGTCAGGGGTTGCGATACTTACTTTCTACCACTAGGGGAATTTTGAATCCTTTACTGCGGGACAAATATCTATACTATTACAGTTTACCTGTATACAATACCATACGGACCTCTCTTTATTTACTACAGTGATGACAAATCTAGATTTCCTTATTTCTGCTTTTCATATGATATCCTTACTTCTAAGGAATATCCCATGTCCAACATTCTGAGTGTTACGCATATCACATTGTTCTTAATATCTATAATGTAACGTATATATCGCTGTCTAAAAAAAAATCATATTTCCTGCAGTCATATGTACTTACCACATGACCGGTTTACCTTTATTACAGAATTCGCCAACTTACGATTCAGTCTTTTCCAACCATTCTGCTTACTAATACATATATAATGATTATTATAGGACTCATTGTAAACCTGCTATATGATCCAATTTAATCACACCCTGCTTAGCAATACATCACCTGATTCTAAGCTTCACACCGGTGTTACCTATACATCTGTCACAAGAATTTAATTTCTTAACCTAAAATAAATCTATAAACTGCTGTATTGTAAGGATTTTTCAGAAGTACATACAAACTCCACACAGAAAATTCTCATACACAGCACATACAAACTGCACACAGGTAAGTACATACAAACTCTACACAGGAAACCAAGATCATGTTACAGCACAAATACCTCAAAACTTCTGTATTGCAGCCATGTGTGGGTTCAGTACACAGATCCCTGTTTTCTGAGATTGTGTATAAACAACGGAGAGTAATAAATGCAAATCATGATTCATATTTGTGCTGAATTCTAGCTCCTGTATAAATCATGATTATTCATAACAAACATCATAAAATTTGCCAATTGTAATGTTTGTGACATTCTCAGAACACACCACATTGGAAAACACCTGTACTAGGAAAAATACTTTTACCATCACTAAATGATTTTCTAATTTTACATTTCATTTGCTTCAAATATATATAAAGAATTAATATTTATAAGACAAAATTATTATTTATTTTTGGGATTGTTGCAATTAATTATGAATTCTCTCAATGGGTATTATGTGACCTTAATGCACACGTTTCACTGCAGATATGCTGCATGGTGAAATGGAGTGATATACCATGGTTGTATGTGTGTGAACACTGTGAAGTGTACACGCGTGTGTGTATGGGGGATATATGATACACTGTATGTATATTTTAAGGGAATATTAATTATTCACCTGCACTTCCGGCCTGACTACTGGTCTAGAGATAGATTGTGGAGAGCAATCTATCAGAGAAAATAATTATTTGTGCATGTATGAGCATGTGTGTGCATGTATGAGCATGTGTGCATGTGTGTGCATGTATGCATGTGTCTGCATGTATGAGCATGTGTGCATGTGTGTGCAGGTGTGTGCATGTGTGTGCATGTATGAGCATGTATGCATGTGTCTGCATGTATGAGCATGTGTGCAGGTGTGTGCATGTGTGTGCATGTGTGTGCATGTATGAGCATGTGTGCAGGTGTGTGCATGTATGAGCATGTGTGCAGGTGTGTGCCTGTATGAGCATGTGTGTGCATGTGTGTGTGTTGGGGGATTTGTGTTGCTATGAATGGGATGGTGGGGTCTCGTGGCAATGCAGCCATGACATTATAAAGAGATCTATTTTACCAAGTGTGATTTGATCAAACTGAACCTCTTGCAACAAGAAATGAATCTATTGTCTGACCCTCCAGGGAGACCAGAGAAAATCCTGTTCTTATTACATATCCCAATCTCAGTATTTTTTGTAACAGGGACACCTGATCTTTCCACACTGCACTAGACTAAGGCTGGCACACACTTAAAATGACTTAAATATCTAAAATGTTAACAATTGCCCCTTTATGGCCATGATAAATTATTTTGATTGACAACACATTTGAACTAACATAACCCTCACTTATTACCCTCATCACCAATTCCAGCTGCTGCCCCTGCTGGGGGGACCACTCCCCTTCCTTACCTGCGTGGTACTTCTTGCATGTTAATAGCATAGGCAATGGCTGAATTTACAGTGGGTTCATTATCTTCTTCAGGAACATTACCTTAAAAATACCTTAAAAAAGAATATAAGTTACTTGCTACATTTTTTGTCTATTTTTGGTATCGGCTGTACTATTACCTCCAACCGCATAAGGTGGTCGGAGGCGTGCATGCGCTATCTTCTTTATGGGCGATGACGCTGCCTTGCAGCGTGGGTACACTACCTGGTGGCATGCTGCTTTGCAGCATGAGTACGCTGTTTTGTGGCGTGCTACTTTGCCACATGTGTATGCTACTTTGCGGCGTGTGCACACTGCCATGCGGTGTGGGTATGCTGCTTTGCAGCGTGCATGCACCACCGTGCCACGTGTTCCCCTCGTGCTGCCACAACTTTAAACAATTATTATACTTTACACTTTTCTTCAAAGATTTGACTAAACATATGTTATCTCTAACATTACTCACTACCTCCGAATCGAAACTGCCAACTTTGGGAAAGGGTTTCATACCTTCTTTTGTCATCTTGACCCATATGTCACAGTACGCCGTAGCGTCTGCGCCATACTTCACATTCATTGTATACCTTGCCGAACCAGTAGGCCCTTCTATAAGCAGCATCTCCTCGACCATCCCTAGCGACTCCTTAGCACCCATCTGGGACAATGCCTTACTACTTTCGCTAGAGATTTCGACCGGTGGACGAATTCACTAGCTGCATCTACTCACTTCCACCCACTGTGCACAACCGATCGCTAAGCGTGTTTTGCCAGTTTTACACAATGAGGAGCAGAAAATAGCCTATGCAATTATTCTGCCTTCCAGAACAACCCTTTGTCACAATCACAGTTTTATATGCAACTATGCGGTGTGTACGCAACCGTGCGATCCAAGCGCATTGCCTATAGATACTGACTTATCAATAAGCTTTGCGATTACTATTGGGTGTGCCTGCCGAAAACCCCTTCCGGTTTTCACCAAAAACAGAAATCCTTGTTTTCGCTGCCAGTATACCTGCTGTGTATACCTACTCGGTAGTCATTGTGCCTCGTCAGACACCTACTGGGTCTTTCCTGTCTCGTACCAACAGTAAAGAAAAAACCTTTTCCGTTTTTCTTTTCCCTTATCACATCACAAGCATACGTTCACATTCATATACCTTTCCCTTGTGGCAATACCTATTCAGAGGTTTTAACAAGCGATACAAGACTATCAAAATGATTGCTTAAACATGTGACAGTAATACAGGGAAGACGCGTATGCTATTTGCGAATCGCCTATTGCAGCGCAAAAGTGACAATAAAAGAAACAGACTTTTTTCTCTTGTCCCTGGATTCTAATCAGAGCTCCTTAGATCACCAAAAAACGGATATTCGGTTTCACAACACAGAGTACAAAAACAGGTTTTAAACAGATTGCGTTCTTACCCGTATGTGACGTGTCCACCCTTTGTTGAGGAATCGAAATCCGGTCGCTTTGAGTAATTTCTGGTAGCGTGACCTCAAGGCCGAGCCCCCATCTATTGATTCCTAATAGTCGCTAGTCGCTATTTAGTGCTGCAAGTCGCTTAAGAAAGAATTGCTTTCCAGTTCAATCTTGTGGTTCCAAAGCACAAAAAATTAGACACTGCATACAAGTAATAGCATTCTAATCAATAATTCCCTATAATCCATAACTAGCGAACGCAAGATGCGAATCCTTAGCCGATAGAAACAGATGTCTGCAAATAAACAGGGATTTAGTATGATACCAAACATGACATGTCCACTATATTCTAAACCTTAAATCTCGTTTAAGTACGTATTACATCATAATTATTAACAAACAAAACCTTTAATAACTCTGGTTATTAACTATAATGCGTAGGAACCCTTTTATATGTATGCGTTCGCATATGTGCGTCTGTATATTGAAATAGGAAATGTTCGTATGTATGTATGTGAATACGCATATGAGCGTCTATGTGTACGTATGTGGATACACATACGAGTGTCTATGTGTATGCATATATGTATATGTGTGTGCGTTATGTGCATCAGTATGTGTGTGTTGTGGAATCGCCTTTGTGCGCATTGGATTGCGCCAACGCAAAGTAGCATCGTGGTAACACACCATCAGACCATAGACAATTAGATCATCAGATAATAATTGCAAGCAATCATATCCAATTATTTGACTTTGACACTAGTGGCCTGGGAGTGGCAGACAAAAAGGATCCATGATCCAGTAGCCTGAGAGTGATAGACAGAAATGATCCATGATCTAGTGGCCTGGTAGTGTCAGACGGGAAGGATCACTGATCCAGTGGCCTGGGAGTGGCAGACATAAAGGATCCATGATCCAATGACCTGGGAGTGGCACACGGAAAGTATCCATGATCCAATGGCCTGGGAATGGCAGACCTAAAGGATCCATGATCTAGTCGCCTGGGATTGGCAGAGGGAAATGATCCATGATCCAGTGGCCTGGGAGTGTCAGAAGGAAAGGAGCCATGATCTAGTGGCCTGGGAGTGAGACGGAAAGCATCCATGTCCAATGGCCTGGGAGTGGCAGACGGAAAGGATCCATGATCCAGTGGCCTGGGAGTGGCAGACAGAAAGGATCCATGATCCAGTAGCCTGAGAGTGACAGACCTAAAGGATCCATGATCTAGTCGCCTGGGATTGGCAGAGGGAAATGATCCATGATCCAGTGGCCTGGGAGTGTCAGAAGGAAAGGAGCCATGATCTAGTGGCCTGGGAGTGAGACGGAAAGCATCCATGTGCAATGGCCTGGGAGTGTCAGATGGAAAGGATCCATGATCCAGTGGCCTGGGAGTGGCAGACAGAAAGGATCCATGATCCAGTAGCCTGAGAGTGACAGACGGAAAGGATCCATGATCGAGTAGCCTGAGAGTGACAGACCTAAAGGATCCATGATCTAGTCGCCTGGGAGTGACAGACGGAAAGGATCCATGATCCAGTAGCCTGAGAGTGACAGACAGAAAGGATCCATGATCTAGTGGCCTGGGAGTGACAGACAGAAATGATCCATGATCCAGTGGCCTGGGAGTGGCAGACAGAAAGGATCCATGATCCAGTGGCCTGGGAGTGGCAGACAGAAAGGATCCATGATCCAGTGGCCTGGGAGTGGCAGACAGAAGGTTTGGCTGTCGCCATGCGTTATGGCAATCTTTAAAGTCACATGTCATGACCATAGGCATTCTGTGTGCCCTGGGAAAAGTGTGCTCACGGTAACCCGGCCGTGAGCCTGATGTGTATTATTATAGTTCTCCCAAAATGTATATTTCATGAATGTCTGTTTGGTATGAATTGCTAGTTTCAAAACTGTGGGCATGATTCATTACCGATCATAACTGTGATTACGCCCGCAATCGGCCGATTGGAATGGCATGGTAATGCCGGCGGCTGTTTAATCACCAGTTCAAATCCCGGCACTGTGAGGCCGAAAGATGGAAATCCCAACAGCGTGAGGTAAGTACCCTAACCCTCCCCTCTCCCCCCTAACTCTTCTTTAGGGGTGCCTATCCTTAACTTCCCCCCCCTAGTGCCTAACCCTAACATCGTGGCCGCTGGTCACATATTTACATATCGTCTGATTGTTGCGTTTTGCAAATGTGTATGCATTGCAGTGCGCGTGTACTATGATCGTAGTGACTACCCAGACTATCGCAGAGTGATTGATAGGAAGTGACCATTTGGGACTGGTAGTCGACGAAATGCAGGCGTGCCAGTGCATTTGAACGCTTTTGCTGCGGCGTGCAGCTCGGGTTTTTACTGCGTGCAAGGAGGTTAGCAAATCCTGAGTAAGGTCAGAGCCTGTGTAAGTGTGTGATGGTGTGATGGTACTCCATGTTACTGATGGTTTCTCAGTCCTGTGTAATCACTGTGTGTGATGAGGTTAGTAATTCCTGAGTAAGGTCAGAGCCTGTGTAAGTGTGTGTCAGGCTGTGATGGTACTCCATGTTACTGATGGTATCTCAGTCTTGTGTAGTCACTGTGTGTGATGAGGTTAGTAATTCCTGAGTGAGGTTAGAGCCTGTGTAAGTGTGTGTGAGGGTGTGATGGTACTCCATGTTACTGATGGTCTCTCAGTCTTGTGTAGTCACTGTGTGTGATGAGGTTAGTAATTCCTGTGTAAGGTCAGAGCCTGTGTAAGTGTGTGTGAGGATGTGATGGTACTCCATGTTACTGATGGTGTCTCAGTATTGTGTAATCACTGTGTGTGATGAGGTTAGTAATTCCTGAGTAAGGTCAGAGCCTGTGTAAGTGTGTGTGAGGATGTGATGGTACTCCATGTTACTGATGGTCTCTCAGTCTGATGTAATCACTGCGTGTGATGAGGTTAGTAATTCCTGAGTAATGTCAGAGCCTGTGTAAGAGTGTGTGAGGCTGTGATGGTACTCCATGTTACTGATGGTCTCTCAGTCTTGTGTAGTCACTGTGTGTGATGAGGTTAGTAATTCCTGTGTAAGGTCAGAGCCTGTGTAAGTGTGTGTGAGGATGTGATGGTACTCCATGTTACTGATGGTTTTTCAGTCCTGTGTAATCACTGTGTGTAATGAGGTTAGTAATTCCTGAGTAAGGTCAGAGCCTGTGTAAGTGTGTGTGAGGATGTGATGGTACTCCATGTTACTGATGGTTTCTCAGTCTTGTGTAATCACTGTGTGTGATGAGGTTAGTAGTTCCTGAGTAAAGTCAGAGCCTGTGTAAGTGTGTGTGAGGATGTGATAGTACTCCATGTTACTGATGGTGTCTCAGTCTTGTGTAATCACTGTGTGTGATGAGGTTAGTAATTCCTGAGTAAGGTCAGAGCCTGTGTAAGTGTGTGTGAGGATGTGATGGTACTCCATGTTACTGATGGTCTCTCAGTCTTGTGTAATCACTGTGTGTGATGAGGTTAGTAATTCCTGAGTAAGGTCAGAGCCTGTGTAAGTGTGTGTGAGGCTGTGATGGTACTCCATGTTACTGATGGTGTCTCAGTATTGTGTAATCACTGTGTGTGATGAGGTTAGTAATTCCTGAGTAAGGTCAGAGCCTGTGTAAGTGTGTGTGAGGATGTGATGGTACTCCATGTTACTGATGGTCTCTCAGTCTTATGTAATCACTGTGTGTGATGAGGTTAGTAATTCCTGAGTAAGGTCAGAGCCTGTGTAAGTGTGTGTCAGGCTGTGATGGTACTCCATGTTACTGATGGTATCTCAGTCTTGTGTAATTACTGTGTGTGATGAGGTTAGTAATTCCTGAGTAAGGTCAGAGTCTGTGTAAGTGTGTGTGAGGCTGTGATGGTACTCCATGTTACTGATGGTTTTTCAGTCCTGTGTAATCACTGTGTGTGATGAGGTTAGTAATTCCTGAGTAAGGTCAGAGCCTGTGTAAGTGTGTGTGAGGCTGTGATGGTACTCCATGTTACTGATGGTATCTCAGTCTTGTGTAATCACTGTGTGTGATGAGGTTAGTAATTCCTGAGTAAGGTCAGAGCCTGTGTAAGTGTGTGTGAGGCTGTGATGGTACTCCATGTTACTGATGGTCTCTCAGTCTTGTGTAATCACTGTGTGTGATGAGGTTAGTAATTCCTGAGTAAGGTCAGAGCCTGTGTAAGTGTATGTGAGGCTGTGATGGTACTCCATGTTACTGATGGTTTCTCAGTCCTGTGTAATCACTGTGTGTGATGAGGTTAGTAATTCCTGAGTAAGGTCAGAGCCTGTGTAAGTGTGTGTGAGGATGTGATGGTACTCCATGTTACTGATGGTCTCTCAGTCTTGTGTAATCACTGTGTGTGATGAGGTTAGTAATTCCTGAGTAAGGTCAGAGCCTGTGTAAGTGTGTGTGAGGCTGTGATGGTACTCCATGTTACTGATGGTCTCTCAGTCTTGTGTAATCACTGTGTGTGATGAGGTTAGTAATTCCTGAGTAAGGTCAGAGCCTGTGTAAGTGTGTGTGAGGCTGTGATGGTACTCCATGTTACTGATGGTATCTCAGTCTTGTGTAATCACTGTGTGTGATGAGGTTAGTAATTCCTGAGTAAGGTCAGAGCCTGTGTAAGTGTGTGTGAGGCTGTGATGGTACTCCATGTTACTAATGGTTTCTCAGTCTTGTATAGTCTCTGCGTGTGATGAGGTTAGTAATTCCTGAGTAAGGTTAGAGCCTGTGTAAGTGTTTGTGAGGATGTGACGGTACTCCATGTTACTGATGGTTTCTCAGTCTTGTGTAGTCACTGCGTGTGATGAGGTTAGTAATTCCTGAGTAAGGTCAGACCCTGTGCAAATTTGCGTGAGGCTGCGATGGTACTCCATGTTACTGATGGTCTCTCAGTCTTGTGTAGTCACTGTGTGTGATGAGGTTAGTAATTATTGAGTAAGGTTAGAGCCTGTGTAAGTGTGTGTGAGGATGTGATGGTACTCCATGTTACTGATGGTCTCTCAGTCTTGTGTAATCACTGCGTGTGATGAGGTTAGTAATTCCTGAGTAAGGTCAGAGCCTGTGTAAGTGTGTGTGAGGATGTGATGGTACTCCATGTTACTGATGTTTTCTCAGTCTTGTGTGGTCACTGTGTGTGATGAGGTTAGTAATTATTGAGTAAGATCAGAGCCTGTGTAAGTGTGTGTGAGGATGTGATGGTACTCCATGTTACTGATGGTTTCTCAGTGTTGTGTAAACCCTGTGTGTGATGAGGTTAGTAATTCCTGAGTAAGGTCAGAGCCTGTGTAAGTGTGTTTGAGGCTGTGATGGTACTCCATGTTACTGATGGTTTCTCAGTGTTGTGTAGTCACTGCGTGTGATGAGGTTAGTAATTCCTGAGTAAGGTCAGAGCCTGTGTAAGTGTGTGTGAGGCTGTGATGGTACTCCATGTTACTGATGGTTTCTCAGTCTTGTGTAATCACTGCGTGTGATGAGGTTAGTAATTCCTGAGTAAAGTTAGAGCCTGTGTAAGTGTTTGTGAGGATGTGACGGTACTCCATGTTACTGATGGTCTTTCAGTCTTGTGTAATCACTGCGTGTGATGAGGTTAGTAATTCCTGAGTAAGGTCAGAGCCTGTGTAAGTGTGTGTGAGGCTGTGATGGTACTCAATGTTACTGATGTTTTCTCAGTCTTGTGTGGTCACTGTGTGTGATGAGGTTAGTAATTATTGAGTAAGGTCAGAGCCTGTGTAAGTGTGTGTGAGGATGTGATGGTACTCCATGTTACTGATGGTTTCTCAGTGTTGTGTAAACCCTTTGTGTGATGAGGTTAGTAATTCCTGAGTAAGGTCAGAGCCTGTGTAAGTGTGTTTGAGGCTGTGATGGTACTCCATGTTACTGATGGTTTCTCAGTATTGTGTAGTCACTGCGTGTGATGAGGTTAGTAATTCCAGAGTATTGTCAGAGCCTGTGTAAGTGTATGTGAGGCTGTGATGGTACTCCATGTTACTGATGGTTTCTCAGTCTTGTGTAATCACTGCGTGTGATGAGGTTAGTAATTCCTGAGTAAGGTCAGAGCCTGTGTTAGTGTGTGTGAGGCTGTAATGGTACTCCATGTTACTGATGGTTTCTCAGTCTTGTGTAATCACTGCGTGTGATGAGGTTAGTAATTCCTGAGTAAGGTCAGAGCCTGTGTAAGTGTGTGTGCGGCTGTGATGGTACTCCGTGTTACTGATGGTTTCTCAGTCTTGTGTAGTCACTGCGTATGATGAGGTTAGTAATTCCTGAGTAAGGTCAGAGCCTGTGTAAGTGTGTGTGAGGATGTGATGGTACTCCATGTTACTGATGGTCTCTCAGTCTTGTGTAGTCACTGCGTATGATGAGGTTAGTAATTCCTGAGTAAGGTCAGAGCCTGTGTAAGTGTGTGTGAGGATGTGATGGTACTCCATGTTACTGATGGTCTCTCAGTCTTGTGTAGTCACTGCGTGTGATGAGGTTAGTAATTCCTGAGTAAGGTCAGAGTCTGTGTAAGTGTGTGTGAGGATGTGATGGTACTCCATGTTACTGATGGTTTCTCAGTCTTGTGTAGTCACTGCGTTTGTGAGAGGTTAGTAATTCCTGAGTAAGGTTAGAGCCTGTGTAATTGTCTGTGAGGATGTGATGGTACTCCATGTTACTGATGGTGTCTCAGTCTTGTGTAATCACTGCGTGTGATGTTGTTAGTAATTCCTGAGTAAGGTCAGAGCTGTGTAAGTGTGTGTGAGGCTGTAATGGTACTCCAGGTTACTGATGGTCTCTCAGTCTTGTGTAGTCACTGTGTGTGATGAGGTTAGTAATTCCTGAGTAAGGTCAGAGCCTGTGTAAGTGTGTGTGATAATGTGATGATACTCCATGTTACTGATGGTTTCTCAGTCTTGTGTAATCACTGCGTGTGATGAGGTTAGTAATTCCTGAGTAAGGTCAGAGCCTGTGTAAGTGTGTGTGAGGCTGTGATGGTACTCCATGTTACTGATGGTTTCTCAGTCTTGTGTACTTACTGCATGTGATGAGGTTAGTAATTCCTGAGTAAGGTCAGAGCCTGTGTAAGTGTGTGTGATAATGTGATGATACTCCATGTTACTGATGGTTTCTCAGTCTTGTGTAATCACTGCGTGTGATGAGGTTAGTAATTCCTGAGTAAGGTCAGAGCCTGTGTAAGTGTGTGTGAGGCTGTGATGGTACTCCAGGTTACTGATGGTCTCTCAGTCTTGTGTACTTACTGCATGTGATGAGGTTAGTAATTCCTGAGTAAGGTTAGAACCTGTGTAAGTGTGTGTGATGCTGTGATGGTACTCCATGTTACTGATGGTTTCTCAGTCTTGTGTAATCACTGCGTGTGATGAGGTTAGTAATTCCTGAGTAACGTCAGTGCCTGTTGTTGAAGCCGGATAATTGCCTGAGATAGGATCGGTTTAAAATTAAATCTGCACACCGCCCAGTGCAATTTTAGCGAATCTTGCCCATTATAAGTACATAGAGCGATGCTATTATTAACGTCGTGCGATCCCTCGCAGTAGAAAGAAGTTTAAAGTCCTCATCATATAAATACCGACAGTCACTAAAACATATAAAATGATCAACCCTGCAAAACACGTACCATGGTGTACTCCACAAACACGTAGTTGCACAACGCTAACTAGCGTCTTTTCCCAAAACCCCAATACTTACACACTACACACTTACATAAAAGGTTCCCTAGCATTAAAGTGTAATATTCAAGGTTTATTCAGTATTATTAATGTTGTGAAATAAATGTAATTTGATATCTAAGGTTTAGTACATGGTAAGCAGACCATGTTTGGTGTTGTACTGGTCCACTGTGTCTTTGCAGATTTCCGGTACCATCGGTGAGAAGATCGCAACATGTGTCTGCAAACTATGGACCATAGAGAGTTAAACATTAAAATGTACTCTGTAATGTAACCAGCTTAGATTTATTATGCAGCGGGAAACAGGACACAAAGAGCTGTTGGAAGCTGGTTTGTGTCCATATGAAGTGACCTATGAACTATACTGTAACAGAAGAACCAGGAAGAAGAACCAATGGAATCATACCAAACTGTTCTATTGTATTACCTATCCCTGTAAGAGTATATATGTGGGCTCTCTAAACCTGGATGACAGTCTTCTGCTTTGCTGTTGATGGAGGTTTCTATGTTGATGCCGTGATCTGAGTCCAGAGCACGTGCGTATGTAACAACTGTACCTTGGGTCTGTATGATTTATTTGCGCTAATTGTATTTAGATCACAGCATGTAACCATATGTTTTTATATTGAATAATAACTTTTTGTGCTTTGGAACCACATTCAAAGTCTGAAAGCAATTATTTCTTGTGCAACTCATAACGCTAAACAGCGACAATTTTAGAAGGTATAGACAGGCAGGAATCGATAGTTGTGGGCTCGCAGTGTGAACCATGCTACCAGTCACTTGGTAACACTCGGTCAGCGATCTCTCAGCAAAAGGGTGGAGGCGCCATAGCAGGAGAATGCATTGTGCCTTCGAAAATCTGCTACCGCTTTGTTGCTTAGAGTCCTCTACCCATTATTGTGGCCTAAGGAGCGCTGATTAGAATCCAGGGACAAGGGAGGAAAAAGTTTTTCCTTCATTGATAGATTTTTTTGCATGTTAAAAAGGGGAAGTCGCACAATAGCGTAAGGGTAATAATACGTTTTGTGTAGTAGTCGCATTACTGTGTATGCGACTAGTTGCACAATAGCGTATACGTATTTCCTGTATTGCTGACACGTGTTTCAAACAAAGCCATTGAGATTGCATTGATAGATAGCATTGTTGTAAATATCTTGATCAGTGTTGCCATTATCTGGGAAAACGTGTATTTTTCTGAGCAGGAAAAAGGTGTGTAACAGCGAATATTTGATGGTAGGGGTAACATGTTCCCTAGTTAAGGGTATCGTAGGACCCTTAAGTGCTAGACGCCTGGTGTCGGCCTAGTTGCTCAGTAGTAGATACCACAGTCTATACACATTGCAGGTGTAGTTGTTGCCTTTGTTGTAGGTTCGGCTCTCTGTGTGATTACAGTATTCAGTGATCAGTTAGGGTGTTTTGAGCCTTGTGATTGAACCGCACAGTTGTGGCTAAATTGTGATTGTGAACTGAGTAGAGGGTGGATGAAATCACAGAAAAGGGTGTATGGGAATGCCTACATGCTAGCAGATGAAAGGTAGTCAAAAAGGGATTAAGTGCGTGGAAGCAGCCTGGTTATTCTTCCATAGGTGTGTGGGCGCATCCTGTTAATATCATCCACAGGTAAAGTGAAAGTATCTTGACTTTCTTTCACCAGTCTAAATCTCTATTGAAAAGCTTAGGGCTCTCCCAGAATGGGAGCCAAGCAAACGGTATAGATGTTAGATGATTTGCTGCTGTTGGAAGCGCCGCTTGGGTCGGCATGGCATATTATGCATACCAGGTACGGTGCTTATGCACCGTACTTAGGTACTGTGATGTATGGTTTAAAATGACGATGAAGAGTTTTAGACCTTTCGCCAGAATTGGCAGCTGTGATAAGGAGGTATTGAACAATGTCCGAGAAAGCATCTGTATGGTGCACTCTTGAATGAAAAAGGTAAAATGTAATGAGTGTTTAAAGTTGTGGCAGCATGAGGGGGATGCGTGGCTTAAAGGTGTGCACGTGACGCAAACTAGCATCGTGAGCACGTTACAGGAGAATGCGCACACAGTGCTAAACTGCGGTGCGTGTGCGCTGTGAAATTGCGTGCACGTGCAGCAAGTCAGCGTTGTGGTAGGTATTGCCAGTGGTTCTCACGCACCACCAACGCCCTATGCGGATGGGGGTGCAGGTACAGTCATTGTAAAAACCCATAAAAATGTAACAAGTAACTTGTACCCTCTCTTGAGTAATCACAAAGAAAATGTTTATGATGCGGATGATGAGCCTATTGTCATGTCTGCCATTTCCCATGCTGTACACATGTTAGATGCGACACCGCGACAAGCACAAGTGGTGCCGCCATCTTCAGTGATAGTACAGGAAGTGTTACCATCCACTGCACCCGTAGAGGAAGTTGTTAATCCTATACGTAGCAGTAATAGACTAAATCCCCAGCCAGGTAACAAGGTCAAAAGTAGCAGTGCGGCCGGTCTGCATCCCATCCGGACAATAATTGTTCCAAATGGGAATGCGGATGCGAATGGTGTAGTGCCCACAAGGGAGGTAGCAATGCATTGTCCTTGGCAAGAGCTGAGCTAAATTCCATAATGAATGATTTCCCTGATCCTAAAAAGGAATTAGCTGAATGCCAAAGATTTCTGAAAAATTTGGGTAGTGCGCGAGCCAACCAATAAAGATTGGCGAGTGGTGTTAAGGGCTTGTCTTCCACACAATACCAACGTGAAAAAGTGTATCACGGATTGCATATTGGATGGAGATGGTCCCTTAACAGATGAGAGTAACCAAGGTAACATTACCCGCATAGTAACTCAATTAGGTGTATATTTTCCAGTAGTAGTTAACTGGAGTAAAATTTTCACCATAAAACAAAAAGAGTGAATCCGCAGAGGATTGTTGTACCCGAGCTCTGCAGGCTACCACCCAGTACACTGAGATAGAGGATATTAAAGATAGCACTCACCACAGGGGAATGGTCATCACTGTACTTATGGATGGTATAAAAGACAATCTAAAGACCCGAGTTCAGACCTCACTACCTGGCTGGAGAGGACACACTCATAGAATCTGCTACTGAACATGATAAAAACATCCTCAAAAAGAGAGAGACCCAGAGCGAGAAGCTAATGGCTGTTAGTATTCAAGCTCTAGAAGGAATGACTGTAACATCACAGCCACTAGACATACATGCACTTGCAGAGCTACACGTCCTCACCAATCCTGCACTACCGCAAACACAACCCTACCCAACTTATCACACAGCCACATAACCTATACTATCCACAACCACCATATTACCCTCAAAATCCTTATCCACACCCACAATCTTTCCCTTCCGCTCAACTCACACAGCAACCCCTTCACCCACCCCACTCACCTAGGTGCTTTAACTGCAACCAAGTGGGACATGTAAGTAGGAACTGTAGGGTGAAGAAGGTAGGATCCCCTAACCAGAGTACCTGGATATCCCCATACGGGATATACACAGAGACCAGCAAATGTCCAACAGTCACCAGCTCCAATTGTGGCCTTAAATGCTGTATTGGAGAGTGAGAGTCAACGCTAGGGGTCAGGTCATACCTGTAGTCTACAAATAGGTTAACGGGAAGTACTAGGGAAGAACCGGTGATGATGGTTGATGTAGCTGGTACTAAATATCCTTTTCTTGTAGACACAGGGGTGACCAGATCAGTGATAAAATCTCCCGCTAATTTACAGGTGACCAGCGAGACAGTACCAGCAATGGTTGTAACGGGTAAAGTTCAATATTATCCTTTAACCAGATCCACAGAGGTTGCTATCGGTCCATTGCATACCAGGAATTCTTTCCTCCTGGCAGCAGCGGCTCCTACTAACCTACTGGGAAGGGATTTGTTATGTAAGATGGGGTGTGTCATATATTGTACCCCTGATGGTATATTTCTAGATATCCCAGAGAGAGTTGCGCACGAGGTGAGGGATATGTTGGACACTCCCCAATGGATAATGTATCACTCTACCGGTTCAGGTAAAAATCCATCTCAGGTAGATCAAATGTTATGCCAAATTCCAGATTCACTTTGGACCAAGGATGGACAGGACACTGGATTAATGGCAAATGTAGCTCCCGTAATGGTAAATCTAAAAAGCGGTAGGCAAGCTCCAAAAATTCCCCAGTACCCATTAAAACAGGAGGTAGAGTTAGGGGTTTATCCCATAATTGAGCGATTATTACAGCAGGGAATTTTAGTCCATACAGCAAATTTAGCCAACAGTCCCATCTTTCCTGTGAAAAGAGTGGTGGGAGGGGTTATAGGCTGGTACAAGACCTTAGAGGGATTAATAAGGTAGTAGAGAGCCAATTTCCCATAGTGCCAAATCCAGCTGTCATTCTTATGCAGATCCCACCAAATGCAACCCATTTCACTGTCATTGATCTCTGTTCTGCCTTCTTCTCTGTACCTCTTCATCCTGACTGTCAGTACCTATTCGCTTTTACATACAGGGGTGTACAATACACATGGACACAATTGCCCCAGGGTTTCATAGACAGCCCCAGTATCTTCTCCCAGGCCTTACATGACTGTTTACAATCTTTTCAACCTGCCAATGTATCTATTCTAATACAATATGTGGATGATTTATTGTTATGTTCTGATTCGTTTACGTCATGTTTAAATGATACTAAACTTTTATTGCTTCATCTCTCGCAAACAGGACACAAGATTGCTAAGGACAAACTACAGCCATGCCAGTCCAGGGTTAAATACTTGGGACATTGCCTAACCCAGGGGTTACGACATCTGACAAATGACAGAATCCAAGCCATACAGAACATGACACTGCCGCAGAATCAACAGCAAATTCGTACCTTCTTGGGAATGTGTGGATACTGCAGAATGTGGATCCCAGGTTTTCCTATTTTGACCTTGCCATTACAGGACTTAGGCCCTGATTCAGAGCCAGACGCTCTGAAAGAGCACTCGCTTTGAATCAGGGCGTTTTGTTTTTTTTTGGGAGCGGCCTCCTGGCTCTAATAGAGCCAGAAGCTCTCCCACTGACATCACTGGTGATGTCAGTGGGGCCACCCACAAACGGCAGGCATTCGCATGGGAACGACTCCATTTATGAAGCCACCCCCATGCCACGCCTCCAAAATGGTGCGAGCTGTCAATCAAAATCGAAAGCCGCCCCCTTTTGCTGTGAGACCCGGAGCGACAGAGCGCCCGTCACTATCCGGGTCTCATGCATGTGCACATCGGAGCCAGCTCCAGCATGCACAGTGGCCTAACATCGACCGGCTCGCGAGCGCATAGCGCTTGCGCGCGGGTCTGAACCAGGCCCACAGTCTCTTCCTCAAAGCCCGATCGAGTCATACACACAGAGTAAACAGAGCAGGCTTTCCTTAATCTTAAGGATAGTCTGACAAGAGCACCTGCATTGGGAATACCTGATTATGAAAAACCTTTTGATTTGTATTGTATGGAAGCTGATGGTTGTGCAGCAGGTGTCCTCACACAAAAACATGGTGATGCCAGTAGGCCCGTAGCATACTACAGTGCACAATTGGACACTGTAGCAAGATCACTCCCAATGTGTTGAAGAAGTGTAGCAGCAACTGCTCTATTGGTCAGTGAGAGTGAGGATGTAGTAAGGCCATGATATGATTGTCTATACTCCTCATGCTGTATCTGCTTTGTTAAACTCTGCCCAAACTAGACATGTCTCCTCAGCTAGATTCACAAAATGGGAACTAGCTTTAATAGCACCTGCAAACATCACCATCAAAAGGTGCAGTACGTTAAATCCAGCTATGTTTTACTATATGTGCAACATGATGCACAAAGGGTGGAGAGAGGTGAGTTGCTGGTGGAAGGTGAGTTCTGCAGGTATATTGATGCACATGATTGTATGGAATATCTGAATCAAACCTTTACTGCAAGACCTGACATACACGATACACCTTTAGAAAATGTAGATGTGACATTTTACATGGATGGGAGTTGTCATAGACAAACTGACACTGGAGAGTTATGTACAGGTTATGCTGTGGTAAATGACGAGTACATTATAGAAGCCAAACCTTTAGGCCCACCACACTCGGCCCAAGTGGTGGAACTGGTGGCACTAAAGAGAGTGTGTGAATTAGCGGAAGGTAAATCTGCTAATATCTACACTGACTCTAGGTACGCCATCGGGGTAGTACACGATTTTGGCGCTCTATGGCTTCTGAGAAAGTTTATGACAGCAGCAGGCACACCAATTGCATATTCCGAACATATAAAAGGACTATTGACAGCATTCCAATTGCCTAAGACAGTGGCGGTTAAGTGTAAAGCCCATATATGTGAGGATGATCCAGTGTCACTGGGCAACAACAGGGCAGACGAAGCTGCAAAATGGGCAGCAGGATTAAAAATGAATATACCAATTGAACAATGATGACTTTTCAAACGATTGACATGCTGAAATTAATTGAGATGCAAAATTTGTGTTCCATTCAGGAAAAGGCAGTCTGGAGGTCCAAGGGATGTGGGCAAGAGTCTTCTGGACTCTGGAAAGATGGACAAGGTAAGCCAGTGGCTCCCAAGGCGTACTACCCAAGCCTGGCTGAGGCAGCGCACGGTCTGACTCACCTGGGAAAGCAAGGTATGTGCAAATTGGTGAGAGCGTACTGGTGTGCACCGGGTTTTTCTTCTCAAGCAGAAGAGAGCAATGTCCTGTCTGACCTGCTTGAGGAAAAACATTGGGAAAATTATCCCTACCGAACCATCCCACATTCCTCCGACCGACGGACCTCTTCAGGTAATACAAATTGATTTCATCCAATTACCACCCTGCAGGAATCTCAAGTATGTATTAGTGTGCACTGATGTGTTTTCTAATTGGGTTGAGGCATACCCAGCTGCCACTAATACTGCTGCGTTTACTGCCAAGAAAATTGTTCAGGAGTTTGTATGCAGATATGGTATCCCTAGAATTATTGAGAGTGATAGCGGTACTCATTTCACAGGTGAAGTTTTCCAAAATATGATGGGTATTAATAGTCGACTTCATACCCCCTACCGACCGCAAGCCAGTGCCAAGGTGGAGAGGATGAACGGGACTATTAAAAACAAATTAAGTAAGATCATGTCAGAAACTGGACTGGGTTGGCCAGAAGCACTTACACTTTTCCTTCATAGTATCAGGACAACTCCTAGACCCCCTCTCAATCTGTCCCCCTTTGAAATACTGTTTGGTAGACAACCTCATTTGATTATAGGTCCGCAGGAAGATTTGAAAGGTAACAACGAGGTAACTGTAAGGTATCTTCTAACAATGAGTAAACAGTTGAAACAGCAACAGCAGAAACTGAATTGTTGTCACATGATATGCCTGAAACTGTCATGATGTTGAACCTGAAGAATTTGTTATGATCAGAAATTTCTTGCGTTCAGGTTGTTTGAATGGTCGGTGGGAAGGTCCGTATCAGGTGTTGCTGACGAGAACAACTTCATTGAAGGTGGCGGAGAGAGATACCTGGGTCCATTCCACTCACTTTAAGAAGGTCAACCAACCGGTGGAGAAACAAGGCAGAATCGAGGCAGATAACGTAGACCTGTCAATTGCGAGTCTGTTCCGGGAAGGTTAAAGGTTACAGTGAGATACCTGAGCTAAAGAAATTTGTAGATCAGTGTTTACAGCAATGGATTGGCCTGCTGTGGTTATCTTTGTGTTTTCTCCCAGAGCCCTCATTATCTTGGATTGTTTCGGGATCTCTGGTTTCTGTGATGGAGGACAGAGGACGGAGAGGGGAGCTGATAGTGATATCAATGGAGTGGAGTCAGGAGAAGGAGTGCTAAATCTACCGGGAGAGTATCTGACCAAACCTAGTACAGTAATTGTTAAGAGATCTGCTATTGTGGAAACTCGGAGACAGTGTGAAGGTCTATTATCTGAGGATTCTTGTATGTGTGAGTTCTGTGGGTCCATAGTCAACGAGAGATGCATCCAACAGTGCCAACCTTAGTATAACCAGTATTGGGGTGGGTATCCTTTAGAGGATTATACATACCATGGTGGGCAAAATTTTGAACCAAACCGACTGTTGGGTGTGCTCTCACGTGCCCCAAGGACAGCATAATGTAGGATTAGTGCCATTCCCATTAAATGTCTCTGAAATTTTAGAATTACAAAAAGGGAAGACACTGGATGGAAAATTTCTTAACACCAAACCACCCCATTTTAAACTCCACCAGTACCAGGTAGATAAAACACTTTTATGTTTAAACATCACCAACTCCTATGAACCAGGAAGTTGGGAGGTGACGGGGAATAATCAGACGATGACCTCACTAAGAGCTGATCGTGAGCCTATGAATTTTGAACTGTTATGCACTATTAGGTCAGGTGGAAGACACTTCCGGTATAAATATATACTAAGTAACACCAAAGAAATGGTTGACAGAATACCAGAAGGGTACTGTGCTAGGGTTATACAACCAGAAACATGTATTAGCCAGATGGGAGAACCTGAGATAGGATCATTTGTGGGGGAAATGTGTTGGATGATCATGATGCATTCTATTCCTTATGTTCTCCCCGATGATGTATATTTTATAAGTGGAAGGGTATATTTTATAAGTGGAAGGAAAGCGTATAAGTGTCTCTCTCCGAGTTCCAAAGGTTTGTGTTACTTGGGAAGAGTAGTTCCAGAGGTATGACCCTTACACATGGTGAAATGCTTGGTATTCCTAAAAACACACCATCACCATATCTTCACACACAGTATGAACACAGAGACAAAAGAGACATGATACCTGGTGATGTGCATAAAGCCACACAGTTAATTAGTGAGACAACTGGCTTTCAAGTTTTGGTACCATTGGATTCCACCAGGATCACTCGGGGTACACTAAATTTTAGATATATTCAAGATCTTGCTAAATTAATAGATAATATCACCGAGATGTATGATGAGACATTCAGGTATACAGGTAGGGAGTTGCAAGCTTACAAGAAAGAACTGGTGCAACACAGGTTAGTCTTAAATTATTTAACAGCTGTCACTGGAGGGTATTGCGTAACTTTGGCCACCCAATCTGGTGTAAAATGTTGCACTTACATTACAAACGATACCAGCGATCCCAAGGAGGTGATAGACCGGAAGATGGATGTGTGGCCGGAGGCTAGACACATGAGGCTAATGGCGACCGCAGCACTGAAGGGGTTAACCCCTGTGCTGCGGCGCCATTTTTAAATGGACAACGGGTGCTGGGCGCCATATTTAAAATGTATTAGCGGCGCTAGGCACCGAGTGTGTTAAATGAAATGTTTTAATTTTGTATTTCCCTTCCGCGGTCCAGCCCCGCTCTGGCGGCCGCAGCAGGGATGAGGTAACCCCCGGTGTGCCACAACGGGGGAGAACGGAGTGCCGGGAGCCGCTCTGCACTCCACGCTGGGACTCGGGAGTGTGACTCCCAGCGTCCCAGCTCCACAGGGACGCCACTGGTCCCTCCGTGCTGGCTGCTTACTGCGGCCAGGCAGCGGAGGGCAGGGTTGAGGGCTGGGAGCGCAGCTCCCGCTACTCCAGCTACCCGGCAGGTGGTAGGCGCCGGGGGGTTCTGTGTTGTGCTACAGCCCCCGGGCCACCTCCGGAGGCTGCCAGGCTATGTGCCGACTACTGGGGACCGGTAGCAGAGCTCCCAGTGCCCCAGTGCACCGGACAGCAGGGAGCTACTGCAGCCGGGACTCGTATCCCGGACTGCAGGGCTCAGTGGCACCTGCTGGGTGACCGGGACAGCCGGCTCCCAGTGTAGCGTGGCAGATGGACAGAACACCGCTGCAGTGTGTAATGGCCTGATGCAGGGCACAGGCTTGGTGTATACTGTATGAAAAAACCCTATGTATTTTAAATGTATATATAAATTGTATGTAAAGTGTATAATTTAAAGTAAATTGCACTTACCTGTGGTCTGTGAAGGTCCAGGGGGATCCGGAGCTCTCTGTGGGCTGCTGGGTTCCCCAGCTTCTTCCCTAGGGGAATAAAATGTTCTCCTATGCAGCCTCATGCCTGGAAGTGGTATGAGGGGGTGCATAGGAAGCTGGATAAGGCAGCCAGCTAACTGTGGCAGGGAGCTCCAAATGAGCTTCCCTTCCGTGGCCAGGAAACCGTGCCCGGGGACCCTGCTTGCCCACCCCTGGAGCTCAGACTCAGGCAGGGTAGCAAGCTTGGTCCCTTAGCAGATTCCTGGAAGTCCGTTTTTGGAGGGAGATCCTTATCTTCCCAGGCTGTATCCAGATGGAGCAGAGCCGTGGGTGTTTCCCAGCTCTGAAGTTGAGCCCAGGCACAGGGGAGTCACCATTCCCCCTTGCCATCAGGGACAATGTTAAACGTGCATGTGGCTAGCACATGCACAGGTCATGCACTTAGGATGATTGGTTGGAAACCACAGGGCGGGCTTACCCCCTGTGGAAATGTGTATTAGAGAGGCATAAATGGAGGCTTCGTGCCTGGCAATATTGTACATCTTTGTAAATTGTGTGTGGAGAAGAATTGCTGTAACATCTTATGTTTGCTAATATTCCCCTTCAATTTGAAGGGAGGGTCTTTTTTAAGACTGAGAGCAATAAACACCGTTGCCTTTACTCCGACTATATCTGTACCCTGCGACCAACAGAATTGCGCCAAAACGCTATTCCGTTCTCCTGCTGTTCTTGGTAAGAGCTCAGCGTCTCCAAGTTCAAGCCCTCTGCCAGAGACCTGGTCCATTGCGAGGGATCAGGTGGGAACAGCCGACACCAAACAGGAGGTGTGTCCGTAGTTAGCAGATCCTATTGCTTGGACTTCCAGCCTTTGTTGCTACTGAGGCACTGTACTAATTACTGCCCCTGTGCAGTGTCAGGTGCACTAATTGATTCTCCTCTCTGGACACAGCCCAGGTGCACAGTAATCTGTCATTAAGGGAAAGTTGCTTGGATTGGATTCTGGCCCTGATTCAGAGCTGCTCGTAAGTGTCCGCTCATTCACTCCAAGCGATGTTCGCACATCTGCGCATGTGTATGGGTCGTAATGTGCATGCGCCAACCAGTCATTGCGGTCGGAAATCGTGCGCTCATAAAACAGCGAGGGCCTGCTAATTTGAGTGACAGAATGAGGCATTTGTGGGTGGTAACAGGGGAAGGTGCTTGAAAACGGGGAATGGAGATCTGAACGCAGGTGTGCCAAAAGGTCAAATCGGGCGTTTAATGGTTGTGCATAATTAACAAAGCAGCATCATCGACCACGTCACTTGGTTGTCTTTTAGCCTGAACTACTCGCAGTGATTGCGGGAAGTTAAACCTACCACAAGCACTGCGAGCAGTTCAGACGCCTTTCGATGTACTCGATTAATCTAATAAATAGCGGAGATGACGTATGATGCGAACGGCCAAGGGGCGTCTTTCCAAAATAGCGAGCGCCTGTTTCGGATGCTCGCTCAGACATAGAGGCGTCCACAGACCGCAAAGAGCGAGCGCTCAATTTAAATATCCAGCCCTTTTCTGAACGAGCGTCTGCAAATAGCGTCCGGCTCTGAATCAGGCCCTCTGTCTCTGTTAAATTCCACCCAGCCCAGCTATCCATGCCGGTGATAGAAGTTTGTTCATACTTCCGGTTCCTGTCTCCTGCATGTCAGGCGAGTACCTGTGTCAGTCTTTCTGTGTTTCATGTGAGCCGTTTATTCCATCCAGGCGGCTCCACCTGCATCTCGTCCTTACATGCTGCTTGTACCATCTGGGCAGCATGGAGCGCTTCCTACCCCAAAAGCATCTGTCATCATCCGGTGAATTGTGTCAGCTCAGCAGCACCAGTCGCAGTTTAGCCTTCCAGGTGCGCAATCCAGCACACTGTCGCCAGTGTCATTCCGGCGGCACTGGTAGTAGCCACCAAGTCTGCTCCAACATCCCACCACAAGCACACTGGATGACCTCATGAGTTTGTCTATCCGAATAGACCAACGTCTACGGGAGCGCAGTGTCACGAATGGTGTCTGTGAGTTACCTGTCTCAGGTGATGAGTGGGATTCAATGGAGACCGGTATGACTAGAACCACAGATGACGTAGATAGCTCTATTGCAAGATTTATGTAGCAGTGAGAACTGCCTTTGATGATGAATGACAGGAACTTGGAGGAACCGGACTGGGACCAGCAGGAGGACTTGTTGAGTTGAACTGATGAACTAGGAACTTGACTCTGGACTGGAACTACATGGCTTGAACTGATGAACTAGGAACTTGACTCTGGACTGGAACTACATGGCTTGAACTGATGAGCTTGGAACTTGACTCTGGACTGGAACAACGTGGCTTGAACTGATGAACTAGGAACTTGACTCTGGACTGGAACAACGTGGCTTGAACTGATGAGCTTGGAACTTGACTCTGGACTGGAACAACGTGGACTGAACTGATGAGCTTGGAACTTGACTCTGGACTGGAACAACATGGACTGAACTGATGAGCTTGGAACTTGACTCTGGACTGGAACAACGTGGACTGAACTGATGAGCTTGGAACTTGACTCTGGACTGGAACAACATGATAATGGCTGAAGGGAAATCAGGTAATGCTGAGACGAGGGTTAAACAGGGTGATCCGGAAATGCTGTGACAAGGTTGGAACTCAGGTGCAGGCTAGATAGGATAATTGGGAATAACAGGTTTCAGGAAGGAATGGGTAGGTTTGGGATTTTTAGGTTCAAGGAGGGAGTAGGTAGGTAAAAGGAGCAGGAGTTGATCCACAGCAATGAAGCAAGGCAGGGTGACATGATGCAGGTTTACAGAGTGCCAGGGACCAACCAGGAGTAGGACTAGCAGCAGAGCACAGGCTAGGTATTGCTGTAACAGGACGTCTGGATGCCAGGTATTATTGTAGCAGATTTTTGGGATGCACCAGGGGTTGCTGTCAGCAGATTTACTGGATTGCCAGGTTTAGCTGTAGCAGGTTTTCTGGATGCACCGGGTGTTGCTGCCAGCAGGTTTACTGGATTGCCAGGTATAGCTGTAACAGGTTTTCTGGATTGCACCAGGGGTTGCTGTAGCAGGTTTCAGGGATACACTAGAATGCAGAAACAGCATGAACCATACACCACGGGAAGACGAGATGTTCAGGCCCAGAATGCTATCAGGGGAGGAAATATATACCCTGGGTCTGGCAGCAATTGGTGGATATGGACAGGTGGTCTGGCAGTAGCATTCTGAGTGGTGGAAGGCACAACATGCAGAGGGAGTATTCATCTCTGCAGCACTGAGAATCAGAACCACACCTGTGACTCCAATCAGGGCTAGCAATGCTCACAGACAGAGGAGGCTCAGGTGGACAATCAGTGTGGAAGGGAATGCACACAGAAGTGTAGCAGCCAGCATGACCAGAGCAGATCCTCCAGGCAATCACACACACAGATCCATGGAGCCAGCTAGCAGTGGAAAGTCAACAGGCAAAAGGTAAAAACCAGACAGGATTGTGACACGCAGGCTGGAAAGGAACTTGCCATCGCAAGCTCCTCGTTCCTCTCATTCCTCTCTTCGGATTCCAGCCACCGAACAAGATGAGCCAATACAAATGGGAGCCTACCGTCTTCCAGCAGAAAAAAATGGAGAAGGCACTCGCTGGGTCTATGTATGTATTGCGGAGGCAAGGGACATTTTGCCCAACACTGTCCTGTAAAGTCGGGAAATGACAAGGTCTAGAAGTTTGTGGAGAGACACATCTGGGCCTTGCATCCATCTCTCCAAAAAATTCAGTCCTTTTTCCTGCGTTGCTAAAAACCTCTTTAGGCCAGATTCCTGTCTCTGCATTTATTGACAGTGGAGCTGCAGAGAACTTTATGATCCAGTCATTTTTTGAGAAATTGGGTCTACTTCCCGAACCTCTAGATACTCCAGTTGCTGTCGTTGGTCTGGATGGGAAGAGTCTGTCTTCAGTCTCTGTTACTTCCCAGACGCCACCTATTTTGTTGACAGTAGGTGCCTTGCATCAAGAAGAGCTTTCATTTCTTCTCCTCCAGTGTCACATGACTCCCATTGTGTTAGGCTTACCATGGCTGAAGAAGCACAACCCGGTTATTCAGTGGCAGACGGGGGAGATTCTCCAGTGGGGTCCTTCTTGTTTTGTCCATTGCCTGTCCCATCTGGTTCGTCTTGCCACTGTCATCTCCATGGACTCCCCTAAGATTCCTGCTCCATACCGCAATCTCGTGGAAGATTTTTCTAAAAAAAAGCTGACATCTTACCACCTCATCGCCCCTTCGACTGTGCAATCGATCTGCTACCGGATGTCAGACTTCCTAAGGGTAGGCTGTATGCACTATCAATCCCTGAGGATAAGGCAATGCAGGAGTACATTCAAGATGCTCTTGAAAAGGGGTTCATTCAACCATCTAAATCCCCAGTGGGTGCAGGGTTCTTCTTCGTTCAGAAGAAGGACGGATCCCTCTGGCCCTGTATTGACTTTCATGGCCTGAACAAAATAACAGTTAAGAATGCATACCCTCTGCCTCTGATCTCAGTCCTTTTTGATCAATTACAGGGGGCCTCAATCTTCTCCAAAATTGATTTACGTGGAACTTGCAACCTTATCAGCATCTGCAAAGGAGACGAGTGGAAGACAGCTTTCAACACCCACTCAGGGCATTTCGAGTGCTTGGTGATGCCATTCGGTCTGTCCAATGCCCCTGCTGTCTTCCAAGATTTTATTAATGAGGTTCTGAGGGATTTTCTGGGAGTTTTCACTGTGGTATACTTAGATGACACTCTCATTTTTTCTAAGTCCCTGGAGAAACACCGACAACATGTCAGGCAGGTGTTACAAAGACTCCAGGAGAATAGTCTTTACGCCAAATTGGAGAAGTGGGAATTTGAGGTGGAACAGATATCCTTCTTGAGTTATATTATTTCCTCATCAGGGTTCTCTATGGACCCAAGTAAGGTGAAGGCGGTTTCAGACTGGGAACAACCCACATCTCTCAAGGCCATTCAGCGGTTCCTAGGATTCTCAAATTATTACCGCCGCTTCATCAAATAATTCTCAACTATTGTATCTCCGATTGTGGAACTTACCAAGAAGGGGGCAGATGTCTGTAATTGGCCTCCCAAAGCCGTATTGGTTTTTAAACAACTCAAGTCAGCCTTTGTGGGTGCACCCGTCCTTTCTCATCCCGATCCCGACCTCCCTTTTGTGGTGGAGGTAGACGCCTCGGAAGTCGGAGTTGGGGCCATTCTTTCTCAGAGGGATCTGAGAGACAACAAACTACATCCTTGTGCCTTCTTCTCTAGGAAATTTCAAGCAGCTGAGAGAAATTATGATGTGGGCAATCGTGAGCTCTTGGCTATTAAGTGGGCATTTGAAGATTGGCGACACTGGTTAGAAGGGGCTAACCATGTAGTGTCCGTCTTGATGGATCATAAAAATCTGGCATATACTGAGTCCGCAAAGAGACTGAGGACTTCATTCAGAGTCGGTCGTTGCGGCCGCACGGTCGTATAGGAAAAGGCCGGATATGCAAATGATGCACACGCATGTTGCGTCCCTAAGGTCGGATCGTTAGCTGGCCGACTAAGGGGAGGATGCGATCGGTTCGCTAAAAAAATGCCCCCATCTCGTAAGCATAACACATCATCTCCGGCTATATAAGGATTAATCGCGAGCATCGGAAACCATCGGAACTGGTTGTAGAGCTTAAGGTTGACCATACCCTCTCTTAAGCTCTACGATCATGTCAGTGTAAAACCTCCCCTGTCAAGTGTGCCATGACACTACTTTGTTAATTATGCACTCCCATAAAACGCCGTTCGCATAATTAGGCACACCTGCGTTCGGATCTCCACACCCAAATTTTCAAGCACCTTCCCCTGTTACCACCCACAAACGCCGCAATCTGTCACTCAAACTACCGACCTGGCTGTGTTCAAGGAGAGAGAAATTTCTGATCATAGCTGCTAGTTTGCGCACGCGCATTGCGAACTGTACTCATGTGCAGTTTAGCGAACATCGGCTGCGTACGACCATGCGGCCGCTTCGACCGACTCTGAATGAGGTCCTGAATGCCAGGCAGGCACGATGGGCCTTGTTTTTCACGTGGTTTCATTTCAACATCTCTTTTCGGCCTGGGTCTAAGAATGTTAAGGCAGATGCTCTGTCCCAATGCTTTCCCACTGACTTGTGTTCTTCAGATAAAGAGGAGACCATCATCCCTTCTACTCGGATCCATTTGACCATAACAAGGACCTTGGCAGACTCTCTGAGACAGCATCAGGCTGAAGCTCCTCCGGAAATGCCTAGAGGGTTAATGTTAATTCCTGTAAGGTCCCGCAAGGCAGTCCTTAAGGATTTCCATTCGTCCAAAGCTGGGGGTCATCCAGGTGTTGCCAAGACTCTAGATCTTATGTCTCGTTCCATTTGGTGGAAGTCCATGTCTCGAGATATCCGTGAGTTTGTGGTTGCTTGCGATGTCTGTGCCAGGAATAAGACTCTCCGTACTGTGCCTACAGGTCTATTGTGTCCATTGGACACGCCCCTTAAACCATGGACACACATTGCGATGGACTTTGTGGTGGATCTTCCATCTTCTGCTCACTGTACAGTTATCTGGCCTATTGTCGACATATTTTCTAAAATGGTGCATTTCATCCCTCTCGACAAATTACCCTCAGCCAAAGATTTGTCAAGTCTTTTTGTGCAACATGTCTTCAGAACACATGGACTGCCTTTGGATATCGTTTCTGACTGCGGTACCCAGTTTGTTGCTAGGTTCTGGAGGTGCTTCTGTGCTGATCTGGGTATCAAGGTCAGTCTCTCATCAGGATATCATCCACAGTCCAATGGGCAGACAGAGCGGGCCAATCAGTCTTTGGAGCAGTATCTCCGGTGTTTTATTGCTAAATGCCAGAACAATTGGGTGTCTCTCTTGCCATTTGCGGGATTCGCCTACAACAATTCTTGCCATTCCACATCTTCTGTGCCCCGTTCTTTTGTAATTTTGGAATTCATCCCAGAAGCAATTCTTTTGAGTCCTCATCAAATTCAAGTCCTTCATCTTCACCTGTTTCCAGATTTCGATCCCTGCATCAGTCCCTTTGGCAGGCAGCTGGTCGCTCCAAGGTCTGGGCAGATAGACATCGTAGGCCTTGCAAGCTGAAGGTGGGGGACTTGGTCTGGCTGTCCACCAGGAATATCAATCTGCGCCAAAGGTCACAAAATTGGGTCCCAAGTTCATCGGGCCTTTCAGAATGATTGCACAAATTAATCCTGTGGCATTCCGTTTGAAGCTACCCCGGTCTCTCAAGATCAATAGTACCTTCCACTGTTCTCTCCTCAAACCAGTGTACTTCTCCACCAGATACTTTCTCAGACGCTCAATCAGACCACCATCAGTTCTTGTACAGGGACAACAAGAGTTTGTGGTAGAAAAAATCTTGGACTCAAGAATTTCCAGATTTCTGTTACACTGGAAGGGGTATGGTCCACAGGAGTGCTCTTGGATTCTGGAATACTCTTTGCACGCTCCTATCCTGAGGAGGAATTTTTTTGTGGACTTTTCAGACTAACCTGGGTCTAGGGGTTTCTTAACCCCTCGTCAAGGGGGGGGGTACTGTTAAGATCTGCAGTTAGCAGATCCTATTGCTTGGACTTCCAGCCTTTGTTGCTACTGAGGCGCTGCACTAATTGCTGCCCCTGTGCAGTGTCAGGTGCACTAATTGATTCTCCTCTCTGGACACAGCCCAGGTGCACAGTAATCTGCCATTAAGGGAAAGTTGCTTGGATTGGATTCTGTCTCTGTTAAATTCCACCCAGCCCAGCTACCCATGCCGGTGATAGAAGTTTGTTCGTACTTCCGGTTCCTGTCTCCTGCATGTCAGGCGAGTACCTGTGTCAGTCTTGCTGTGTTTCATGTGAGCCATTTATTCCATCCAGGCGGCTCCACCTGCATCTCATCTATACGTGCTGCTTGTACCATCTGGGCAGCACAGAGCGCTTCTTACCCCAGAAGCATCTGTCATCATCCGGTGAATTGTGTCAGCTCAGCAGCACCAGTCGCAGTTTAGCCTTCCAGGTGCGCAATCCAGCACACCATCGCCCGTGTCATCCCGGGGGCACTGGTAGCTACTCTGCATTCCAGGTGCGCAACCCAGCACCCCATCGCCAGTGTCATCCCGGCGGTGCTGGTAGCAACTCTGCATTCCAGGTGCGCAACCTAGCACCCCATCGCCAGTGTCATCCCAGCGGCGCTGGTTGCAGCTCTGCGTTCCAGGTGCGCAATCCAGAACACCGTCGCCAGTGTCATCCCAGCGGCGCTGGTAGCAGCTCTGCATTCCAGATGCGCAACCTAGCACACTGTCGCCAGCATCATCCCGGCGGCGCTGGTAGCAACTCTGCGTTGCAGGTGCACAACCTAGCACACCATCGCCAGCGTCATCCCGGCAGCACTGGTAGCAGCTCTGTGTTCCAGGTGTGCTCTTAAGCACACCGTCGCCAGTGTCATCCCGGCGGCACTGGTAGCAGCCACCAAGCCTGCTCCAACAGCCCCAAGGCTGCTTCACATCACCAGTCCCTTGGCCATGACTATAAAGGACACAACCAGCCCTCAAGGTTGCTTCACATCACCAGTCCCTTGGCCACGACTATAAAGGCCACAACCAGCCCTCAAGACTGCTTCTCAATCACCAGTCCCTTGGCCACGACTATAAAGGCCACAACCAGCCCTCAAGACTGCTTCTCAATCACCAATCCCTTGGCCACGACTATAAAGGCCACAACCAGCCCTCAAGGCTGCTTCTCAATCACCAGTCACTTGGCCACGACTATAAAGGCCACAGCCAGACCTCAAGGCTGCTCCTACTGCCCACAGGCGGCATCTCATATTCTATACTTAGCCCCAACTAGTCAACTGGCACCAGTCCTCTTACAACTCTTACCTGATTAACCGTCCAACCCATAACAATACGCAGCAGAGCGGTTCCAGGCGCCGGCAGTAGGAGCCTGAGGGTAACGTAAAAAGCGGTTCCAACCGCCGATGGTAGAGTTTGGTGGTGGCAGCATCATTACATGCCCACGGCACAGTGGGCGGAGTCAGTGACAGGCGGTCACTGATGGTGAGTGGGAGTCCAAAAGCGCTAACCTATGACCAGGGCCAGCTTAGACGAAAGACGTCCGGTCACATTTGGTGGCATAGCGGTGGGATAATCCCAGGCGGCTTTTCGGTCACCTGATGAGAGAAGCCGAGTTACTCAGGAGAGGAGTAACTGCAGTTCAGGAGAACGCGCAGGATGGCTGATGACAGCGGAATGTCCAAGAATGATCTTGAGATGGTGTGCCAGGAAAAGAGCCTTCCACTCCCTTACAGTGCAACCGCAAGCGACATGAGGAAGGCACACAGGGGCTGGGAGGAGTTGCATCAGACAGAGGTGGAAAGTGCGGCCGGTGCAACAATGGACGCCCCTCAGAATGTGGTGAGAGCAACAGGTCCCGACCCTCTCACAGCAGTTATGTTTCTCAGCATTCCCCAGCATGGCAGGGATCCCAACGAATGGATACCCTAGTGGATTGGCTAGCGGAATTGGGAGAAAAAGCAACGGAACAAGAACGTATGCTAATCATTCGGATGTGGCATGACGAGTGGGCACCACGGGCCGTGGTACCCCAAGCACCATTGCAGACTGCTGTACCCAGATCAGGATGTATACAGTTTGCAGACAGCAATGGGGACATTGATGGACATTTGCAAGTATTTGAAAAGACTTGTAAACTACATGATTTACCCAAGCAGGAGTGGGTCAGACACCTGGTGCCCACACTGCACGGAGAAGCCCTGGAGGCCTATCGAGGAGTGGCCACCGAGGACTTCGGTGACTATGACGAAGTCGTAAGGACCCTCCTACAGTGATACTTTATCACTCCTGAGTCCTACAGGAAAAAGTTCCAGGACTTGCCCAAGAACCCTACCAGCACCCATGAGCAGTTCGCCACCCAGCTGAGGCAGTATGTGGTGAAGTGGGTGAAGGGATCTGGTGCCACTACCTGGGACACACTGATTGATCTGCTGTGTCAAGAGCAGTTCTGACGCAGGTGCGCCCTAGAGGTGAAGGAGTGGGTGCTAGACCAGGAGCCACCCAGCTTGAAGATGGCTGCCAAGTTAGCAGGCAAGTATGTGGCAATTCGGCCACAAGGGCAGAAGCGCCCAACTAGCAGCCGACCCCAATGGTCTGCACAACCAGGGGAACACCCCTCTTCTGCTCATCACCCCCGGGCATCCTCCAACCTGGGTGCTCTTGGCCAGCAATCACCCCACCCTGTCCCTGCAAGTCATCAGAGACCACCGGGGCCCTGACTGGACAAGAAGTGTTATGACTGTGGGAAAATCAGACATCTGAGGATGAACTGTCCCACACCCCAAACACCCCAGCCTCATGCCCCAAATCCGAGTACTGGAGCCCGGCTTGCTTGCCTGACCCAGGGAGGTGAGCACAAAGAGACTGTTCCTACTCCAGTCAGTCCAATGGAGTGTGGGGAGAATCAGGTGAACTCTACGGAGAGAGTCACCTGCATGGCCAAGGGGCCACCCCAAAATATGTGGCAGCACCTGCAGAAGGTCCAAGTGGGGCCCCTGCAGGGACAAGGATTAAGAAACTCTGGGGCCTCAATCACTGTCGTGAGCCCCCAACTTATTGATCCTGTTGCAGTACTGCCAGGTCGCACTGCCAAAGTGACCGTGGCAGGCAGAATGGAGCAAGAGGTACCTGTGGCGAGAATCTACCTGGACTGGGGAGCTGGCCCAGAGTTGAGGGATGTTGCTGTCATGGATGGCCTTCCAACTGATGTGGTCCTGGGGAATGATCTTGGTGGTGGAATCGTTACCACGTTTGCTGATGCCATCGCCCGGAGTCAAGTTTCCAGATCATAGTCTACAATATCTGTACCAGAGCAACTCAGCCCAGAGGAAAAGACCACAGCAGCTAGACCACTGCCAGCACAGCCTACCACAGCATCAACCAGCCCAGAGGAAAATATTACAGCGGCTAGATCAGCACATCTACCCAGCATGCCTTTTGCCTCTGGTATGCCTATGTCCCCTAGCAATGCAGAGGATGTTGGTTCCGGCTCGTTGGATCCTGTGGGGGTGCCAAGAGATGCTCCTGTCCCTAGTGGTTTGCCAACTCCGGCAGTGAGTATGAATGACCACAGTGACTTCCCTTTGACTGACCTCAACCAGAATAACCCTAGCGTTGCCAACCCATATCCCCCTGTAGACTGTCCCTACTTAGAAGGAAGTGAGGGAAGCTCAGCTTGCTGACCCACATCTGGAAGGCATATCGTGCCAAGCTGGCAGTGGCCTTTCAGGGATAGCGGCAGTGAGTGTGACCTGGTGGAAAGGATTAAGGTACAGGGTAGCCAGGCAGGTAGAAGGGGATAGACCAGTTAGGGAGCAAGGTCCCCTGCTTGTGCCAAGTAGATCGGGGAAGACACACAGCCTAACCATGGTGGATGTCACACGGAGTTCAGAGGCTGGTGATCTGTCCACCATCACTATGGAACAGGTAGCGGAGGTGGTGAGAAAAGGCCTAGGTGACAGGGTAGGTTTCCCTAGTCATAGGTCATTGGAGGAGGATTGTAGGGCAAGTCTGACAGGTAGTACAGACAGATGCCAGGTTTAGATAACAGAGGTGCAGTGCCCAGGGTATAGAGTGGGGGGAGACAGGGGTAGGCCCAGACCAGTGGGGGTGGAGGCAACAAGAGACTGTCCCTGGCCCACAACCCCAAGACAGGTACTGACCTAGGAAACTGTAAGGCCCTACGGACGGGTTGTCCCTGACTTTAGTGCTGTAGTGACACCCCTTACAGAGTTGACAAGGAAGGGACTTCCCAAGTCAGTGGACTGGATACCCGCTTGTGAGTTGGCATTCCAGTCTATGAAGGAGGCTCTGATACCAGCTCCAGTGCAGATGGCACAATTTCAGGACCAGGACATTGTGGTACAAACTAATGCATCATTGCATGGACTGGGAGCTGTACGGAGCCAGGAGGAGCCATATGCAGCCTCATGCCTGGAAGTGGTATGAGGGGCTGCATATGGAGCTGGCTAGTGAAACCTGCTAACTGTGGCAGGGAGCTCCAAATATCTTCCCTTCTGTGGCCAGGAAACCATGCCCAGGGACCCTGCTTGCCCACCTCTGGAGCTCAGATTCAGGAAGACTTAGCAAGTTTGATCCCTTAGCAGATTCCTGGAAATCCGCTTTCGGAGGGAAATCCTTATCTTCCCATACTGTGTCCAGACGGAGTGGAGCCATGGGTGTTGCCCAGCTCTGAGGTTGAGCCCAGGCACAGGGGAGTCACCACTCCCCCTTGCCATAAGGGACAATGTTAAACGTGCATGTGGCTAGCACATGCACAGGTCATGCGCTTATGATGATTGGTTGGAAACCACAGGGCGGGCTTACCCCCTGTGGAAATGTGTATTAGAGTGGCATAAAAGGAGGCCTCATGCCTGGTAAAATTGTACATCCTTGTAAATCCTGTGTGGAGAAGAATTGCTGTAACATCTTGTACTGTATGCTGATATTCCCCTTCAATCCGAAGGGAGGGTCTTATTTAAGACTGAGAGCAATAAACACCTTTGCCTTTACTCCGACTATATCTGTACCCTGCGACCAACAGAATTGCGCCAAAACGCTATTCCATTCTCCTGCTGTTCTGGGTAAGAGCTCAGCGTCTCCAAGTTTAAGCCCTCTGCCAAGCTACCGTACAGACCTGGTCCATTGCGAGGGATCAGGTGGGAAAAGCCGACACCAAACAGGAGGTGTGTCCGCAGTTAGTCGATGCATACACAGCAGAGCGGTTCCAGGCGCCAGTGGTAGGAGCCTGAGGGTAACGTAAAAAGTGGTTTCAAATGCTGATGGTAAAGTTTGGTGGTGGCAGCATAGTTACACGCCCACGGCACAGTGGGCGGAGTCAGTGACAGGCGGTCACTGATGGTGAGTGGGAGTCCAAAAGCGCTAACCCGTGACCAGGGCAGCCTAGACGAAAGGCGTCTGGTCATAGGATGAAATTCTGCAGCTGAAATGGGAATTTCGAAAGAACCATAATGCTTCAGTGGCTGAAGTAGAGGAAAAGGTAGAGGAATGGGTTTCTTGGTTGAACCCAGTGAAATGGTTCTCAGGTCTAGGAGAGTGGGTCCAGGAAATGATTGCGAGTATAGGTAAACTCCTGATCCTCATACTGGTTGTCATCATAGTAATTGGCTTATGTGTCAGGTGTGTTCCTACTGTCTTGAAATGTGGAAAATGTAAAGATAAGGTAAATCGGAAGAATTAAATTATGATGGTGGTCAGTAGTAACAATATGAATACTGAGGTAAATGTAGGACTGCATTACAACCCTGAACTAGAAGGTACCATCATATGATGTATAAGATTTAGACATGCATAAAATGTGTTATTAAAATGTTATTTTAAAACATCTTAGATAATGTAAGTTCCTATTCCCCCTCAAGACTTCCTTTATAGGATTGGGGCATCCCCACATCTTTTCCATGATCTCCCAAGATCCACGGTGTGCATATAAGGGTAGTTTTATGTCCCCTCCTAGAAACACATTATTGATGGTTTAAGAACCACCTTGTGCCATCCCACAAATTAACATTAAATAATATGTCATAATGTAAGCCTAAATTAATTTTAAAATAAGAGTATGATAGCATGTTGTTTGCTATCAAAGGGTGGACTATCGAAGCTGGATAATTGGCTGAGACAGGATCGGTTTAAAATTAAATCTGCACAACGCCATTTTGCGAATGGCAATGAGACACCATTTTACGACGGGCCGCCCAGCGCCATTTTAGCGAATCTCGCCCATTATAAGCACATACGCTATTATTTAGCATTGTGCGATCCCCACGCAGTAGAAAGAAGTTTAAAGTCCTCATCATATAAATACCGACAGTCACTAAAACATATAAAATGATCGACGCTGCAAAACACGTACCATGGTGTACTCCACAAACACGTAGTTGCACAACGCTAACTAGCGTCTTTTCCCAAAACCCCAATACTTACACACTACACACTTACATAAAAGGTTCCCTAGCATTAAAGTGTAATATTCAAGGTTTATTCAGTATTATTAATGTTGTGAAATAAATCAAATTTGATATCTAAGGTTTAGTACATGGTAAGCAGACCATGTTTGGTGTTGTACTGATCCACTGTGTCTTTGCAGATTTCCGGTACCATCGGTGAGAAGATCGCAACATGTGTCTGCAAACTATGGACCATAGAGAGTTAAACATTAAAATGTACTCTGTAATGTAACCAGCTTAGATTTATTATGCAGCGGGAAACAGGACACAAAGAGCTTTTGGAGGCTGGATTGTGTCCATACGAAGTGACCTATGAACTATACTGTAACAGAAGAACCAGGAAGAAGAACCAATGGAATCATACCAAACTGTTCTATTGTATTACCTATCCCTGTAAGAGTATATATGTGGGCTCTCTAAACCTGGATGCCAGTCTTCTGCTTTGCTGTTGATGGAGGTTGCTATGTTGATGCCGGGATCTGGGTCCAGAGAGCGTGCGTATGTAACAACTGTACCTTGGGTCTGTATGATTTATTTGTACTAATTGTATTTAGATCACAGCGTGTAACCATCTATTTTTATATTGAATAATAACTTTTTGTGCTTTGGAACCACACTCAAAGTCTGAAAGAATTTATTTCTTGTGCGACTCATAACGCTAAATAGTGACAATTTTAGAAGGTATAGACAGGCAGGAATCGATACTGTGTAAGTGTGTGTGAGGCTGTGATGGTACTCCATGTTACTGATGGTATCTCAGTCTTGTGTAGTCACTGTGTCTGATGAGGTTAGTAATTCCTGAGTAAGGTCAGAGCCTGTGCAAATGTGCGTGAGGCTACGATGGTACTCCATGTTACTGATGGTTTCTCAGTCTTGTGTAATCTCTGCGTGTGATGATGTTAGTAATTCCTGAGTAAGGTAAGAGCCTGTGTAAGTGTGTGTGAGGCTGTGATGGTACTCCATGTTACTGTTGGTTTCTCAGTCTTGTGTAGCCACTGCGTGTGATGAGGTTAGTAATTCCTGAGTAAGGTCAGAGCCTGTGCAAATGTGCGTGAGGCTACGATGGTACTCCATGTTACTGATGGTTTGTCAGTCTTGTGTAATCTCTGCGTGTGATGATGTTAGTAATTCCTGAGTAAGGTAAGAGCCTGTGCAAATGTGCGTGAGGCTACGATGGTACTCCATGTTACTGATGGTCTCTCAGTCTTGTGTAGTCACTGCGTGTGATGAGTTTAGTAATTCCTGAGTAAAGTCTTAGCCTGTGTAAGTGTGTGTGAGGATGTGATAGTACTCCATGTTACTGATGGTGTCTCAGTCTTGTGTAATCACTGTGTGTGATGAGGTTAGTAATTCCTGAGTAAGGTCAGAGCCTGTGTAAGTGTGTGTGAGGCTGTGATGGTACTCCATGTTACTGATGGTTTCTCAGTCTTGTGTAATCTCTGCGCGTGATGATGTTAGTAATCCAGAGTAAGGTCAGAGCCTGTGTAAGTGTGCGTGAGGCTACGATGGTACTCCATGTAACTGATGGTCTCTCAGTCTTGTGTAATCACTGTGTGTGATGAGGTTAGTAATTCCTGAGTAAGGTCAGAGCCTGTGTAAGTGTGTGTGAGGCTGTGATGGTACTCCATGTTACTGATGGTCTCTCAGTCTTGTGTAATCACTGTGTGTGATGAGGTTAGTAATTCCTGAGTAAGGTCAGAGCCTGTGTAAGTGTGTGTGAGGCTGTGATGGTACTCCATGTTACTGATGGTGTCTCAGTCTTGTGTAGTCACTGTGTGTGATGATGTTAGTAATTCCTGAGTAAGGTCAGAGCTTATGTAAGGGTGTGTGAGGCTGTGATGGTACTCCATGTTACTGATGGTTTCTCAGTCTTGTGTAATCACTGTGTGTGATGAGGTTAGTAGTTCCTGAGTAAGATCAGAGCCTGTGTAAGTGTGTGTGAGGATGTGATGGTACTCCATGTTACTGATGGTCTCTCATTCTTGTGTAATCTCTGCGTGTGATGAGGTTAGTAATTCCTGAGTAAGGTCAGAGCCTGTGTAAGTGTGTGTGAGGATGTGATGGTTCTCCATGTTACTGATGGTCTCTCAGTCTTGTGTAGTCACTGCGTGTGATGAGTTTAGTAATTCCTGAGTAAGGTCAGAGCCTGTGTAAGTGTGTGTGAGGATGTGATGGTACTCCATGTTACTGATGGTATCTCAGTCTTGTGTAGTCACTGTGTGTGATGAGGTTAGTAATTCCTGAGTAAGGTCAGAGCCTGTGTAAGTGTGTGTGAGGCTGTGATGGTACTCCAGGTTTCTGATGGTTTCTCAGTCTTGTGTAATCTCTGCATGTGATGATGTTTGTAATACCTGAGTAAGGTCAGAGCCTGTGTAAGTGTGTGTGAGGCTGTGATGATACTCCATGTTACTGTTGGTTTCTCAGTCTTGTGTAGCCACTGCCTGTGATGAGGTTAGTAATTCCTGAGTAAGGTCAGAGCCTGTGCAAAAGTGCGTGAGGCTACGATGGTACTCCAGGTTACTGATGGTTTCTCAGTCTTGTGTAATCACTGCGTGTGATGAGGTTGGTGATTCCTGAGTAAGGTCAGAGCCTGTGTAAGTGTGTGTGAGGCTGTGATGGTACTCCATGTTACTGTTGGTTTCTCAGTCTTGTGTAATCTCTGTGTGTGATGTTGTTAGTAATTCCTGAGTAAGGTCAGAGCCTGTGTAAGTGTGTGTGAGGCTGTGATGGTACTCCATGTTACTGATAGTTTCTCAGTCTTGTGTAATCACTGTTTGTGATGAGGTTAGAAATTCCTGAGTAAGATCAGAGCCTGTGTAAGTGTGTGTGAGGATGTGATGGTACTCCATGTTACTGATTGTCTCTCATTCTTGTGTAATCTCTGCGTGTGATGAGGTTAGTAATTCCTGAGTAAGGTCAGAGCCTGTGTAAGTGTGTGTGAGGATGTGATGGTACTCCATGTTACTGATGGTTTCTCAGTCTTGTGTAGTCACTGTGTGTGATGAGGTTAGTAATTCCTGAGTAAGGTCAGAGCCTGTGTAAGTGTGTGTGTGAGGCTGTGATGGTACTCCATGTTACTGATGGTATCTCAGTCTTGTGTAATCACTGTGTGTGATGAGGTTAGTAATCCCTGAGTAAGGTCAGAGCCTGTGTAAGTGTGTGTGAAGATGTGATGGTACTCCATGTTACTGATGGTATCTCAGTCTTGTGTCGTCACTGTGTGTGATGAGGTTATTAATTCCTGAGTAAGGTCAGAGACTGTGTAAGTGTGTGTGAGGCTGTGATGGTACTCCATGTTACTGATGGTTTCTCAGTCTTGTGTAATCACTGCGTGTGATGAGGTTAGTAATTCTTGAGTAAGGTCAGAGCCTGTGTAAGTGTGTGTGAGGCTGTGATGGTACTCCATGTTACTGATGGTTTCTCAGTCTTGTGTAATCACTGCGTGTGATGAGGTTGGTGATTCCTGAGTAAGGTCAGAGCCTGTGTGTGGCTGTGATGGTACTCCATGTTACTGATGGTATCTCAGTCTTGTGTAGTCACTGTGTGTGATGAGGTTAGTAATTCCTGAGTAAGGTCAGAGCCTGTGTAAGTGTGTGTGAGGCTGTGATAGTACTCCATGTTACTGATGGTCTCTCAGTCTTGTGTAATGACTGTGTGATGAGGTTAGTAATATCTGAGTAAGATCAGAGCCTATGCAAATGTGCGTGAGGCTACGATGGTACTCCAGGTTACTCATGGTTTCTCAGTCTTGTGTAATCTCTGCGGGTGATGATGTTAGTAATTCCTGAGTAAGGTCAGAGCCTGTGTAAGTGTGTGTGAGGATGTGATGGTACTCCATGTTACTGATGGTATCTCAGTCTTGTGTAGTCACTGTGTGTGATGAGGTTAGTAATTTCTGAGTAAGGTCAGAGCCTGTGTAAGTGTGTGTGAGGCTGTGATCGTACTCCATGTTACTGATGGTCTCTCAGTCTTGTGTAATCACTGTGTGTGATGAGGTTAGTAATTCCTGAGTAAGGTCAGAGCCTGTGTAAGTGTGTGTGAGGCTGTGATGGTACTCCATGTTACTGATGGTGTCTCAGTCTTGTGTAGTCACTGTGTGTGATGAGGTTAGTAATTCCTGAGTAAGGTCAGAGCCTGTGTAAGTTTGTGTGAGGATGTGATGGTACTCCATGTTACTGTTGGTTTCTCAGTCTTGTGTAGCCACTGCGTGTGTTGAGGTTAGTAATTCCTGAGTAAGGTCAGAGCCTGTGCAAATGTGCGTGAGGCTACGATGGTACTCCAGGTTACTGATTGTTTCTCAGTCTTGTGTAATCTCTGTGTATGATGATGTTAGTAATTCCTGAGTAAGGTCAGAGCCTGTGTAAGTGTGTGTGAGGCTGTGATGGTACTCCATGTTACTGATAGTTTCTCAGTCTTGTGTAGTCACTGTGTGTGATGAGGTTAGTAATTCCTGAGTAAGGTCAGAGCCTGTGTAAGTGTGTGTGAGGCTGTGATGGTACTCCATGTTACTGATGGTTTCTCAGTCTTGTGTAATCACTGTGTGTGATGAGGTTAGTAGTTCCTGAGTAAAGTCAGAGCCTGTGTAAGTGTGTGTGAGGATGTGATAGTACTCCATGTTACTGATGGTGTCTCAGTCTTGTGTAATCACTGTGTGTGATGAGGTTAGTAATTCCTGAGTAAGGTCAGAGCCTGTGTAAGTGTGTGTGAGGATGTGATGGTACTCCATGTTACTGATGGTATCTCAGTCTTGTGTAGTCACTGTGTGTGATGAGGTTAGTAATATCTGAGTAAGATCAGAGCCTGTGTAAGTGTGTGTGAGGCTGTGATGGTACTCCATGTTACTGATGGTTTCTCAGTCTTGTGTAGTCACTGCGTGTGATGAGGTTAGTAATTCCTGAGTAAGGTCAGAGCCTGTGTAAGTGTGTGTGAGGATGTGATGGTACTCCATGTTACTGATGGTATCTCAGTCTTGTGTAGTCACTGTGTGTGATGAGGTTAGTAATTCCTGAGTAAGGTCAGAGCCTGTGTAAGTGTGTGTGAGGCTGTGATAGTACTCCATGTTACTGATGGTCTCTCTGTCTTGTGTAATCACTGGGTGATGAGGTTAGTAATATCTGAGTAAGATCAGAGCCTGAGTAAATGTGTGTGAGGATGTGATGGTACTCCATGTTACTGTTGGTTTCTCAGTCTTGTGTAGCCACTGCGTGTGATGAGGTTAGTAATTCCTGAGTAAGGTCAGAGCCTGTGCAAATATGCGTGAGGCTACGATGGTACTCCATGTTACTGATAGTTTCTCAGTCTTGTGTAGTCACTGTGTGTGATGAGGTTAGTAATTCCTGAGTAGGGTCAGAGCCTGTGTAAGTGTGTGTGAGGCTGTGATGGTACTCCATGTTACTGATGGTCTCTCTGTCTTGTGTAATCACTGGGTGATGAGGTTAGTAATATCTGAGTAAGATCAGAGCCTGAGTAAGTGTGTGTGAGGATGTGATGGTACTCCATGTTTCTGTTGGTTTCTCAGTCTTGTGTAGCCACTGCGTGTGATGAGGTTAGTAATTCCTGAGTAAGGTCAGAGCCTGTGCAAATGTGTGTGAGGCTGTGATGGTACTCCATGTTACTGATAGTTTCTCAGTCTTGTGTAGTCACTGTGTGTGATGAGGTTAGTAATTCCTGAGTAGGGTCAGAGCCTGTGTAAGTGTGTGTGAGGCTGTGATGGTACTCCATGTTACTGATGGTTTCTCAGTCTTGTGTAATCACTGTGTGTGATGAGGTTAGTAGTTCCTGAGTAAGATCAGAGCCTGTGTAAGTGTGTGTGAGGATGTGATGGTACTCCATGTTACTGATGGTCTCTCATTCTTGTGTAATCTCTGCGTGTGATGAGGTTAGTAATTCCTGAGTAAGGTCAGAGCCTGTGTAATTGTGTGTGAGGATGTGATGGTCTCTCAGTCTTGTGTAGTCACTGCGTGTGATGAGTTTAGTTATTCCTGAGTAAGGTCAGAGCCTGTGTAAGTGTGTGTGAGGCTGTGATGGTACTCTGTGTTACTGATGGTTTCTCAGTCTTGTGTAGCCATTGCGTGTGATGAGGTTAGTAATTCCTGAGTAAGGTCAGAACCTGTGCAAATGTGCGTGAGGCTACGATGGTACTCCAGGTTACTGATGGTTTCTCAGTCTTGTGTAATCTCTGCGCGTGATGATGTTAGTAATTCCTGAGTAAGGTCAGAGCCTGTGTGTGTGTGAGGCTGTGATAGTACTCCATGTTACTGATGGTCTCTCAGTCTTGTGTAATCACTATGTGTGATGAGGTTAGTAATTCCTGAGTAAGGTCAGAGCCTGTGTAAGTGTGTGAGGATGTAATGGTACTCCATGTTACTGATGGTATCTCAGTCTTGTGTAGTCACTGCATGTGATGAGGTTAGAAATTCCTGAGTAAGGTCAGACCCTGTGCAAATTTGCATGAGGCTGCGATGGTACTCCATGTTACTGATGGTTTTCTGTCTTGTGTAATCACTTTGTGTGATGAGGTTTGTAATTCCTGAGTAAGGTCAGAGCCTGTGTAAGTGTGTGTGAGGCTGTGATGGTAGCCATGTTACTGAAGGTTTCTCAGTCTTGGGTCGTCACTGCGTGTGATGAGGTTAGTAATTCCTGAGTAAGGTCAGAGCCTGTGTAAGTGTGTGTGAGGCTGTGATGGTACTCCATGTTACTGATAGTTTCTCAGTCTTGTGTAGTCACTGCGAGTGATGAGTTTAGAAATTCCTGAGTAAAGTCAGAGCCTGTGTAAGTGTGTGTGAGGATGTGATAGTACTCCATGCTACTGATGGTGTCTCAGTCTTGTGTAATCACTGTGTGTGATGAGGTTAGTAATTCCTGAGTAAGGTCAGAGCCTGTGTAAGTGTGTGTGAGGATGTGATGGTACTCCATGTTACTGATGGTATCTCAGTCTTGTGTAATCTCTGCGCGTGATGATGTTAGTAATTCCTGAGTAAGGTCAGAGCCTGTGTAAGTGTGTGTGAGGATGTGATGGTACTCCATGTTACTGATGGTATCTCAGTCTTGTGTAGTCACTGTGTGTGATGAGGTTAGTAATTCCTGAGTAAGGTCAGAGCCTGTGTAAGTGTGTGTGAGGCTGTGATGGTACTCCATGTTACTGATGGTTTCTCAGTCTTGTGTAATCTCTGCGCGTGATGATGTTAGTAATTCCAGAGTAATGTCAGAGCCTGTGTAAGTGTGTGTGAGGCTGTGATGGTACTCCAGGTTTCTGATGGTTTCTCAGTCTTGTGTAATCTCTGCATGTGATGATGTTTGTAATACCTGAGTAAGGTCAGAGCCTGTGTACGTGTGTGTGAGGCTGTGATGGTACTCCATGTTACTGTTGGTTTCTCAGTCTTGTGTAGCCACTGCATGTGATGAGGTTAGTAATTCCTGAGTAAGGTCAGAGCCTGTGCAAATGTGCGTGAGGCTACGATGGTACTCCAGGTTACTGATGGTTTCTCAGTCTTGTGTATTCTCTGTGTGTGATGTTGTTAGTAATTCCTGAGTAAGGTCAGAGCCTGTGTAAGTGTGTGTGAGGATGTGATGGTACTCCATGTTACTGATGGTCTCTAATTCTTGTGTAGTCACTGTGTGTGATGAGGTTAGTAATTCCTGAGTAAGGTCAGAGCCTGTGTAAGTGTGTGTGAGGCTGTGATAGTACTCCATGTTACTGATGGTCTCTCAGTCTTGTGTAATCACTGTGTGTGATGAGGTTAGTAATTCCTGAGTTAGGTCAGAGCCTGTGTAAGTGTGTGTTAGGCTACGATGGTACTCCAGGTAACTGATGGTCTATCAGTCTTGTGTAATCACTGTGTGTGATGAGGTTAGTAGTTCCTGAGTAAGATTAGAGCCTGTGTAAGTGTGTGTGTGAGAGTATGATGGTACTCCATGTTACGGATAGTATCTCAGTCTTGTGTAATCACTGTGTGTGATGAGGTTAGTGATTCCTGAGTAAGGTCAGAGCCTGTGTAAGTGTGTGTGAGGCTGTGATGGTACTCCATGTTACGGATAGTATCTCAGTCTTATGTAATCACTGTGTGTGATGAGGTTAGTAATTCCTGGGTAAGGTCAGAGCCTGTGTAAGTGTGTGTGAGGCTGTGATAGTACTCCATGTTACTGATGGTCTCTCAGTCTTGTGTAATCACTGTGTGTGATGAGGTTAGTAATTCCTGAGTAAGTTCAGAGCCTGTGTAAGTGTGTGTGAGGCTGCGATGGTACTCCATGTTACTGATGGTTTCACAGTATTGCTCAGTATTACTGATGTGTGTAAGGTAAAGTGGGCATCTTTATGTTAGGCTGCGATGGCATAGTGATCTCAGATGATTAGCATACTATCACAGTGAGACTGCATGTGTAATTGCTATTGTGATTGCAATAGTGATCCTTACTGAATCAGGCCCTGTGTCTGCCTTGTGTAATGCTGGGTACACACTTAACAGATATGTCTGCAGATGATGGTTGTTAGTACACACTGAACAACCATCATCTGTGTTCAGTGTGTAGGAGGGGACGGGTCCTGCTGGTTGGGTGGTGGGGCGGGGCGTAACCGCCCCCCTCTCCGCGGCTGCCGCTGTATGTGTATGGGCGGTCTGCAGACATATCTCTGGTACACACTGGCTGACGGGCAGCAGATATATTGGTTGATCAATTGATCGGCCAATATATCTATCAGTGTGTACCCAGCTTAATCTACTTGCTGAATCAAGTGGCCAGGTGTTACCTAAGTATCTTTTGAAGGCAAAGTTTCCTTGGAATAGTTTGGTTTTCACAGTAGGTGGCCCTTGTTCAAGCCCTTGGACACAGACAAGCAGGCTGGAAGAGTGTGTTGAAGTGAAATAATTGCATCCGACCGCAATTCAACTGTTATTGGACGATTTGGTCGTCCGCTGTCCGATTTATGTTGGTACAATCCATGACGCGCCATTGCGTGCGCACGCACCCAGTGTGCGCACATATCTACACATTCTCACAACACTAAATAAGTGAATAATATACAACACTCTCACATTGATAAACACAATATTCATGCAGGGTTTAGTGAGTAATAAGAAACAGCTTCTGTATAAAAAGTAATTAAATAGACCAGGATACTGTGAGTGTTTTACATATGAATTGAGAGGCCCGGCATACGGACAGGTATGGCTGTGGCAATTGAAATATAACTCAGACATTGATATGCACAATTGAATTTGTCTGAGTGAGAAGTCAGAGACAATGGTCGGAGATTTGCTTGGGAAGTACTGACAAGTGTATTCTGAATGGGCAGAGGAAAATTTTTGAATTGGCTATCCGGAGTGGCACCTGCAAACAGCTGTGGCTCCTACTTAGAAATAAACTTGCTTTTCAAGCAACTTAGAATTTGGTTCAAGCAATATAAATAAAGCGAGGGATATATATATATATATATATATATATATATACATATATTAAATCCATCACAAATACCCTAAATTGCATAACACACACACATAGACTTACATGCATACACACATTAAATAAAAGATAAACATATCAAAGCACAAAACACATAAACATATTAGCGAAACTATGCAATATTCTTACACTTACATAGGAAGGTTCCCTAGCATTAAGGTTAATATTCAAGGTTTTATTCATTATTAATTATGTAATGAAGCGACCGTATTTAAGATCTCAGGTTTAGTACATGATAAGTAATAGGGGAAATAGGGGATGGGAGGACTCGTCGCACAGGCAAAAACGATAATATAGTAATATAATTAACGGTATAGCTTTACCTATATGTACATATATCTGTACATATTCAGAAATACCACTAATCTCACCCAATAGTACCGCTGATAAAGTGGTTTAGGTAAATGAGAAGTGGTGGTGCTCACTAGAGTCATATAGCAATGAAATGAGAAAGAAAACAGAAAAAGAAACTCTGTTGTGCGAGCACTCTTATGTTAGATTGTTGTGGACAGAACATATAAGTGTGTCCTTAAAAATTAACTTTTATTATATATATCTAAAAGGAACCAGAAAAAAGTATACACATACACTATACCAAGTACATAAGACAATACACATAGTATAGATACAAAGTAGATAAGAAATAGATAGCACCCTGAGACTGGCGAAATATGAGAAAAATATATACAATTTAAATAGGTACCATATCAAATACATAAGACAATACCAGACAATACACAAAATATAAATACATAAAAAGTGAAATTGTACCCTGAGACTGGCGAAATATTGGAATAATAAATACCTTGTAATAATGTTAATTACTAATGACTGTTCGTATAATCTTGTAGCAGTAGTACCCGAAAATATATTTTAGTTAAAAATGAATAGTGGGTATGAGAAAACTCAGTAAAGTCCAGGCATAGAGTTGCTTCTCCTCATTCTACTGCTCCTCACCTATGCTATGAGCTATCTATGAGGAGTGAGAGATTACCGGAGGACAAATTGCCTGTGGAAACAACAGACTAACAGGGACGTTGCTCACATTTCATTTCTGCTTTCGAGTGTCATACATACAGTATCGGACACTCAATGAGAGAATTACTTTGATGAGATAGCCCGCAGTTAATAGAAATTTCAGAAAAACAGACAATGTGGGTAAGATGTCACAATAAATCATATGATTACCACTTAATATAAGAATAATAGTCACAGCCACCTTTCAGACTAATGTCTGATTATTCATATATTCCTGAAAGGACCTTCCCCATTGGCTGTATATTTTATCCACAGGTCTGCTGTATGTTAATTAATCATGGATTAGAAGATGAATAATGACAAAGACAACAAGAGTGATACATACAATTCACACATAAAGAACACAGATGCTATATACTAATCTATTGCCTCTGTTGTATTCAAAAAGGCAGAAGTATCCACATCTAAAATTTATTAACACCACTATGAATCACTCATATCAGTCAAAAAGTGATTTAGGTTATATGATTGGATGAAAAATTACTGTTTCTAAACATATAGTAACTGCTTTTGTATATACATCCGCAGATGCAAAAATGAAGAAGGTATATAGCTTTATACTCTATTATTTTCTATGATCATAGATAAACACTCTCTGTTACCATAAATTTAATGGGGGTAACATATATTCTGCAAGGGTATTAAGGAAAGATAGACACAACTACCACAAATGTTTCTGTGTACATTCAATGTAATATCATCCTCTTGAACATGAAAGGGTAACAACAGTAGATGTATATAAATTCTGTAAAATCTATGTCAGGATAGAGTATGGCTCGTAGATATAACCATTTGTGAAACCATATTCTATCAGCCAAATAGTATACCTATTTGTATCTCTCTAAAAATTGTAATGGTGGTGCCCTTAGCAGCGCTATTTCATACTAACACTCCATTTCGATTAGAGAAGTCAAAGGAGTCATACAAACATACACAATGAAGCGCACTGGAGTCTCTTGGAACAGAGATACAGACAGTCACCAACTGTAAGAGTATAGGTGGTATGAGCTGCAAAGCGCTAAATGCGCGGGCTCCAGAGTGGTAAAGTTACTGAATAAGTAAATATAAATCCCACTGGGTACAATACTTGCTGCGAGGATGCCTCGTGCTGCGCAGTCACGAGCACCCTTCACTCCCAACGCGCGTTTCGCCGATGGCTTGGTCACATATATGATCTTCTCCTTTTATTTCAATTTTATTTATTCTTATTTTTATCCTATTAATTTTTTCACACATATATATATTTAATTTTATTCACATATTTCTGTTATTATTAAATTTTATATTTATTTTTCTTTCTTTTTTATTAATTTTTTATTCATTTAGCCTCACTAACTAATAATATAAGAATTTCTATCTATTTGAATCGTTTTGAGCCTTTAGTATTATTGGATTTATCATCATTTATGAATAGGCACCTCTTCCCTTTTCTTAATACTACCAACACATATACATTATATAAAAATTATTTTTTTATTATTAATATAGTTAAAATATGCCTTGTGTCAGGGCTCATATAGAATTTTGCATATTGCCAGAACAAATGATAGACTGATTGAAGAAAAGCAGGCACACGTGTGGTTAATTTCTGAACAGATTTGACTCCTTTTTGCCTGAAACAGTGTGTGATCACACTGATAGGCTGAATGACATGTCAGTCTAAACTCTACTCCTTCATGATTGGTCAGTTCCCCTCCTCAGCACTATATGACGCAGGGAGTTCCTTCCTGTGGCTACCCCCGTGACCAAGCCATCGGCGAAACGCGCGTTGGGAGTGAAGGGTGCTCGTGACTGCGCAGCACGAGGCATCCTCGCAGCAAGTATTGTACCCAGTGGGATTTATATTTACTTATTCAGTAACTTTACCACTCTGGAGCCCGCGCATTTAGCGCTTTGCAGCTCATACCACCTATACTCTTACAGTTGGTGACTGTCTGTATCTCTGTTCCCAGAGACTCCAGTGCGCTTCATTGTGTATGTTTATATGACTCCTTTGACTTCTCTAATCGAAACGGAGTGTTAGTATGAAATAGCGCTGCTAAGGGCACCACCATTACAATTTTTAGAGAGATACAAATAGGTATACTATTTGGCTGATAGAATATGGTTTCACAAATGGTTATATCTACGAGCCATACTCTATCCTGACATAGATTTTACAGAATTTATATACATCTACTGTTGTTACCCTTTCATGTTCAAGAGGATGATATTACATTGAATGTACACAGAAACATTTGTGGTAGTTGTGTCTATCTTTCCTTAATACCCTTGCAGAATATATGTTACCCCCATTAAATTTATGGTAACAGAGTATTATTTTCTATGATCATAGATAAACACTGAGTATAAAGCTATATACCTTCTTCATTTTTGCATCTGCGGATGTATATACAAAAGCAGTTACTATATGTTTAGAAACAGTAATTTTTCATCCAATCATATAACCTAAATCACTTTTTGACTGATATGAGTGATTCATAGTGGTGTTAATAAATTTTAGATGTGGATACTTCTGCCTTTTTGAATACAACAGAGGCAATAGATTAGTATATAGCATCTGTGTTCTTTATGTGTGAATTGTATGTATCACTCTTGTTGTCTTTGTCATTATTCATCTTCTAATCCATGATTAATTAACATACAGCAGACCTGTGGATAAAATATACAGCCAATGGGGAAGGTCCTTTCAGGAATATATGAATAATCAGACATTAGTCTGAAAGGTAGTTGTGACTGATATCCTTGTTTTAAGTGGTAATTATATGATTTAATGTGACATCCCACCCACTTTATCTACTTTTCTGAAATTTCTATTAACTGCGGGCTATCTCATTATAGTAATTCTCTCATTGAGTGTCCGATGCTTTAAGTATGACACTCGAAAGCAGAAATGAAATGTGAGCAACGTCCCTGTTAGTCTGTTGTTTCCACAGGCAATTTGTCCTCCGGTAATCTCTCACTCCTCATAGATAGCTCATAGCATAGGTGAGGAGCAGTAGAATGAGGAGAAGCAACTCTATGCCTGGACTTTACTGAGTTTTCTCATACCCACTATTCATTTTTAACTAAAATATATTTTCGGGTACTACTGCTACAAGATTATACGAACAGTCATTAGTAATTAACATTATTACAAGGTATTTATTATTCCAATATTTCGCCAGTCTCAGGGTACAATTTCACTTTTTATGTATTTATATTTTGTGTATTGTCTGGTATTGTCTTATGTATTTGATATGGTACCTATTTAAATTGTATATATTTTTCTCATATTTCGCCAGTCTCAGGGTGCTATCTATTTCTTATCTACTTTGTATCTATACTATGTGTATTGTCTTATGTACTTGGTATAGTGTATGTGTATACTTTTTTCTGGTTCCTTTTAGATATATATAATAAAAGTTAATTTTTAAGGACACACTTTTATGTTAGATTGTTGTGGACAGAACATATGAGTGCTCGCACAACAGAGTTTCTTTTTCTGTTTTCTTTCTCATTTAGTACATGATAAGCAGACCGTGTTTGGTACCAATCTCAAACTCTGTTTATTTGCAGGTTTCCGGTTCTATCGGCAGGGAGATCTCAGCAGGCATTCGCAAGATATGAATTATAGGTTAGAATGTATCTCTGTATGTAGCTTTTCTTTATTAGTTCGTCAGAGGGAACCTACACAAAGAAGCAGTTGGAAAGCTGATCCACAAGCTGTGATGACACCATATGAACTAACCAATGAACAGAATGACCTGAAGCAAGAACCAATGAGCATCTGTTATTCTATGCCTTTGTCGTCTCTGAAACCTGTACTGAATATAGGCTTGTGAGCTGGGGCAGTAGGCAGTCATTTCCTCCATATCCTTGGGTGACGGTGACTGCAGAATTTCAGGATTTAAATACTGCATACTGGGCCAGTGCGCATGTGTAAGTATTGGTTTTGTACCTTGTTAATGTATCATCTTTTACGCTAATTGTATTTAGATCACAGCGTGTAACTATCTGCTTTTTATGTGAATAATAACTTTTGTGTTTTGGAACCACAGTTGGGCTGAAAAGCGATTATTTATTGTGTAACAGGTTACGCTAAAATAGCAACATTTAGAGTGTATAGATAGGTAGGAATTCACAAGTGTTAGCCTATCAGTCTCTTTCATTCTGCTTTCCTGGCATATAATACTATCCAGGTTGGGGTTAAAAAAGCTTACCAAAAGGTATAACTATTAAGCCCCATGTTAGGCATGCCTACACTCCTGATTTGGCCGGGAGCCTCCTGAATATCGGGTGCCACTCCCGACCTCCCGGGAAGGCAGGCAAGCCTCCCGGCTGCTGACTGCCCCCCCGGACTACTAATAGAAACCCCCTGCAGCGGGGAGGGGGGGGTTGATGACGCGATTCCCGCTGAATCGCGGCCCTGCCCCCTGCTTCACAATGACTTTAATTTCAGCATTGTGAAGAGGGGGCAGGCCACTATGAAGCGAGTGTGCACTCATGCCCCTGGTCCCATCCACAATACGGAGCCATTGCCTGGCGAAGCCCACACTGTATGCAGGCAGGAGGGAGCTGACAGTCGATAAGTATGCCCCATGTCCCTTTGAGGTCCTATTTACCCAACTTCCTAATAGCCAAAGTACATTTCTTGAGCCATAGAGTGATAGGACGCTTAGGGTCCTGGAGATGACCTAATTTCCATCTACACAGAGCTTGTGAGAACAAAAGAACAGTCCTTTTCAGCCTGGAAAGGGTGGGGGTTGCTGGGGAAATGAGTGGTGGGTCTATAAGGATCAGAAACCCCCACTCTTCTGGGTTGACTCTACAAGGAAGTAGCTTCGCACTAGGAGTACTCCCCATCTTCTGCTTCATATGTTCTCCCCCACGCAGCTCACCTAAACCTCAGAGTAAGACCATTTAGTGTTCTTACTTTTTATTCCTTTATTTGCAATCAGTCGGTACATTTATATCTGTGTTTCTTGTTTAATTACCGTTTTTTCTTTGTAACTTAACCCTGGAGATATTTTCTCAATAAATCATAAAAATGTATCAACGTTCCTCTGTGCTCTATGAATCACGGCCTGGAGAGGACCATGCTACATCTGTATAATAACTTTGGATTTCTAAGTAGGATTTAAGTGTCTGGTGATCACAAGAGCGCTATTACAATACTTTTCGTGGTGTCAGCTTGGGTAAAACCCACGTCATGACTGCCCACCTGGGTCAGGTTTGCGTATCTGAGTGCAGGCTGGGGCGCAACGCTGTGACAGGAAACATCATTGAGTGGCAGATGGAAAGGATCACTGATCCAGTGGCCTGGGAGTGGCAGACGGAAAGGATCACTGATCCAGTGGCCTGGGAGTGGCAGACATTAAGGATCACTGATCCAGTGGCCTGGGAGTGGTAGACGGAAAGGATCACTGGTCCAGTGGCCTGGGAGTGGTAGACAGAAAGGATCACTGATCCAGTGGCCTGGGAGTGCCTGACGTAAAGGATCACTGATCCAGTGGCCTGGGAGTGTCATACGGGAAGGATCACTGATCCAGTGGCCTGGGAGTGTCATACGGGAAGGATCACTGATCCAGTGGCTTGGGAGTGGCAGACAGAAAGGATCACTGATCCAGTGGCCTGGGAGTGCCTGACGTAAAGGATCACTGATCCAGTGGCCTGGGAGTGTCATACGGGAAGGATCACTGATCCAGTGGCCTGTGAGTGCCAGACGTAAAGGATCACTGATCCAGTGGCATGGGATTGTCATACGGGAAGGATCACTGATCCAGTGGCCTGTGAGTGCCAGACGTAAAGGATCACTGATCCAGTGGCATGGGAGTGACAGGCATATAGGATCCATGAGCCAGTGGCCTTGGAGTGTCATGTCTGAGGGTTGGTGTGGGTAAGAACAGGTGTGGGAGTGGCAGACGGAAAGGATCACTGATCCAATGGCCTGGGAGTGGCAGACAGAAAGGATCACTGATCCAGTGGACTGGGAATGGCAGATGGAAAGGATCACTGATCCAGTGGCCTTGAGTGGCAGATGGAAAGGATCACTGATCCAGTGGAATGGCAGTGGCAGACAGAAAGGATCACTGATCCAGTGGACTGGGAATGGCAGATGGAAAGGATCACTGATCCAGTGGCCTTGAGTGGCAGATGGAAAGGATCACTGATCCAGTGGAATGGCAGTGGCAGATGGGAAGGATCACTGATCCAGTGGCCTGGGAGTGGCAGATGGAAAGGATCACTGATCCAGTGGCCTGGGAGTGGCAGATGGAAAGGATCACTGATCCAGTGGCCTGGGAGTGGCAGATGGAAAGGATCACTGATCCAGTGGCCTGGGAATGGCATCTCAGAATGTTTGGGGGACTACATATGTGCTGCCCACTCGCAGTGTATCCTAGCTGCAGCATGATTGACAGGCTGCAGCATTTGGGAAGCGGAGTGGGGGCGTTCCCTGGCAGTGTTCCCAGAAACGGGTATGTCGCACCCATTTTCCGGGAGGGACGAGGCCAGGGTCTATGTGGGTGCACAGCTGGTTGTGTGCGGCTTGTGTGCGGCTTGGGTGATGCTTATGCGTGGCTTGTGTGTGCGGCTTGTGCGTGGCTTGTGCGCGGCTTGTGCATGGCTGTGCAATTCCGTCCATCTCTGAATCAGGCCCTTTGTGTGGAAGACGGAAAGGATCATTGATAAAAGCTGTAACTGAGAGTGCACAGGAGACATTAATAGTGAAAACTAGGAGAGTGGATCGCCCTGGCTGTGAGAGCGTACAGTCTGAGGGAGAGAGTGGAACGCCCTGGCTGTAAGAGCGTACAGTCTGAGGGAGAGAGTGGATCGCCCTGGCTGTGAGAGCGTACAGTCTGAGGGAGAGAGTGGATCGCCCTGGCTGTGGGAGCGTACAGTCTGAGGGAGAGAGTGGATCGCCCTGGCTTTGAGAGCGTACAGTCTGAGGGAGAGAGTGGATCGCACTGGCCGTGAGAGCGTACAGTCTGAGGGAGAGAGTGGATCGCCCTGGTTGTGAGAGCGTACAGTCTGAGGGAGAGAGTGGATCGCACTGGCTGTGAGAGCGTACAGTCTGAGGGAGAGAGTGGATCGCACTGGCTGTGAGAGCGTACAGTCTGAGGGAGAGAGTGGATCGCCCTGGTTGTGAGAGCGTACAGTCTGAGGGAGAGAGTGGATCGCACTGGCTGTGAGAGCGTACAGTCTGAGGGAGAGAGTGGATTGCACTGGCTGTGAGAGCGTACAGTCTGAGGGAGAGAGTGGATCGCCCTGGTTGTGAGAGCGTACAGTCTGAGGGAGAGAGTGGATCACACTGGCTGTGAGAGCGTACAGTCTGAGGGAGAGAGTGGATCGCACTGGCTGTGAGAGTGTACAGTCTGAGGGAGAGAGTGGATCACCCTGGCTGTGAGTGCGTACAGTCTGAGGGAGAGAGGGAATAACTGGGAGATTAACTGGGAAGAGATGAGGAGGCATGCGTTAAGCACATTAGGATAGCTCTGTGGTTCCCAAAGTCGTTCCTCAGGACCCCACACAGTGCATGTTTTCCAAGTCTCCCCACAGAATCACAAGTGAAATAATTAGCTCCACTTGTGGATCTATTTGTGCACCTGCTGGGTGACCTGGGAAATGTGTCAGTGAGTAATGAGTACACCTGTGCACTTGCTGGGTGACCTGGGAAATGTGTCAGTGAGTAATGACTACACCTGTGCACCTGCTAAGTGACCATGGAAATGTGTCAGTGAGTAATGACTACACCTGTGCACTTGCTAAGTGACCATGGAAATGTGTCAGTGAGTAATGATTACACCTGTGCACCTGCTAGGTGACCATGGAAATGGGTCGGTGAGTACTGAATACACCTGTGCACCTGCTGGGTGACCTGGAAAATGTGAAATGTGTGGGGCCCTGAGGACCTGTTACAAGTCGCGGTCACGACTTGTCTCCTTCAAGCAGGTTACCCAGACAGGACGGGGTTACTCCAGTTTCTCCTGTTGCTAGGCGATCGGCCTGCCTCAGGAAATGATATGTCATCCACAGTGCAGCGTGATTGGTAGATCGTCCTATTTGTACTCACTGGACTTTTGCAGCCTCGCCGACTATAGCGTATCTGTGAGTTCCCTCGGCTTGGCTGCATGGTCAGCATTCTGTTCCTCCTCATGGTGCAGATTTTGGCCTTCCCGAAGTGGCTTCCATGCTGTCCCTGGCTCTCCAGCTTCTTCTACGGCTTCCAAGCTGCACCTTCACCACAATGCTGACATTGGCTCTCCAAGCTGCACCTACATCACCGTGCTGTCCCCGACTCTCCAGCTTCTTCTACGGCTTCCAAGCTGCACCTTCACCACCATGCTGACATCGGCTCTCCAAGCTGCACCTACATCACCGTGCTGTCCCCGACTCTCCAGCTTCTTCTATGGCTTCCAAGCTGCACCTTCACCACAATGCTGACATTGGCTCTCCAAGCCGCAGCACTGACTACCTATTCCTCAACCATCGGCTCCAACCTGCAGCATTACTATGTACTGTTTACCACCGGCTATTGCCACATCATCGGCACACAAGCCGCACCATCAGCACATTTTTCGCATCATCGGCTCCCAAAGCCACAGCATTACTATGTACTGTCTACCACTGGCTATCGCCGCATCATCGGCACATAAGCCGCACCATCTGCACATTTGCCGCACTATCGGCACCTTTGCTGCACCATCAGCTCCCAAAGACACAACATTACTACAAACTGTCTATCACTGGCTATTGCTGCACCATCTGCACACAAGCCGCACCATTGCCACATTTGCCGCACCATTTGCACAGTAGCCACACTGTTGGCACACTTCACACCATCGGCTCCCAAGCCACATCTCTCCAACTGTAGCATCTGCTCTTCCTGCACAAGACTCTTTCCTTTCATATCAGGAATCCAGTCGACACTCCTGTAAGCTGCTACTACTCCAAGCAGTAAGTCCAGACAGCCGCCTAAGTACCAGTGAGCTATTCATCTCTAAGAAAACAAGGGGTGGTTGTTAGTGGCGGAAGACCTCACAGCCTGAGTTCTGGATGGTTTACGAGGAGTGGTCACTGGAAAACGTAAGAGAACAACTGGGATAGCTGGTAAGCTTTAATGAACAGGATCATTTTCAGGGCATGGAGGGAATATGAGTTCCAGGAGATAGGAGCAGTACAGAAGTCTTGGCCGTGAGGGTGGTTAGAAGTAATCTGTAGGCAAAGCAACAGTCAATGAAGAAAGAAGAGGGATGTATTGGGATTAATTCAGAGATGTAGGAAGGGGAGGATTGACTGAGTGCTCTGAAAATGAGGATGAGCAGCGTAAACTGGATCTGATAGAACAAGGGGAGCAAGTGACAATATTGGAGGAGAGGTTGAACTAGAGTGAGGGGAGAGAAGAGATGGGCAGCAGTATTGAGCATAGATTGGGGAGATAAGGAGGAGGGGAGAGAAGAGATGAGCAGCAGTACTGAGAATAAATTGGGGAGATAAGGAGAAGGGGAGAGAAGAGATGGGCAGCAGTACTGAGCATGTATTTGGGAGATAAGGAGGAGGGGAGAGAAGAAATGAGCAGCAGTACTGAGCATAGATTGGGGAGATAAGGAGGAGGGGAGAGAAGAGATGGGCAGCAGTACTGAGAATAGATTGGGGAGATAAGGAGGAAGGGAGAGAAGAGATGGGCAGCAGTACTCAGCATAGATTGGGGAGATAAGGAGAAGTAGAGATTAGGGATGGGCAGCAGTACTGAGCATAGATTGGGGAGATAAGGAGGAGGGGAGAGAAGAGATGAGCAGCAGTACTGAGATTAGATTGGGGAGATAAGGAGGAAGGGAGATAAGAGATGGGCAGCAGTACTGAGCATAGATTGGGGAGATAAGGAGGAAGGGAGAGAAGAAATGAGCATAGATTGGGGAGATAAGGAGGAGGGGAGAGAAGAGAAGGGCAGCAGTACTGAGCATAGATTTGGGAGATAAGGAGGAGGGGAGATTAGGGATGGGCAGCAGTACTGAGCATAGATTGGGGAGATAAGGAGAAGGGGAGATAAGAGATGGGCAGCAGTACTGAGAATAAATTTGGGAGATAAGGAGGAAGGGAGATAAGAGATGGGCAGCAGTACTGAGCATAGATTGGGGAGATAAGGAGGAGGGGAGAGAAGAGATGGGCAGCAGTACTGAGCATAGACAGGGGAGATACAGAGCAGGGGAGATTAGAGATGGGCAGCAGTACTGAGCATAGATTGGGGTGATAAGGAGGAGGGGTGAGAAGAGATGGGCAGCAGTACTGAGCATAGATTGGGTAGATACGGAGGAGGGGAGATTAGAGACGGGCAGCAGTACTGAGCATATATTGGGGAGATAAGGAGGAGGAGAGAGAAGAGATGAGCAGCAGTACTGAGCATAGATTGGGGAGATAAGGAGGAGGTGAGAGAAGAGATGAGCAGCAGTACTGAGCATAGATTGGGGAGATAAGGAGGAAGGGAGATAAGAGATGAGCAGCAGTACTGAGAATAGATTGGGGAGATAAGGAGGAGGGGAGAGAAGAGATGAGCAGCAGTACTGAGCATAGATTGGGGAGATAAGGAGGAGGGGAGATTAGAGATGAGCAGCAGTACTGAGCATAGATTGGGGAGATAAGGAGGGGAGAGAAGAGATGAGCAGCAGTACTGAGCATAGATTGGGGAGATAAGGAGGAGGGGAGAGAAGAGATGGGCAGCAGTACTGAGCATAGATTGGGGAGGTAAGGAGGAGGGGAGAGAAGAGATGGGCAGCAGTACTGAGAATAAATTGGGGAGATAAGGAGAAGTAGAGATTAGGGATGGGCAGCAGTACTGAGCATGTATTTGGGAGATAAGGAGGAGGGGAGAGAAGAAATGAGCAGCAGTACTGAGCATAGATTGGGGAGATAAGGAGGAGGGGAGAGAAGAGATGGGCAGCAGTACTGAGAATAGATTGGGGAGATAAGGAGGAAGGGAGAGAAGAGATGGGCAGCAGTACTGAGCATAGATTGGGGAGATAAGGAGGAAGGGAGAGAAGAGATGGGCAGCAGTACTGAGCATAGATTGGGAAGATTAGGAGGAGGGGACAGAAGAGATGAGCAGCAGTACTGAGCATAGATTGTGGAGATAAGGAGGAAGGGAGATAAGAGATGGGCAGCAGTACTGAGCATAGACTGGGGAGATACAGAGCAGGGGAGATTAGAGATGGGCAGCAGTACTGAGCATAGACTGGGGAGATACAGAGCAGGGGAGATTAGAGATGGGCAGCAGTACTGAGCATAGATTGGGGTGATAAGGAGGAGGGGTGAGAAGAGATGGGCAGCAGTACTGAGCATAGATTGGGTAGATACGGAGGAGGGGAGATTAGAGATGGGCAGCAGTACTGAGCATATATTGGGGAGATAAGGAGGAGGAGAGAGAAGAGATGAGCAGCAGTACTGAGCATAGATTGGGGAGATAAGGAGGAGGGGAGAGAAGAGATGGGCAGCAGTACTGAGAATAGATTGTGGAGATAAGGAGGAAGGGAGAGAAGAGATGAGCAGCAAGTACTGAGAATAGATTGGGGAGATAAGGAGGAAGGGAGATAATAGATGGGCAGCAAGTACTGAGCATAGATTGGGGAGATAAGGAGGAGGGGATAGAAGAGATGAGCAGCAGTACTGAGCATAGATTGGGGAGATAAGGAGGAGGGAGATAAGAGATGGGCAGCAGTACTGAGCATAGATTGGGGAGATAAGGAGGAGAGGAGAGAAGAGGTGGGCAGCAGTACTGAGCATAGATTGGGGAGATACAGAGCAGGGGAGATTAGAGATGGGCAGCAGTACTGAGCATAGATTGGGGTGATAAGGAGGAGGGGAGAGAAGAGATGAGCAGCAGTACTGAGCATAGATTGGGGAGATAAGGAGGAGGGGAGATTAGAGATGAGCAGCAGTACTGAGCATAGATTGGGGAGATAAGGAGGAGGGGAGAGAAGAGATGAGCAGCAGTACTGAGCATAGATTGGGGAGATAAGGAGGAGGGGAGAGAAGAGATGGGCAGCAGTACTGAGCATAGATTGGGGAGATAAGGAAAAGGGGAGAGAAGAGATGTGCAGCAGTACTGAGCATAGATTGGGGAGATAAGGAGGAAGGCAGATAAGAGATGAGCAGCAGTACTGAGCATAGATTGGGGAGATAAGGAGGAGGGGAGAGAAGAAATGAGCAGCAGTACTGAGCATAGATTGGGGAGATAAGGAGGAGGGGAGAGAAGAGATGAGCATATATTTGGGAGATGAGGAGGGGAGAGAAGAAATGAGCAGCAGTACTGAGCATAGATTGGGGAGATAAGGAGGAGGGGACAGAAGAGAAGGGCAGCAGTACTGAGCATAGATTTGGGAGATAAGGAGGAGGGGAGATAAGAGATGGGCAGCAGTACTGAGAATAAATTGGGGAGATAAGGAGAAGGGGAGATTAGGGATGGGCAGCAGTACTGAGCATAGATTGGGGAGATAAGGAGGAGGGGAGAGAAGAGATGGGCAGCAGTACTGAGCATAGACTGGGGAGATACAGAGCAGGGGAGATTAGAGATGGGCAGCAGTACTGAGCATAGATTGGGGTGATAAGGAGGAGGGGAGATTAGAGACGGGCAGCAGTACTGAGCATAGATTGGGTAGATACGGAGGAGGGGAGATTAGAGACGGGCAGCAGTACTGAGCATATATTGGGGAGATAAGGAGGAGGAGAGAGAAGAGATGAGCAGCAGTACTGAGCATAGATTGGGGAGATAAGGAGGAGGTGAGAGAAGAGATGAGCAGCAGTACTGAGCATAGATCGGGGAGATAAGGAGGAGGGGAGATTAGAGATGAGCAGCAGTACTGAGCATAGATTGGGGAGATAAGGAGGAGGGGAGAGAAGAGATGAGCAGCAGTACTGAGCATAGATTGGGGAGATAAGGAGGAGGGGAGAGAAGAGATGGGCAGCAGTACTGAGAATAAATTGGGGAGATAAGGAGAAGTAGAGATTAGGGATGGGCAGCAGTACTGAGCATGTATTTGGGAGATAAGGAGGAGGGGAGAGAAGAAATGAGCAGCAGTACTGAGCATAGATTGGGGAGATAAGGAGGAGGGGAGAGAAGAGATGGGCAGCAGTACTGAGAATAGATTGGGGAGATAAGGAGGAAGGGAGAGAAGAGATGGGCAGCAGTACTGAGCATAGATTGGGGAGATAAGGAGGAAGGGAGAGAAGAGATGGGCAGCAGTACTGAGCATAGATTGGGAAGATTAGGAGGAGGGGACAGAAGAGATGAGCAGCAGTACTGAGCATAGATTGGGGAGATAAGGAGGAAGGGAGAGAAGAGATGGGCAGCAGTACTGAGCATAGATTGGGAAGATTAGGAGGAGGGGACAGAAGAGATGGGCAGCAAGTACTGAGCATAGATTGGGGAGATACAGAGCAGGGGAGATTAGAGATGGGCAGCAGTACTGAGCATAGATTGGGGTGATGAGGAGGGGTGAGAAGAGATGGGCAGCAGTACTGAGCATAGATTGGGTAGATACGGAGGAGGGGAGATTAGAGATGGGCAGCAGTACTGAGCATAGATTGGGGAGATAAGGAGGAGGGGAGAGAAGAGATGGGCATCAGTACTGAGAATAGATTGGGGAGATAAGGAGGAAGGGAGAGAAGAGATGAGCAGCAGTACTGAGATTAGATTGGGGAGATAAGGAGGAAGGGAGAGAAGAGATGGGCAGCAGTACTGAGCATAGATTGGGGAGATAAGGAGGAAGGGAGAGAAGAGATGGGCAGCAGTACTGAGCATAGATTGGGGAGATAAGGAGGAGGGGAGAGAAGAAATGAGCAGCAGTACTGAGCATAGATTGGGGAGATAAGGAGGAGGGGAGAGAAGAGATGAGCATATATTTGGGAGATAAGGAGGAGGGGAGAGAAGAAATGAGCAGCAGTACTGAGCATAGATTGGGGAGATAAGGAGGAGGGGACAGAAGAGAAGGGCAGCAGTACTGAGCATAGATTTGGGAGATAAGGAGGAGGGGAGATAAGAGATGGGCAGCAGTACTGAGAATAAATTGGGGAGATAAGGAGAAGGGGAGATTAGGGATGGGCAGCAGTACTGAGCATAGATTGGGGAGATAAGGAGAAGGGGAGATAAGAGATGGGCAGCAGTACTGAGAATAAATTGGGGAGATAAGGAGAAGGGGAGAGAAGAGATGAGCAGCAGTACTGAGCATAGATTGTGGAGATAAGGAGGAGGGGAGAGAAGAGATGAGCAGCAGTACTGAGCATAGATTGGGGAGATAAGAAGGAGGGGAGAGAAGAGATGAGCATATATTTGGGAGATAAGGAGGAGGGGAGAGAAGAAATGAGCAGCAGTACTGAGCATAGATTGGGGAGATAAGAAGGAGGGGAGAGAAGAGATGGGCAGCAGTACTGAGCATAGATTGGGGAGATAAGGAGGAGGGGACAGAAGATATGGGCAGCAGTACTGAGAATAAATAAGGGAGATATGGAGAAGTAGAGATTAGGGATGGGCAGCAGTACTGAGCATGTATTTGGGAGATAAGGAGGAGGGGAGATAAGAGATGGGCAGCAGTACTGAGAATAAATTGGGGAGATAAGGAGAAGGGGAGAGAAGAGATGAGCAGCAGTACTGAGCATAGATTGGGGAGATAAGGAGGAAGGCAGATAAGAGATGAGCAGCAGTACTGAGAATAGATTGGGGAGATAAGGAGGAGGGGAGAGAAGAGATGGGCAGCAGTACTGAGCATAGATTGGGGAGATAAGGAGGAGGGGAGAGAAGAGATGAGCAGCAGTACTGAGCATAGATTGGGGAGATAAGGAGGAAGGCAGATAAGAGATGAGCAGCAGTACTGAGAATAGATTGGGGAGATAAGGAGGAGGGGAGAGAAGAGATGGGCAGCAGTACTGAGCATAGATTGGGGAGATAAGGAGGAGGGGAGAGAAGAGATGAGCAGCAGTACTGAGCATAGATTGAGGAGATAAGGAGGAGGGGAGAGAAGAGATGAGCAGCAGTACTGAGATTAGATTGGGGAGATAAGGAGGAAGGGAGATAAGAGATGGGCAGCAGTACTGAGCATAGATTGGGGAGATAAGGAGGAAGGGAGAGAAGAGATGGGCAGCAGTACTGAGCATAGATTGGGGAGATAAGGAGGAAGGGAGAGAAGAGATGGGCAGCAGTACTGAGCATAGATTGTGGAGATAAGGAGGAGGGGACAGAAGAGATGAGCAGCAGTACTGAGCATAGATTGGGGAGATAAGAAGGAAGGGAGAGAAGAGATGGGCAGCAGTACTGAGCATAAATTGGGGAGATAAGGAGGAGGGGAGAGAAGAGATGGGCAGCAATACTGAGCATAGATTGGGGAGATATGGAGGAGGGGAGAGAAAAGAGGGGCAGCAGTACTGAGCATAGATTGGGGAGATAAGGAGGAGAAGAGAGAAGAAATGAGCAGCAGTACTGAGCATAGATTGGGGAGATAAGGATGAGGGGAGAGAAGAGATGGGCAGCAGTACTGAGCATAGATTTGGGAGATAAGGAGGAGGGGAGATAAGAGATGGGCAGCAGTACTGAGCATAGATTGGGGAGATAAGGAGGAGGGGAGAGAAGAGATGAGCAGCAGTACTGAGCATAGATTGGGGAGATAAGGAGGAGGGGAGAGAAGAGATGGGCAGCAGTACTGAGCATAGATTGGGGAGATAAGGAAAAGGGGAGAGAAGAGATGTGCAGCAGTACTGAGCATAGATTGGGGAGATAAGGAGGAAGGCAGATAAGAGATGAGCAGCAGTACTGAGCATAGATTGGGGAGATAAGGAGGAGGGGAGATTAGAGATGAGCAGCAGTACTGAGCATAGATTGGGGAGATAAGGAGGAGGGGAGAGAAGAGATGAGCAGCAGTACTGAGCATAGATTGGGGAGATAAGGAGGAGGGGAGAGAAGAGATGGGCAGCAGTACTGAGCATAGATTGGGGAGATAAGGAAAAGGGGAGATTAGAGATGAGCAGCAGTACTGAGCATAGATTGGGGAGATAAGGAGGAAGGCAGATAAGAGATGAGCAGCAGTACTGAGCATAGATTGGGGAGATAAGGAGGAGGGGAGATTAGAGATGAGAGCAGTACTGAGCATAGATTGGGGAGATAAGGAGGAAGGCAGATAAGAGATGAGCAGCAGTACTGAGCATAGATTGGGGAGATAAGGAGGAAGGGAGAGAAGAGATGGGCAGCAGTACTGAGCATAGATTGGGTAGATACGGAGGAGGGGAGATTAGAGATGGGCAGCAGTACTGAGCATAGATTGGGGAGATAAGGAGGAGGGGAGAGAAGAGATGGGCAGCAGTACTGAGAATAGATTGGGGAGATAAGGAGGAGGGGAGAGAAGAAATGAGCAGCAGTACTGAGCATAGATTGGGGAGATAAGGAGGAGGGGAGAGAAGAGATGAGCATATATTTGGGAGATGAGGAGGGGAGAGAAGAAATGAGCAGCAGTACTGAGCATAGATTGGGGAGATAAGGAGGAGGGGACAGAAGAGAAGGGCAGCAGTACTGAGCATAGATTTGGGAGATAAGGAGGAGGGGAGATAAGAGATGGGCAGCAGTACTGAGAATAAATTGGGGAGATAAGGAGAAGGGGAGATTAGGGATGGGCAGCAGTACTGAGCATAGATTGGGGAGATAAGGAGAAGGGGAGATAAGAGATGGGCAGCAGTACTGAGAATAAATTGGGGAGATAAGGAGGAAGGGAGATAAGAGATGGGCAGCAGTACTGAGCATAGATTGGGGAGATAAGGAGGAGGGGAGAGAAGAGATGGGCAGCAGTACTGAGCATAGACTGGGGAGATACAGAGCAGGGGAGATTAGAGATGGGCAGCAGTACTGAGCATAGATTGGGGTGATAAGGAGGAGGGGAGATTAGAGACGGGCAGCAGTACTGAGCATAGATTGGGTAGATACGGAGGAGGGGAGATTAGAGACGGGCAGCAGTACTGAGCATATATTGGGGAGATAAGGAGGAGGAGAGAGAAGAGATGAGCAGCAGTACTGAGCATAGATTGGGGAGATAAGGAGGAGGTGAGAGAAGAGATGAGCAGCAGTACTGAGCATAGATCGGGGAGATAAGGAGGAGGGGAGATTAGAGATGAGCAGCAGTACTGAGCATAGATTGGGGAGATAAGGAGGAGGGGAGAGAAGAGATGAGCAGCAGTACTGAGCATAGATTGGGGAGATAAGGAGGAGGGGAGAGAAGAGATGGGCAGCAGTACTGAGAATAAATTGGGGAGATAAGGAGAAGTAGAGATTAGGGATGGGCAGCAGTACTGAGCATGTATTTGGGAGATAAGGAGGAGGGGAGAGAAGAAATGAGCAGCAGTACTGAGCATAGATTGGGGAGATAAGGAGGAGGGGAGAGAAGAGATGGGCAGCAGTACTGAGAATAGATTGGGGAGATAAGGAGGAAGGGAGAGAAGAGATGGGCAGCAGTACTGAGCATAGATTGGGGAGATAAGGAGGAAGGGAGAGAAGAGATGGGCAGCAGTACTGAGCATAGATTGGGAAGATTAGGAGGAGGGGACAGAAGAGATGAGCAGCAGTACTGAGCATAGATTGGGGAGATAAGGAGGAAGGGAGAGAAGAGATGGGCAGCAGTACTGAGCATAGATTGGGAAGATTAGGAGGAGGGGACAGAAGAGATGGGCAGCAAGTACTGAGCATAGATTGGGGAGATACAGAGCAGGGGAGATTAGAGATGGGCAGCAGTACTGAGCATAGATTGGGGTGATGAGGAGGGGTGAGAAGAGATGGGCAGCAGTACTGAGCATAGATTGGGTAGATACGGAGGAGGGGAGATTAGAGATGGGCAGCAGTACTGAGCATAGATTGGGGAGATAAGGAGGAGGGGAGAGAAGAGATGGGCATCAGTACTGAGAATAGATTGGGGAGATAAGGAGGAAGGGAGAGAAGAGATGAGCAGCAGTACTGAGATTAGATTGGGGAGATAAGGAGGAAGGGAGAGAAGAGATGGGCAGCAGTACTGAGCATAGATTGGGGAGATAAGGAGGAAGGGAGAGAAGAGATGGGCAGCAGTACTGAGCATAGATTGGGGAGATAAGGAGGAGGGGAGAGAAGAAATGAGCAGCAGTACTGAGCATAGATTGGGGAGATAAGGAGGAGGGGAGAGAAGAGATGAGCATATATTTGGGAGATAAGGAGGAGGGGAGAGAAGAAATGAGCAGCAGTACTGAGCATAGATTGGGGAGATAAGGAGGAGGGGACAGAAGAGAAGGGCAGCAGTACTGAGCATAGATTTGGGAGATAAGGAGGAGGGGAGATAAGAGATGGGCAGCAGTACTGAGAATAAATTGGGGAGATAAGGAGAAGGGGAGATTAGGGATGGGCAGCAGTACTGAGCATAGATTGGGGAGATAAGGAGAAGGGGAGATAAGAGATGGGCAGCAGTACTGAGAATAAATTGGGGAGATAAGGAGAAGGGGAGAGAAGAGATGAGCAGCAGTACTGAGCATAGATTGTGGAGATAAGGAGGAGGGGAGAGAAGAGATGAGCAGCAGTACTGAGCATAGATTGGGGAGATAAGAAGGAGGGGAGAGAAGAGATGAGCATATATTTGGGAGATAAGGAGGAGGGGAGAGAAGAAATGAGCAGCAGTACTGAGCATAGATTGGGGAGATAAGAAGGAGGGGAGAGAAGAGATGGGCAGCAGTACTGAGCATAGATTGGGGAGATAAGGAGGAGGGGACAGAAGATATGGGCAGCAGTACTGAGAATAAATAAGGGAGATATGGAGAAGTAGAGATTAGGGATGGGCAGCAGTACTGAGCATGTATTTGGGAGATAAGGAGGAGGGGAGATAAGAGATGGGCAGCAGTACTGAGAATAAATTGGGGAGATAAGGAGAAGGGGAGAGAAGAGATGAGCAGCAGTACTGAGCATAGATTGGGGAGATAAGGAGGAAGGCAGATAAGAGATGAGCAGCAGTACTGAGAATAGATTGGGGAGATAAGGAGGAGGGGAGAGAAGAGATGGGCAGCAGTACTGAGCATAGATTGGGGAGATAAGGAGGAGGGGAGAGAAGAGATGAGCAGCAGTACTGAGCATAGATTGGGGAGATAAGGAGGAAGGCAGATAAGAGATGAGCAGCAGTACTGAGAATAGATTGGGGAGATAAGGAGGAGGGGAGAGAAGAGATGGGCAGCAGTACTGAGCATAGATTGGGGAGATAAGGAGGAGGGGAGAGAAGAGATGAGCAGCAGTACTGAGCATAGATTGAGGAGATAAGGAGGAGGGGAGAGAAGAGATGAGCAGCAGTACTGAGATTAGATTGGGGAGATAAGGAGGAAGGGAGATAAGAGATGGGCAGCAGTACTGAGCATAGATTGGGGAGATAAGGAGGAAGGGAGAGAAGAGATGGGCAGCAGTACTGAGCATAGATTGGGGAGATAAGGAGGAAGGGAGAGAAGAGATGGGCAGCAGTACTGAGCATAGATTGTGGAGATAAGGAGGAGGGGACAGAAGAGATGAGCAGCAGTACTGAGCATAGATTGGGGAGATAAGAAGGAAGGGAGAGAAGAGATGGGCAGCAGTACTGAGCATAAATTGGGGAGATAAGGAGGAGGGGAGAGAAGAGATGGGCAGCAATACTGAGCATAGATTGGGGAGATATGGAGGAGGGGAGAGAAAAGAGGGGCAGCAGTACTGAGCATAGATTGGGGAGATAAGGAGGAGAAGAGAGAAGAAATGAGCAGCAGTACTGAGCATAGATTGGGGAGATAAGGATGAGGGGAGAGAAGAGATGGGCAGCAGTACTGAGCATAGATTTGGGAGATAAGGAGGAGGGGAGATAAGAGATGGGCAGCAGTACTGAGAATAAATTGGGGAGATAAGGAGAAGGGGAGATTAGGGATGGGCAGCAGTACTGAGCATAGATTTGGGAGATAAGGAGGAGGGGAGAGAAGAGATGGGCAGCAGTACTGAGCATAGATTGGGGAGATAAGGAGGAGGGGAGAGAAGAGATGGGCAGCAGTACTGAGAATAAATTGGGGAGATAAGGAGAAGTAGAGATTAGGGATGGGCAGCAGTACTGAGAATAGATTGGGGAGATAAGGAGGAAGGGAGAGAAGAGATGGGCAGCAGTACTGAGAATAGATTGGGGAGATAAGGAGGAAGGGAGAGAAGAGATGGGCAGCAGTACTGAGAATAAATTGGGGAGATAAGGAGAAGTAGAGATTAGGGATGGGCAGCAGTACTGAGCATAGATTGGGGAGATAAGGAGGAGGGGAGATTAGAGATGAGCAGCAGTACTGAGCATAGATTGGGGAGATAAGGAGGAAGGGAGAGAAGAGATGGGCAGCAGTACTGAGCATAGATTGGGAAGATAAGGAGGAGGGGACAGAAGAGATGAGCAGCAGTACTGAGCATAGATTGGGGAGATAAGGAGGAAGGGAGATAAGAGATGAGCAGCAGTACTGAGCATAGATTGGGGAGATAAGGAGGAGAGGAGAGAAGAGATGGGCAGCAAGTACTGAGCATAGATTGGGGAGATACGGAGCAGGGGAGATTAGAGATGGGCAGCAGTACTGAGCATAGATTGGGTAGATACGGAGGAGGGGAGATTAGAGATGGGCAGCAGTACTGAGCATAGATTGGGGAGATAAGGAGGAGAGGAGAGAAGAGATGGGCAGCAAGTACTGAGCATAGATTGGGGAGATACGGAGCAGGGGAGATTAGAGATGGGCAGCAGTACTGAGCATATATTGGGGAGATAAGGAGGAGGAGAGAGAAGAGATGAGCAGCAGTACTGAGCATAGATTGGGGAGATGAGGAGGAGGGGAGATTAGAGATGAGCAGCAGTACTGAGAATAGATTGGGGAGATAAGGAGGAAGGCAGATAAGAGATGAGCAGCAGTACTGAGAATAGATTGGGGAGATAAGGAGGAGGGGAGAGAAGAGATGAACAGCAGTACTGAGCATAGATTGGGGAGATAAGGAGGAGGGGAGAGAAGAGAGGGGCAGCAGTACTGAGCATAGATTGGGGAGATAAGGAGGAGGGGAGAGAAGAGATGAGCAGCAGTACTGAGATTAGATTGGGGAGATAAGGAGGAGGGGAGAGAAGAGATGAGCAGCAGTACTGAGCATAGATTGGGGAGATAAGGAGGAAGGGAGAGAAGAGATGGGCAGCAGTACTGAGCATAGATTGGGGAGATAAGGAGGAGGGGAGAGAAGAGATGAGCAGCAGTACTGAGATTAGATTGGGGAGATAAGGAGGAGGGGAGAGAAGAGATGAGCAGCAGTACTGAGCATAGATTGGGGAGATAATTAGAAGGAGAGTTCTGCCTCTTTTACACCAGAGCAAAAAGCTCAGTTTTTGCTGGGTCTACCCGGGTCGCAGCTGAGTGTAAAAGGGTCTCTGAAAAATAACCCGGGTCAAGTGACCCAGCAATACCAGGGCCAGACCCAGGATAGACCTGGGTAATGGTGCAGTGTAAACGGCGCAACCCGCGTTATCCGACATGGAGTCATGCCTAAAATGAGCTGATAGGTGATTGAGCAGCAGTCACCTCCCACTTTTTATGACCTCACAAGTTTAGCAGGGCAGACCCGGGTTCAGTGTGAACGGGGCTGACCTGAGAATAACCCTGATCGATGGTGCTGTGTAAGCGGTGACTGACCTGTGTTGGAACCATGGGCCTGATTCAGCAAGGAAAGCACGGATGCAGACGCACGCAATCAGTCAATGGTTTTGCTCTATGCATGCGTATGCATCGTGGGGTGCGTGTGCGACCTGCCCAGTGTGGTGGAGTATGCCTACGTAGGGAGTCCGCACCCCCTGGGACAAGTGATTGACAGGAAGTGCCGTTTGCGGGTGGTGACGGGGGAGTGGTCAGACAACGCAGGTGTGCCTGTGCGTTTGCATTTCAGGGGTGTCCATAATTAAGCCCTTGCGGCGGTGGACGCAGCCTGAGGTCTAGTTGCACACAGGAAGTATCGCTAGGTCTGTGGGTGGGTCAGGTCAACCACGATTGTGCGTATGAGTCTGATGGTTCTCGATGTTACCGATGTCTTGCCAGGTATAGAGGATGCAAGTAAAGGGAAGTGGGTGGTATTATGTAGAGCTGGGCGTCTGCTTAATCTGCTGCGATTGCCGTGCGCATGTATATTATAGCAGCGGCCGGGTGCGTGTGTCTCATCCGTGTGTTCCTTGCTGAATCAGAATCATGTGTGAAGACCCAGGTCGGAGCCAGGTTTTGGAGGAAAATAGTTAAAGGAGATTTGTCAGCTCCGCAGTAAGAAGGGTCTGATCCTGCGGGTGTTGTGCAGATGACAGCGGCCAGATTTGGAGCAAGCTTCCTACTTTCAGGGAGAGTGTGACAGCAACACGTGTGAGCGCGGCGGGAAAGTGGACGTGTACTACTACATCTGAGGGGCGTGTCATAAATAGGACTCACATCCCAATGTATATGAGCCCCAAAGCAGGGACATTATACTAATACATGTAACCATAGGGAACATTGTGCCTTATACCCAATGCAGGGAAATGATACTAATACATGTAACCATAGGGATCATTGTGCCTTATACCCAATGCAAGGGAAATGATACCAATACATGTAGCCATAGGGATCATTGTGCCTTATACCCAATGCAGGGAAATGATACTAATACATGTAACCATAGGGATCATTGTGCCTTATACCCAATGCAGGGAAATGATACTAATACATGTAACCATAGGGATCATTGTGCCTTATACCCAATGCATGGAAATTATACTAATACATGTAACCATAGGGATCATTGTGCCTTATACCCAATGCAAGGGAAATTATACTAATACATGTAACCATAGGGATCATTGTGCCTTATACCCAATGCAGGGAAATGATACTAATACATGTAACCATAGGGATCATTGTGCCTTATACCCAATGCATGGAAATTATACTAATACATTTAACCATAGGGATCATTGTGCCTTATACTCAATGCAGGGACATGATACTAATACATGTAACCATAGGGATCATTGTGCCTTATACCCAATGCAGGAAAATGATACTAATACATGTAACCATAAGGATCATTGTGCCTTATACCCAATGCAGGGAAATGATACTAATACATGTAGCCATAGGGATCATTGTGCATTATACCCAATGCAGGGAAATGATACTAATACATGCAGCCATAGGGATCAATGTGCCTTATACCCAATGCAGGGAAATGATACTAATACATGTAGCCATAGGGATCATTGTGCCTTACACCCAATGCAGGGAAATTATACTAATACATGTAACCATAGGGCTCACTGTGCTTTATACCCAATGCAGGGAAATGATACTAATACATGTACCCATAGGGATCAATGTGCCTTATACCCAATGCAGGGAAATGATACTACTACATGTAGCTATAGGGATCATTGTGCCTTATACCCAATGCAGGGAAATTATACTAATACATGTAGCCATAGGGATCATTGTGCCTTATACCCAATGCAGGGAAATGATACTAATGCATGTAGCCATAGGGATCATTGTGCCTTATACCCAATGCAGGGAATTATACTAATATATGTAGCCATAGGGATCATTGTGCCTTCTACCCAATGCAGGGAAATGATACTAATACATGTAGCCATAGGGATCATTGTGCCTTATACCCAATGCAGGGACATTATACTAATACATGTAGCCATAGGGATCATTGTGCCTTATACCCAATGCAGGGAATTATACTAATACATGTAGCCATAGGGATCACTGTACCTTATACCCAATGCAGGGAAAAGATACTAATACATGTAGCCATAGGGATCATTGTGCCTCATACCCAATGCAGGGACAATATACTAATGCATGTAGCCATAGGGATCATTGTGCCTTATACCAAATGCAGGGACATTATACGAATACATGTAGCCATAGGGATCATTGTGCTTTATACCCAATGCATTGAATTAAATTAAAACATGTAGCCATAAGGATCACTGTGCCTTATACCAAATGCAGAGAAATGATACTAATACATGTAACCATAGGGATCATTGTGCCTTATACCCAATGCAGTGAAATGATACTAATACGTGCAGCCATAGGGATCATTGTGCCTTATACCCAATGCAGGGAAATGATACTAATGCATGTAACCGTAGGGATCACTGTGCCTTATACCCAATGCAGGGACATTATACTAATGCATGTAGTCATAGGGATCATTGTGCCTTATACCCAATGCTGGGACATTATACTAATGCATGTAGCCATAGGGATCATTGTGCCTTATACCCAATGCAGGGACAATATACTAATGCATGTAGCCATAAGGATCATTGTGCCTCATACCCAATGCAGGGACAATATACTAATGCATGTAGCCATAGGGATCCCTGTGCCTTATACCAAATGCAGGGACATTATACGAATACATGTAGCCATAGGGATCATTGTGCTTTATACCCAATGCAGGGAATTATTCTAATACATGTAGCCATAGGGATCACTGTACCTTATACCCAATGCAGGGAATTATACTAATATATGTAGCCATAGGGATCACTGTGCCTTATACCCAATGCAGGGAAATGATACTAATACATGTAACCATAGGGATCATTGTGCCTTATACCCAATGCAGTGAAATGATACTAATGCATGTAGCCATAGGGATCATTGTGCCTAATACGCAATGCAGGGAAATGATACTAATGCATGTAGCCATAGGGATCATTGTGCCTTATACCCAATGCAGGGAAATGATACTAATACATGTAGCCATAGGGATCATTGTGCCTTATACCCAATGCAGGGAAATTATACTAATGCATGTAGCTATAGGGATCACTGTGCCTTATACCCAATGCAGGGACATTATACTAATGCATGTAGCCATAGGGATCATTGTGCCTTATACCCAATGCAGGGACATTATACTAATGCATGTAGCCATAGGGATCATTGTGCCTTATACCCAATGCAGGGACAATATACTAATGCATGTAGCCATAGGGATCCTTGTGCCTTATACCAAATGCAGGACATTATACGAATACATGTAGCCATAGGGATCATTGTGCTTTATACCATACCTCCCAACATTTGCTAAGGAGGATTCCAGACTAACGTGCGCCATAGGCGCGCACACCCGAAAAGGTGGCATGACCTGAAGGCAAAGGGGGCATGGCCTGATGCGATGCCCCCATTTACATCACTAAGGGGAGTGCCCAGCATCTGGGCTGCCCCCAGGCTTCCCCCCGTACTGTGAATAGATGCTGTGCGCATATATATATAAAAGCTACATAGTGGGTGTAAGGTGCAATCAGGGAGTATTTTAGACTCTTCAGGGAGTCAGGGAGATTGTCAGAGATAAATGGCAGGGAGATTGGCAGGGAGAGATGTCAGGGAGAGATGGCAGGGAGATTGGCAGGGAAAGATGGCAGGGAGATTGGCAGGGAGAGATGTCAGGGAGAGATGTCAGGGAGAGATGGTCAGGGAGATTGGCAGGGAGAGATGGTAGGGAGATTGGCAGAGAGAGTTGGCAGGGAGATTGGCAGGGAGATTGGCAGGGAGAGATGGTCAGGGAGATTGGCAGGGAGATTGGCATGAAGAGATGGCAGGGAGAGATGGCAGGGAGAGATGGCAGGGAGATTGGCAGGGAGAGATGGCAGGGAGCGCTGTCAGGGAGATTGGCAGGGAGAGATGTCAGGGAGATTGGCAGGGAGAGATGTCAGGGAGAGATGTCAGGGAGATTGGTAGGGAGAGATGGTCAGGGAGAGATGTCAGTGAGATTGGCAGGGAGATTGGCAGGGAGATTGGCAGGAAGAGATGGCAGGGAGAGATGTCAGGGAGAGATGTCAGGGAGAGATGTCAGGGAGAGATGTCAGGGAGAGATGGCAGGGAGAGATGGCAGGGAGATTGTCAGGGAGATGTGGCAGGGAGAGGTGGCAGGGAGAGATGGCAGGGAGAGATGGCAGGGAGAGATGGCAGGGAGATTGTCAGGGAGAGATGGCAGGGAGATTGTCAGGGAGATTGTCAGGGAGAGATGTCAGGGAGATTGGCAGGGAGAGATGGCAGGGAGAGATGGTCAGGGAGAGATATCAGGGAGATTGGCAGGGAGAGATGTCAGGGAGATTGGCAGGGAGAGATGGCAGGGAGGATGTCAGCGAGAGATGGCAGGGAGATGTGGCAGGGAGAGATGGCAGGGAGAGATTGGCAGGGAGAGATGGCAGGGAGATTGGCAGGGAGAGATGGCAGGGAGAGATGGCAATGAGATTGGCAGGGAGATTGGCAGGGAGAGATGTCAGGGAGATTGGCAGGGAGAGATGGCAGGGAGATGTGGCAGGGAGAGATGGCAGGGAGAGATGGCAGGGAGATTGGCAGGGAGAGATGGCAGGGAGATTGGCAGGGAGATTGGCAGGGAGATGTGGCAGGGAGAGATGGCAGGGAGAGGTGGCAGGGAGAGGTGGCAGGGAGATTGACAGGGAGAGATGGCAGGGAGATTGTCAGGGAGAGATGGCATGGAGATTGGCAGGGAGATTGGCAGGGAGAGATGGCAGGGAGAGATGGCAGGGAGATTGGCAGGGAGAGATGTCAGGGAGATTGTCAGGGAGAGATGTCAGGGAGATTGGCAGGGAGAGATGTCAGGGAGAGATGGCAGGGAGAGATGTCTGGGAGATTGTCAGGGAGAGATGGCAGGGAGAGATGTCAGGGAGATTGGCAGGGAGAGATGGCAGGGAGATTGGCAGGGAGAGATGTCAGGGAGATTGGCAGGGAGATTGGCAGGGAGAGATGTCAGGGAGATTGTCAGGGAGAGATGGCAGGGAGATTGGCAGGGGGAGATGGCAGGGAGAGATGGCAGAGAGATTGTCAGGGAGATGTGGCAGGGAGAGATGGCAGGGAGATTGGCAGGGGATTGGCAGGGAGAGATGGCAGGTGTGGTTTGGAGATAGCATGAATGTGTGGGTTGATATACGGAGGAGTCAAAGTTGACCCACAGACAGCAGACTTGAAGGACAGGAGAGAGGTTAGTGGAGGCATGAGGCAAAATGTTCAGTCTTACACATGTTGAGTTTAAGGAGGCCCAGAGAGATCTAGGAGTAGATGGAAGTGTCACAACTCAGGGATAAGTAATAAATAATTACTGGCAACTAAGGCCCTGATTCAGAGCCGCTCGTTACCAGCAGTACGCTCGTTGCGTTCCGATGTTGACTACCCGCACATGCTTCGGTATTACACTGCGCATGTGCGTATGGAAGATTGCGAGCTTATTTTGTCTTGTTCGTCAAATAGCGTACAGGAAGTGACATGTCAAATGTGATTGACAGAACAGGGCATTTTTGGGTGTTGACGGGGGAGGAGAAGGAAAAACGCAGACGTGGCGAGGAGTTTTTTGGGCGTACATACATTAACAAATGCGAACGTCAAATGTGTTCGTACCAACTCATACGTCACTGGATGATCCTCTTTCCCTTCAAAATGCTCGCACAGCTTAGGGGCTGGATAACTCGACCACAGTGGCGATGGCCTTCTCCTCCGTCCCGGCACTCCACGATGTAGCATCGATTAATCACGGCTTGTCAGAAACTCAATTAGTGTTGGATTGAAAACCGGCTTGGTATGTGTTTGGAAAGCAGTTTTTTTGGATAGCACAAAACCGAACACAGGTGGGAATCATAGCTGCTAATGTCTGGATTACACAATCAATTAGCGTACATTTGTGGGGGTGTATTTTGGCCGCAATGTGTTGTTTTTGGACTATTGTAACAATAATGTCATCATGTTTAGGTTTGGTCCCTCATTTTGTGTTTGCAAGGTGATTTTTCCTCCTTAGGTAATGTTTTAAACGTTCCTTAACGAGCCCTTTTTTTCCAATTTGTAATTTTTTCGGTTGAACGTTGTTGGCTTGTGGGCCCGGATTAAATGTAACCCATTTTTACAATAATGTCAGAATACAAAGTCGTACATTTGATGTACATTTATTGGTATCCCACAAAAAATGCACATATTTAACCAAAACATTTTTGGCAGTGTTCATTCCACAATATTTATTAATTGTGCAAACAATAATTTTTGGGTAAACGAAAATGCAAAAATGAAAAACAATTCACAAGAAAGGAATATGAGGCAAGCACAGAAGGAGTGTGGAAAAGTAGCCAATGGTGTCACCGTTTTTCTGGCCGTTTGGCTGGGGGAGGGAGGGCGCCAGACCGGGTCCGGGATGCCATCGGGCTGGCCTGTCCAGAGGCAGATGTTGTGGCCTCTGGACTAGGCACAGGGCTAGGCACTTTGAAGGATTGGCTGATGTTGTGCCAGAGGTGGAGGATCCTGATGTTCCGGCAGGAAGGGAGGTCGGCTCCACCATGTGCTGGCGAACGAGCTGCTCCAGGGCAGTGGCGATGCGGATGTTGGCCCTGGTATTTTTCGCCAGGGCCTGACCAATGGTCACGTTGGCCGCAGCATTTTGCTCCAGGGCCTCAGCCACCCGTACCAGACTGGCGTCCATCCTCTGCAGAATCTCCGTATGGAAATCCGATTTAAAATTGAGTTCTGTGAGGAGGGACACTGCCTGCGAGGGGGATTGCCCTGGACTGGCTTCTGCAGGGTCCTCAGCCGGATGTACTGGTTCATCCCCTGCAGAGCCTGCCGAAATTCTGCGGCCAAGGCTCCCCTCTGGAGCAGACTCATCCGCCTGTGTCTCTGTTGGAAAAATGAGAAAACACTCACATTAGAATCTACATATTGGCACAATAACATTTCAGAGTTTGTGAAATCACAATATTTACCTGGGACAACATGAGGAGCCGCAAAGTCTGGCATGTCCGTATCCATGTTGGACACGCCAAACACCTCCACATCCTGCACACACCCCTGTGCCAGCTCTTCTAAATCAGTCAACTCCAATGACACAGGGGTGGGACCTCCACCTGTCCCCCTTGCATGCCTAGCCTTGTCCGCCATTTTTTGTTTCAGGCGATATTTGAAGTCCTGCCATCTGTGGGTGAAAAAGGAACCATTATTTTTTATTTGATTTTGTTTTTGGTTTTAGGGTGGTCAAGTGTTTACTTACCGCCGTTTGACATCCCAGGCTAGACGGACATAATCACCCACCCTATTGACCTCAATGGCTACCTCTTCCCACATTCTCCACTTCTGGCTTGCACTCATATTCCTGTCTGCCTGTGGCAGGATGTCCACACACTTCTGAATCAAAACCTCCATCTCCTTTCTTGTGAATTGTGGCTGCCTTTTCTTTTTGGCAGCTTTGGCCGGAATACTGGGCCCAGCAGCCTCTTCCATGTCATCCTCCTCACCTATTTGTGTAAATTTGGAGAATTCTCAACTTCACAACTTGCACAATATTATGTTTCTAATTAATCATTGAGTCAAAATGCCTGAAATACTTACCGCCAGACTGTTGTCCATTGTTTCCCTGGTCTGTAGCCATGTGTGAGCTTCAAACAAGAAATACAGCAGAATTTTGTTTTTGTCTCGTGACGTATTTATACATGCGTCCTTATTTTGCGGCCGCATCATTGATTGTGCGTTCCTATGATCCCTCCTTAATTTGTGCGGGAAACGAAACACTATTTATGGCTTGGGGCATGTCGATTCGAGGTGGCGTTTTTTGAATGTTGGAGATTACGTTGGTTGGAGTTGATTGTTGGCTGGTGTAGGAGTTTGCGTTTTTGGAAGTAGTTTTTTTGGATATATTCGTTTTTTGATTTCCGTTCGTTTTTTTTCGTTTTGAATTTTTTTGGTCGTTTCCAGTTTTGGTAAGTTTGGGGAAGTCTAACTTTGGGTCAATTTGTCTCTCATTCTGGTTAAGATTTTTCTAATATTTTTTTCCCGTCATTTCATCTCTCTTAGGTTTTATTTTGGCTCTGCCCCAAAGACATTTTGATCCGGATTCTTATATATTATCTCTTGGTAAGTTCATGTGTTAAACTGTTTTGGAAATGTTCTTGTTTCTCTTTACGCAACTTTGGTTGGCCTTACACATGTAACCTTTGTTTTTCCAAATCCGAAATCTGTGGTTTTTTTTTTTTTATTTACGCTGCGTTTTTGTAACTTGTATTTGCGAACTAATTAGCGCATTTTTACTACTTACTATTGTGACTTGTATTTGCGAACTAATTAACGCATTTTTACTACTTACTATTGTGACTTGTATTTGCGACCTAATTAGCGCATTTTTACTACTTACTATTGTGACTTGTATTTGCGAACTAATTAGCGCTTTGTGAAATGCTTATTCATCCCTTAAAATTGTTTGTGTTTTCTCGGTAGCATTTGTTGCTTACATTTGGCCTCAATTTGACGTAGTGTGCGCAACGTCATTTTGCTCTTTGCCCAAATGTGTGTCTCCCCTTTTATGTTTTGTCTTGCTTAAATTTTTGAAACAGAAATGGCCAGCATAAAATGACGTATATTTATGTTGTGATTATTTCCAGTTTCCACATATCATGACAATACCCCGGCATGTAAGCATCAATGGATGGTATCTTCAAGCTAAGTAAAAATTTTAATTTTTGGGGGGGTTAAAAAGCCTGACATTCAAATCTTGCCATTTCCGGTTGATATGGGTCGGATTGTTCTGGCCCTGCTCCCGGAAGCCGACCAACCTCAATCTCGTCCCAGGCATAGGCATCGTAGGCGTGCAAGGCCCCAGATATTTCGAACACGTGTCACCCTTTTTGGAATGCCCGATGATGAGGTTTTAAGATGCTACCGTCTTCCTCCAAAAATCATCATAGACACTCTCTCATTAATAGAGAGTGATCTTGAGTGGCAAATTGACAGTCCTACAGCAATACCACCACTTACGCAATTTATGGCGGTGTTACATTTCTGTGCCTCAGGATCGTTCCAAACAACGGTGGGAATAGTGGCGGGCATATCACAATCCTCCTTTTCCCGGATCCTGAGGGCAGTGATGGAGGCACTATTCAAGCACCTCCATCATTTTATTCAAATGCCTTTGGATATGGGTGCCCTTAGTGTGGCCAAGGCCAATTTTTACCAAATAGCTGGCTTCCCACACATCATAGGGGTTGTGGATGGTACTCACATACCACTTCAGCCTCCAGCACGGCTGGAGGCAATATTTAGAAACCGGAAACACTATCACTCCCTCAATGTAATGGTGGTATGTGATGCCTCCCTCCAGATCCTGTCCCTGAATGCAAAATTACCAGGAAGTGCACATGACTCCTTCATCATCCGGCGATCAGGGATATGGCACAAATTAACCAACCTACAAGCTGGTGATGCGTGGCTTCTGGGTAAGTGGAGACCTTTAGTACATAACAATGTTAAGCTTCATACAGAGTGAGCCTGATGTTGACTATTCTTTTTCACAGGAGACATTGGCTACCCTTGCACGCCCTGGCTGCTCACTCCTTATTTGGCTCCCACACCAGGGCCACAAAGTGAGTATAATTCCACACTTACAGCCACCAGGCAAGTGGTGGAGCGCTGTATCGGCCTTTTAAAAGGCCGATTCAGATGCCTCCACCGCTCTGGTGGTGAGCTCATGTATTTGCCGGATATGGTTTCAAAAATTGTGGTCCTGTGTGGGATATTTCACAACATCGCCATAAGGAGTGGTGTCCCAATGCAGCCAGAGGATGCCTTACCTGAGGATGGCCCCCCCGAGGTTGGTCGGAGGTCAGTATGTGGGGGGGCCATACGCGATGATGTGGTGGCCAGATTTTTTAGGTAATTATTGACAAAACAACAGTGTTTATACCTAATGTGGTAGGGTTTGTTTGAGAACATCTAATTATTTATTTTTCTTATCTCCATCTTGTTTTTTCACATAATCTTTGGCACTCCAACGATGACTACTTCCTGCTACCCTTAAAAAACCTGTATGTGGAAATTTTGGGGATATATTATGGAACTCATATTGCAACGCCATATTTGTGGAATCATGTTGGCATGGTCCTTCGTCAACCAGTTCTTGATTTTTTGTTTTGTGATGTGGTTTTTTTGGTATGTGTTGTATTTGTGATTATCACTGTGTGTTTTGTTTGTGAGTGACCACTTTGATTTTTCAGTTATGTTGTGAATAAATGTTTTGAGAGTGAAATTTTGTACCTTTTTTGGAACGTTACAAGCAAGTGTAACCAGGTACACACACGTTACATTTGACTAAGGGGTAATCCAGTACTGACGCCAGTTGAGCTAAAATGTAATATGTTTTCAGGGTCCAAACCAACACCCAAAGGAAGCCTGTACAATCATTTGGCTTCGTAAGATTGGCCTAAGCAGCTTGCACCCCAACTAGGAACCTGTAAAATGTAGTAATATCTAATTGTGACTACACCAAAAAAGGGAAATGAGATTGTTACTGTTAGATTGTGTGTTGTATTTTTATGTAAAACATCCACAAGAAACACCTTAGTGTCAAAAAATGGAAATCCTTGCAGGAACAGTCTACTTATGTCAGGGTAAACAATCTGTGATTTAGAAAAAACGAATGAGCCAGAACGTTACTTAGAAAATAACACTTAATTTATAAAATGGGCAAAAAAAAAAAAAAAAAGTAATCCCTAAGGAGGACCGACATATGGTCAAGGACCACCAGCACACCGATTATATTGTGGCGCATCCGGGCCACACAGGCGGATAATTCGGCCCGACGCCTCTGTTCCTCTGTGGGTGAGAAAAGTGTGGGGATTAATACAACAATACTGAAACCACATTAAAAAACAAGCCAAAACCAAAACCCCCCCCCAAAAAAAGCATAATTACACCATTAAAACACATCAAACTAAAATGGTGTAGGCCAAAAATACAAGGCCAATGTACACATTCTGACAGGTGTGATATGTGTATGTTGAAATCAGCAGTAACAGGTAAAGGCAATCGGCAAAATCCCCAAAAGTGTAGCCAAAAACCCCTAAAAAAGGAACCACACATGATTACATACAAACAGTTTGTGTCGATAAAAAAACGCAAAGAAAAACATACCGGAAGATACAACGCCAGCTCCGGAAGGCCCTCCATCGTCCTCCTCGGAGGTGCCTCCATTCCCCAAAGATCGGGGCGGGGTAATTACCGACTCCGGGGAGGGGGTAATTCTAAGAGGGGTGGTTGGAGGAGAGGGGGAATTGGGACGGAGGGGAAGGAGCCCCGAAATTTCTGCCAGAGGGTCTTGGAAGGCTGGGGAGGAGTGGGGAATAGGGGAATTAGTGGTAGTGGAGTGTTGGCTGGGGGTTGGGGAGAGTGGCCGTGAGCGCCGTCTGGCCGGATGATGACGGCGTAGTCTTCGCTGGGCCCCTAAAAGATGTGAAACAAATTGTGGTTAGTTTCAACACATATCCGCGAAAAACACCATTTTCGAATCCCCCCCCCAAAAAACGAACCATGCAGATATGAGTACAATGAATAAATATGAAATACAGGGAAAACATGGCCATGCAGATATGAGTACAATGAATAAATATGAAATACAGGGAAAACATGGCCATGCAGATATGAGTACAATGAATAAATATGAACTACAGGGAAAACATGCACACGCAGTTAGGGCCACAAAGACAAACATGAAAACCACAATCCATAAAACTTACTTTCGGCGATCTGCATGCGAAAGCATGCCAGCAAGCGGGGCGTCCGCCGTTGCAGGTCCGATCACCTGCGCTCCAGCTGCCCGATCTGGCGGCGTGAGCCGAAGGAGCGCAGGCGGGCCCGTACCTCCACATGTGCAGAACGCTTTTCGCGGTTGGTGATGGGTGGAGGCTGGCTGGTGATCCGCCTATCCATGACCTCCGTTAGCACCAGCAGCTCGCGCCTGGTGAATGCGGAGGCTCTCATGATGGCAATGGTGTTTTTATTAAAAATCATTTTTAATAAAGTGCCCCAAAATTTTTTGATTGGCTAATGTATTTGGGTAATTAACAGGACCAATTCTATTGGTTAGTGTATGAGTCATGTGTTCGACAGGGCCAGAAATCTGTTGAGACTTATGATAGGCTTGATGCAGTGACATGCGTAAGCTAATTTACATAAAGAAATGAACCCCGGGAAATATGCGGGGATCCAAAGAAATAGAACAATTATTTAATTGGGGCTAACATGTATTTTGACAATTAAAAGCGAATGTTTAAGCCGTACGTATTCTGCGGGTAAACACAAACACGGACATGAATAAAGTTTATTGCATTGTGTTAAAAAAAAAAAAAAAAAAACAATTTAGCAAATTTATATATTGATTGGCATGATACGATGGAGGGAGGTAGGCAGAATCAACGAGCAGGTAATCGAAATCTGACAGTCCAACTTCCGGGTAGTACTAGTGCGTGCGTTCCCTTCAAGCCACTTCGGGGATGTATGCTCGCTATTTGGCACGCTCGTTAGTTAGAGGAGGGGTCGCTTGAGTTTGGGGAGGATGCTTGTCTGCGTGCGAAAATACGAGCAAGTGCTTGAATTTAAATATTTTTTTACGTACGCCGAACGTACGAACAGCCACTTGCGTCCGGGTCTGAATGAGGGCCTAAGTTTGGAGCTAAAGTACCCAGGACAGAGGTACAAAGTCTACTGTGCTGGTATTTTGGCTTCTCTGGGATCCAAGCACTGGGCTGAGGGTCTGATTCAGAGCCGGACACTATTTGCGCTCGGTCGTTCAGAAAAAGGGGCTGGCTATTTAAATTGACCATTCGCTCTTTGCGGTCTGTTGACGCCTCCATGTCTGAACGAGCGAACAAAACATGCGGTCGTTATTTGGAAAAAAACGCCCCCTGGCCGCTCGCATCATACGTCATGTCCGCTATTTATTAGATTAATCGAGTACATCGAATGGCTTATTAACTGTTCGCTATTCTTGTGGTTGATTTTTCCTACCGCAATCATGCAAGCAGTTCTGACTAAAAGACAACCCAGTGACGTGGTCGATGATGCTGCTTTGTTAATTATGCACACCCTTAAAACGCCCGTTTTGACCTTTAAGCACGCCTGCGTTCTGATCTCCACTCCCCGTTTTCAAGCACCTTCCCCTGTTACCACCCACAAACGCCTCCTCCTGTCACTCAAATTAGCAGGCATTCGCTATTTAGCGAGCACACGATTTTCGGCCGCACTGACTGGTTCACGCATGCATACTAAAACCCATACGCATGCGCAGTTGTGCGACCATAGCTCGGAACGAACGAGCGGCCGCTTACGAGCGGCTCTGAAAGAGACCCCCGATTGTATAAGGAGACTTGCTCTGGTTGGGCCCTGTTTCTGTTATATTCCAGCCAGCCAGCCTTTCACTCCATGCCGGTGATAGAGTTTCTCGAGCTTCCGGTTTTTCCAGTCTCCTGTTTAGTCAGTCGAGTTCCTAAACCAGTTTGCTGTGTCTGTTTGTTGCTGTTTGCTCCATCTAGGCGGCACAGTGTGCATTCCACCTCCTCGTGCTGTGTGTGTCATCCAGGCGGCACGGTGCATTTCCTCCCTCAGAAGTGCCATATCCCTGTTGGGCGGCTTGTGTCAACTTGGCAACACTAGCTGTCTCCCTGCTTCCAGTGCGCTAACCAGTGCATCACGGCCAGTGTCAACCCAGCGACATTGGTCCATAATTAGCATCTCCAGTGCACAATCCAGCGCATCATGGCCAGTGTCAACCCGGTGACATTGGTCGCTTCTCTGCGTCATCAGTGCGCAATTTGGCGCACCATCGCCAGTGTTATCCCGGCGGCGCTGGTAGCTACTAAGTGACTGTATCTCGGCCCAAGGCCGAATCCTGTCAAAGTTTTCCTGCCCTCAAGGCAGCAACTCAAACTATTGGCTCTCAAGCCGATTTGGAGCTAGCTCCTCCAGCCCTTCAGGCATCCGCCCGTCCGCATCCAGCCGAGATATTCCAGTCCTCAAGGCTGAGCAGGACTATTCCTTTTGGCTACCACTGAGCCATAACACCTTCTAGATAGAGGCAGAATCATCTTCTATACTAAAGGCCGACCATCTTGTGACCAGATTCTGAGATTATGTGATGTCATTGTTCGGGATGTGATTCCAGCAACCATGGTGGAATAATTTCTAATGAATTGAAGATAATAATGACAGAATCCCAGGTAACACTCTATGGAGACTTAGTAATTGCAGACAATTTGTTAGAACCTGAACATAAGGCCTGATTCAGCACAGATCGCAATTGCAACTGCATACGCAGATGGACGTTTGTTGCATACTGCGCATGCATCGCACTGTGATCACGCACGTAGATAGGACTCCATCACAGAGTGAATGACAGGCCGCGATGACGGGGGAGTGGTTGCAGGAACGCAGGCGTGCATGTCCATTTGAACGCCATTTCCTGGGTGTGCATGAAGTAGCCACTGCGATGGTATACACAGCCTGAGAACTCACTGCGTGCGACGAGACCTGCAAATCATACGGCAGGTCTGAGCTGCTGTAAATTGTCCGTGAACATCGATGGTACCGGTGCTCATGCAGAGCTGATAGGGTGTCAGAGAACAGAGCTGGAAAAGTCAGCAGCTCTTATCCATCATGGTGATTGTAAGCAGAGTGGATGACAGGTGCAGACAATACCACTGAGCAGGTTTTGTTACACAGGTATGAACGCAGGTATACTCTTGTATTGCAGAATTTTGCATGTTTCTGCCAAATGTGTGACATGTACTGTACGGTGCCAAATGTGTGACCATATACTATACTGTGCCAAATGTGTGACGTACTATACTGTGCCAAATGTGTGACATGTACTGTACTGTGCCAAATGTGTGACATGTACTATACTGTGCCAAATGTGTGACATGTACTGTACTGTGCCAAATGTGTGACATGTACTGTACTGTGCCAAATGTGTGACATGTACTATACTGTGCCAAATGTGTGACATGTACTGTACTGTGCCAAATGTGTGACATGTACTATACTGTGCCAAATGTGTGACATGTACTATACTGTGCCAAATGTGTGACATGTACTATACTGTGCCAAATGTGTGACATGTACTGTACTGTGCCAAATGTGTGACATGTACTGTACTGTGCCAAATGTGTGACATGTACTGTACTGTGCCAAATGTGTGACATGTACTATACTGTGCCAAATGTGTGACATGTACTATACTGTGCCAAATGTGTGACATGTACTGTACTGTGCCAAATGTGTGACATGTACTATACTGTGCCAAATGTGTGACATGTACTGTACTGTGCCAAATGTGTGACATGTACTATACTGTGCCAAATGTGTGACATGTACTGTACTGTGCCAAATGTGTGACATGTACTGTACGGTGCCAAATGCGTGACATGTACTGTACGGTGCCAAATGCGTGACATGTACTGTACGGTGCCAAATGCGTGACATGTACTGTACGGTGCCAAATGCGTGACATGTACTGTACGGTGCCAAATGCGTGACATGTACTGTACGGTGCCAAATGGGTGACATGTACTGTACGGTGCCAAATGGGTGACATGTACTGTACGGTGCCAAATGGGTGACCATATACTATACTGTGCCAAATGTGTGACCATGTACTATACTGTGCCAAATGTGTGACATGTACTATACTGTGCCAAATGGGTGACATGTACTGTACGGTGCCAAATGTGTGACATGTACTGTACTGTGCCAAATGGGTGACATGTACTGTGCCAAATTGGTGACATGTACTGTGCCAAATTGGTGACATGTACTGTGCCAAATGTGTGACATGTGCTATACTGTGCCAAATGGGTGACATGTATTGTACTGTGCCAAATGTGTGACATGTACTGTGCCAAATGTGTGACATGTACTGTACTGTGCCAAATGGGTGACATGTATTGTACTGTGCCAAATGTGTGACATGTACTGTGCCAAATGTGTGACATGTACTGTACTGTGCCAAATTGGTGACATGTACTGTGCCAAATGTGTGACATGTACTATACTGTGCCAAATGGGTGACATGTACTGTACTGTGCCAAATGTGTGACATGTACTATACTGTGCCAAATGTGTGACATGTACTATACAGTGCCAAATGGGTGACATGTACTATAATGTGCCAAATGGGTGACATGTACTGTACGGTGCCAAATGGGTGACATGTACTGTACTGTGCCAAATGTGTGATATGTACTGTACTAAATGGGTGACATGTACTATACTGTGCCAAATGTGTGACATGTACTGCACTGTGCCAAATGTGTGACATGTACTGCACTGTGCCAAATGTGTGACATGTACTGTACTGTGCCAAGTGAGCGACATGTTCTATACGGTGCCAAATGTGTGACATGTACTGTACTGTGCCAAATGTGTGACATGGAGTGTACTGTGCCAAATGGGTGACATGGACTATACTGTGCCAAATGGGTGACATGGACTGTACTGTGCCAAATGGGTGACATGGACTGTACTGTGCCAAATGTGTGACATGTACTGTACTGTGCCAAATGTGTGACATGTACTTTATGGTGCCAAATGAGTGACATGTACTATATAGGGCCAAATGAGTGACATGTACTATACTGTGCCAAATGAGTGACATGTACTGTACTGTGCCAAATGAGTGACATGTACTTTATGGTGCCAAATGTGTGACATGTACTATATAGTGCCAGATGTGTGACATGTACTTTATGGTGCCAAATGTGTGACATGTACTGTACGGTGCCAAATGTGTGACATGTACTGTATGGTGCCAAATGTGTGACATGTACTATACTGTGCCAAATGGGTGACATGTACTCTATGGTGCCAAATGTGTGACATGTACTATACTGTGCCAAATGTGTGACATGTACTCTATGGTGCCAAATGTGTGACATGTACTATACTGTGCCAAATGTGTGACATGTACTCTATGGTGCCAAATGTGTGACATGTACTATACTGTGCCAAATGTGTGACATGTACTATACTGTGCCAAATGAGTGACATGTACTATATAGTGCCAAATGTGTGACATGTACTATACTGTGCCAAATGAGTGACATGTACTATATAGTGCCAAATGTGTGACATGTACTGTATGGTGCCAAATGTGTGACATGTACTATACTGTGCCAAATGTGTGACATGTACTATGCTGTGCCAAATGTGTGACATGTACTATATAGTGCCAAATGTGTGACATGTATTAAACTGTGCCAAATGAGTGATATGTACTTTATGGTGCCAAATGTGTGACATGTACTGTACTGTGCCAAATGAGTGACATGTACTATATAGTGCCAAATGTGTGACATGTACTATATAGTGCCAAATGTGTGACATGTACTATACTGTGCCAAATGGGTGACCATGTACTATATAGTGCCAAATGTGTGACATGTAATATGCTGTGCCAAATGAGTGACATGTACTATATAGTGCCAAATGTGTGACATGTATTGTATGGTGCCAAATGAGTGACATGTACTATATAGTGCCAAGTAAGCGACATGTACTATATGGTGCCAAATGTGTGACATGTACTGTACTGTGCCAAATGAGTGACATGTACTGTACTATGCCAAATGAGTGACATGTACTGTACGGCCCAAATGAGTGACATGTACTATACTGTGCCAAATGTGTGACATGTACTATATAGTGCCAAATGTGTGACATGTATTGTATGGTGCCAAATGAGTGACATGTACTATATAGTGCCAAATGAGTGACATGTACTTTATGGTGCCATAGAGGAGGATGAGGTTGTGCTGAACCAAGGAGTGGCTGACGAGGAGGGAGAGTCGCTCCCATATGCTCCTGCTGATGGAGATTAGGGAGAAAAACGTGGATGATTATCGCAACTACCTGCGGATAGATGACGCCACATTCCAGGAGTTGCTGCGTCTGGTGACTCCCGAAATCCAGAGGCAGGACACCAGCATGAGGAGGGCCATTCCGGCTGAGGAGAGGTTCATGGCTACCCTGAGGTACCTGGCTACAGGGAGGTTGTTTGAAGACCTGAAGTTTGGGACCCTCATTTCCACCCAGGCGTTGGGGCGCATCATCCCGGAGACCTGTGAGGCCAAGTTCCAGTACTTCAAGGTGAATAAAAACACAACAATGTATTTTTGTGTAAAGTTTTTATCTATTTTTAATTTGGAAACACATATGTAACAAACAACATGGCTGTATTTAACGCTGTGTAACCATTACTGTTTATTAGGGGTACAACAAAACCAACATGGTCTTTAAATTTGCCAAGCTAGTATATATCATGCTATACAGTATATACCGGCTGATACAGTGGCTAGGAAATATTCCTTCATGTAATGTTTTCCCTTTACAGAAACACATATAAATGTCACAGAAAATAACCAATTTTTGGATGCCCAATAGATAGCCAGCTGCGGGGTACAGGGTGTGTCACATGACAGGTTTTAGAGTGCAAGAAGTGCATGGCACAAGTGCAGATTGAGGCCCCCGGCAAACCACAATCTGCCCTTATACCATGCGTTTGGTCACCCTCTCCAAACCGCATTGTCCGCACCCTACACCCGGCAGCAGGTACTGGGCAACAAAAAACTGCGGGAATGTTTAATTTAAGAATAATTTTGCAAATGTGGTGCCTCCTCGACCTCAGATAACATTACATGATAAAGCACCTCTAAAGAGGAGGAGGATGAGGGGTAGGATGCCTCAGGGGTACTGTAGGTGGGGGGTTGTTATGGTGTTTGGGCCATTCTTCCAGTGTCCTGGTAGGTTGGTGGTATAAATAAAGCCCCTGCCATATACCCATGGCCCGTATTGGTTGGGGAGGTATCGGCTCCTTTATCGCCATGGAAGAATTTCCAAGTTGCTTCCTTTTCCCCTGCATGATGATGTCTAAGAGCAGCCTTTCAGCGTGAAGTTGCTGATCCACATCCATGACGCGGAGAGTATTGGCCACATGTGAACCCAGACTATCAAATTGATTTGGTGGTTTGGCTAGGGCCTGCTTTACCTGCTGCAATAGGGGCTCAGAGGCTGGCAGTGGTAGGTTACGGCATGCCATTCTTTGGATACGGCGTGGTGGCTCCGCCATGTCTGGCACACCTTCAGCAGGCTGGGTTAACTGTGGGCTTGCACTTTGGTCAAACTCAGACGTAGCCGACTATAGGAGGAGAGATATGAAAATGTTAGTTTATTGTCTTTCTTTAAATTAATTTTTTTTTTTTCTTTGATTTTTAGTTTCCAACATCGATGGAGGACTGGAAGACCATTGGCCATGAATTTGAAAGTCAATGGAGTTTCCCAAATTGCGGAGGAGCCATTGACGGGAAACATATACGCATTACCCCGCCTCCCCACATCGGTGGCACAGTGGTATAAGCAATAGTGTGCCAGGGAAAAAAACACTGGTGGCACAGAGTATAAACAAGGGTGTGCCAGGGTACAATTAAACATCGGTGGCACAGTGGTATAAACAAGGGTGTGCCAGGGTACAATTAAACATTGGTGGCACAGTGGTATAAACAAGGGTGTGCCAGGCTACAATTAAACATTAGTGGCACAGTGGTATAAACAAGGGTGTGCCAGGGTACAATTAAACATCGGTGGCACAGTGGAATAAACAAGGGTGTGCCAGGGTACAATTAAACAGTGGCACAGTGGTATAAACAAGGGTGTGCCAGGGTACAATTAAACATCGGTGGCACAGTGGTATAAACAAGGGTGTGCCAGGGTACAATTAAACATTGGTGGCACAGTGGTATAAACAAGGGTGTGCCAGGGTACAATTAAACATTGGTGGCACAGTGGTATAAACAAGGGTGTGCCAGGGTACAATTAAACATTAGTGGCACAGTGGTATAAACAAGGGTGTGCCAGGGTACAATTAAACATCGGTGGCACAGTGGAATAAACAAGGGTGTGCCAGGGTACAATTAAACAGTGGCACAGTGGTATAAACAAGGGTGTGCCAGGGTACAATTAAACATCGATGGCACAGTGGAATAAACAAGGGTGTGCCAGGCTACAATTAAACATTAGTGGCACAGTGGTATAAACAAGGGTGTGCCAGGGTACAATTAAACATCGATGGCACAGTGGTATAAACAAGGGTGTGCCAGGGTACAATTAAACATCGGTGGCACAGTGGAATAAACAAGGGTGTGCCAGGCTACAATTAAACATTAGTGGCACCGTGGAATAAACAAGGGTGTGCCAGGGTACAATTAGACATTGGTGGCACAGTGGAATAAACAAGGGTGTGCCAGGCTACAATTAAACATTAGTGGCACCGTGGAATAAACAAGGGTGTGCCAGGGTACAATTAGACATTGGTGGCACAGTGGAATAAACAAGGGTGTGCCAGGGTACAATTAAACATTGGTGACACAGTGGTATAAACAAGGGGGTGCCCGGGGAATAAATATTGGTTACAGGGTAGCCTGTATAGTACATAGATACTCACTTGCCAAGGCTCACGATGCTGGTAGCTGTTCTCCTTCCTGTTGTCTCGCAATCTCAAAATGGAGAAGGGGAGTGGCCAGGGATTTTGCAAGACCTCGTACATCGGATCGTAAATGCACAAAAACTACTACGATGTGTTTCACATCGTACACAACAGGTCATAATCTTATGGTTTTCCCATAAGATGTACAATGCAGATCTACGACGGTGGGGATGCGCACCGGAATCGTAAATTGGCAAAACCTACACACGATGTGCACGATTGATCGTTACAATTGATTTAAATCGTCCACATCATATAAAAAATCGCACCGTGTATGGGCCGCTTAAAAAACACAGTAATTGCATAAAATAGCACTGGTAACAATTCAGTTTAAATCACTAGTGACGTGCATATGATCCTTCCACATACAGTATAGCTTAGTACATCAGCAAATGTCCTGATGGAAAGAGTGAGATATCTCTCCTTTAGTTGATATATATCTGTCTTTATGGGGTAAATCCATTTGTGACTCTGCCTGTGATCCGTGTACCTACCTGTGTACTTACTTGTTCACCCACTTGCGCTACTATCCAATGCGGTTGGAAAAAGATTGCATTAATTTGCCAGGAGACATCTGTACACAAGGGGAAGCATCTGATGTGAGAGCGGCCACTTTTCATCTATCACAGGTTGAGTAGTCTACAAAAAATAACTTGGAAAGACACATATACCCTGGCAATGTGTGATATCAAGTCCCTGTATACGTGTATAGAACACGAGAAAGACTGTAGAAATGTTAGGAAGATCTTAGAAGACAATTCTGGCCTTGAACAACAACAAATTGAATACATTTTGGAAGGAATTAATATTATACTCAACCATAATTATTTCTGGTTTGAAGATCGGTTTTACATTCAGAAGAAAGGAACGGCGATGGGAACATCATTTGTACCATCGTATGCAAATCTATTCTTGTCACAATGGGAAAAAGAAACCATTTGGACAAATAATAACTACCGTGAGAACCTTATTCTGTGGGCCCGTTACATCGACGATGTTCTGATTATATGGGATGGAAAACAAGAACTACTGAAGGAATTCATCCAACATATTAATAAGAATAAAGACAATTTAGAATTTACAAGCGAAATCAGCAGCACTGAGATAAATTTACTCGATCTTACCATCTTCATAGAGAACAACAAGATAGAAACGAAGACCTTAAGAAAGAAAGTGGATTGCAATGGATATCTAGATGCAAAGTGCAACCATCATCCACAATGGCTGTCGAACATTCCAAAGGGCCAACTAAAAAGAATAAAACGCAATTGTTCAAGAAAAGAAGACTGGGAAGAACAATCCAATCTTCTTCTAACTCAGTTCAAGGCCAAAAATTATAACGAAAATCAACTAAAAGATGACAGAAACGAAGTACATGAATTACCGAGGGAAATCCTCCTGCAATATAAAGAAAAAAAGTCAAGTACATGGGATAAAGATATCACATTTATTACCGAATTCTCTGGACAAAGTAAGTTATTGGAAAAATTGTTGAGGAAACATTGGCACATCCTACAAGCAGATGATGAATTGACTTCTATTCTCCCCCAAAAAACGAGAATCATCTATAAAAAGGCACCCACAATAGGTAGTAACCTAATTAGAAGCCATCTAAAAAGTAAGAAAGAAAGAAATGCAACATGGCTAAAAGATGATACAGCAGGTTTCTACAGCTGTGGAACATGCATTGCATGTAGAAAGACAAAAAACTAAAAAGGATTCAGTCTCTGCCCGCCATAAATGCAGAGTTCAGCAGTGGGTGTGCGGCGGTGGTGCTTCTAGTTTTAAAAGTCTCCTTGCACCATTTTAAAATTCAAGATGGGCACGGTGAGCCGCAAATGGTTCGCTGCGGCCATCTTTAATTTTAAAAAAGGCACCATCGCCCCGCCCCCTCACACCAGGCTTATATTAGCCAGCGTGGGGCAGGGCCAGTCAGTAAGATGGCAGAGGCAGGAGCGAGAAGAGCTCCTGATGAAAGTCACCATGGAAGTTCTGGATGGGCGGCGGCCATGTAAAAGAGCTAACAGGCCGCCGCCCCCTGGTGATAAATAAAATATTAAAACATTATATATGTGTTGTGTATTTATTTTAATATTTCTGTTGCAGGAGGTATAGTGACACCAGCAGCCCTTATTACCCCACATGCTTGTACTGTGCTCCAAAAGTACCAACATGCGGAGGAGGCTTGCCAGGACTACTACCCCTGCCTGTAAATGACAATATTACTTTTTGTTAACCCCATCAACTCCACACCCAATGACATGGGGTGCTGAGATCAGCCCAGGGCTTCAGTCCTGGCCTGGAGTACCCTGGAGAGTAAGGACCTCATTATTGTTAGGGTCCCCACCTCCCTGGGGATTCCCAGCCTGGGCTGGCTAGCTTGGGGTGAGAATGCTTTGGCTGGGGGACCTCATTAAGTGGGTCCCTTGGCTGTGGTATTACACCCCCTCTAGTGGAGCCCAGTGCTGGTTGTAAAAATACAGGGAACCCCACTGCATTTTTACCACATATTTTTACAACCAGCACCAGGTCAAAGAGCCCGGTGCTGGTTCATATATCAAATATGGGAGACCCCTTCGTTTTTGTCCACTATATTTTTTGAACCAGCGTCAGCTCAAAGAGCCAGTACTGGTTATGCTGGGGGGGAGGGACCCCACATAATTTTTTTATATATCAACCCTGCCCCCACCGGCCAGGGATACAGTGAATAGCCCTGGGCTTCAGACCAGGCTTGGGGTACCCAGGAGGTGTAGGACCACTTTATTGGGGGGTCCCCACCTCCCCAAGTATCCCTGGGCTGACTAGTGTGGGGTGAGAACACTTTGGCTGGTGGCACCCCATGAAGCAGGTCCCCTGGCTGTGGCATTACACCCCAGCTAGTGGAGCCCAGTGCTGGTTGTAAAAATATGGGGAACCCCACACCATTTTCCCCCCTTATTTTTACAACCAGCACCAGATCAAAGAGGCCAGTGCTGGTTCATTAAATATGGGAGACCCCTATATTTTTTTGGCCCCCATATTGTTTAAACCAGCTTATATACTGGGGGGAGGGGCCATGCCATTTTTTATATATCAACCCCACATCCACCAGTCAGGGATGTGGGGGATAGCCCCAGGCTTCAGCCCAGACCTGGGGGTACCCAGGAGAGAGAGGGACCCCTTTATTGAGGGGTCCTCACCTCCCCAGGGATCCCTAGCCTGGGATGACTAGTGTGGGGTGAGAAAGCTTTGGCTGGGGGTACTTCGTGAAGCAGGTCCCCTGGCTGTTGCATTATACCTTAGCTAGTGGAGCCCAGTGCTGGTTCATTAAATATGGGGATCCCTACATTTTTTTGTCCTACCTATTATTTAAACCAGCTCTAGCTCAAAGAGCCCGGTGCTGGTTATGCAAGGCTGGGGGGAATTTTTAAAAAGCAATGAAATTCCATAGATCTTACGGTTTCACATGTATCATTAAGGCTTCCTACACATGATCAGAAATTGCAGAATCCTGTAGTAAAACAGCCAAACACCAGACCAACTTTCCTCCTAGTTGGTTGGAATGAAAATCCAGTAAGGATTGGAAGCAAATGACAATTAGCAATTTTCTCCCACTTACCAGAAAACACACAAAAAAAGGTCATTCAGGGAAGTTGGTTAAATATGTTTGATTTAAAAAACTTGTCTGATCAACAGCTTTCATCCGTTTTACTTGTTTGGGAGCAAATGGCTGATTGTGATTTGCTCCCAATCCTACGAACCAAGTAGTTGGATGGCTGGAGGAAAGTTGGTCTGGTGTATGGCCAGCTTTACTCTTCCACTCAAACTACAAATAGCAATGGTCATTAAGGCGGATACATTACTGGACATGTTCCTTGAGCAATATACATATAGTAGCCCATCACACCCTGTGGTTAACTGCAGGATCAATTCATGCACTCATAGATCCCAAAAAATGGACTGGATTCAAGGAGTGATTTAGAACAATGTGAAAGTGCCCTCCAAACATATGTCTGTTCTCCAAGTGCAATTAAAGTCTTTCATTGCACTTGGAGAACAGACATATGTTTGGAGGGCACTTTCACATTGCTCTAAATCGCTCCTTGAATCCAGTCCATTTTTTGGGATCCACTTATCCACTGGATTTGAATTCCCATTTTTGTGTGATCGTGCAATCAACCAATTTTTTCCCCCTTTGGGTTTATTGCTATGAATGATCTATGAATGATTTCCAGTACATCAGTTACAACATTGCATTATAATTCTTGATTTCTTACCCCTGCAGAAGTTCACTATGGGCAAAATGCATAGGGTTTCTGGTGACGCATCCATACACTAAGCGGGGTGCAGGCTTATATCCACCACCACACCAAGGGTGGTGGCAGGAATATATCATCACCTCAACTGTATTGAGATTGTAGGCACTTTGTCACCTTCTTTATGCTGTAAGCAATTTTTATAAATTATGCATTTTTTTTTTACTCAAATAGTTTTTATTAGAGAAAAAATGTTCCAGTACAAGTAAAAAAAACATAGTTTATTAATCATTATAGCAAAAATGTTACATAGTTTGTAATATTATTAAATAAAATATAATATAAAATAATAAAAATATAAATAAATAAAATAAAATAGGAAAAAAAATACAATTGCAGAAAAAAACAAAGCAATACAATACAGAGGAAAACAAACAGAAAGAAAACAAAACATCCATTATTAAAGAGATATATGTGAGGTCATCCATGTTAACCCATATCGTGTCATGTTGAAACAATGTCGAAACTAACTAAGGATGACTTAGGTACAAAAGAGTCAGAAAAATCAGACCAAGGGCACCACCGAATCAGTGGAGATGAGGTTAGAGTATTAAAATCCAAAGGTTTCCATTTAAAAACTTCTCTGAACTTTAGATATTATTGTCGAGAGAAGTGGGCGCTTACGTTTCAAGCAGTCACCCGACTCCTCCAAAACCATGTGTCGCCTGCGAGCCGGGGAAATGTAAATACGGTGTACAGTTTATATTACCTGAACTGGCCTCTTTACAGCTTGAGGTGACATGGGGTTCTAACGGTGTAACTACATTGGGTCATTTATATGACACTTCAATTCTTAAATCTTTTGCACAACTCCAAGAAGCTCATCATCTCCCTCAATCATATTTCAATAGATATTTACAATTACGGCATGCTCTCTCGGCTCAATTTTCAGATGGCCCTCCTCTAATTCAAATATCCCCATTGAAGTCATTCCTTTTATCTTTAGGTCCCCGGAAGACGCTTTCTTACTTATACTCCTATATATTGTCTTCTTATCATAAGGATAGTTTACCACATCTTAGATCAAAGTGGGAGAGAGATATTGGCCTTATAAGTGATACGGAATGCGATAATGCTCTAGAAGCTCCTCGTATTTCCACGACTTCTATAAGATTTCAACAGATTCAACTGTTTATTATACACCGTACCTATTTAACTCCTGTTCGTTTGCTAAAATTTGGGGGGAGAGCATCTGACATATGCCCTAAGTGTAAAATTAGTAGCGGTACTTTCTGGCACCTTCTATGGGATTGTCCGGTGGTTAGCACTTTTTGGAATAAGGTTCTGAGAGTTTTGTCCAATACAGGTATTGCTCCCACTTTAGCTACGCCATTGACGTGCTGTTTAGGCTCTATGGACAATGAGGTAGTGGACAGATATCTTAAACAATACATTGTCAATATGTGTACACTAGCTAAGGTATGTGTGGCTCGGTCGTGGATTTTTATTATTTTATTTTTTTTAATGTTTTATGTGTATATATATGTATGTATATGTATATATATACATATATATATATATTCTCTATGTTTATTGTTTTGGTATACACATTAATAATATATTTTTTATAAGCAATGGATCTGGGATGCAGTTTGTAGATCTAGGTTTTATATTCCAGATACTGTTATTTGATTATGTATTTGAGTATGTATGTATGTATGTGTATATATGTATTATTTTTTTTATTATTATATATATATTTTTTATTTATTTATTTTGTTTGGTTATTTGTTAATGTATTTCTATAAACCAATAAAAATTTACTGAATTTAAAAAAAAAAAAAACAGTTAAGGAAACTTCAGTCCCTCTAATGTAGAAAAGCAGGTGTATTCATCTGATACAGAAAAGGGCTCGCAGAAAACCTGTCACGTCCCCAGACCGTCCAAACTTGACACGTAGCTCAGTCGCCCTCACAATAATTTTAAGCAGAGATTTGATGAAGGAGAGAAGGGTTTAAAGAAAGACAAAATATGACCTGAGATGGAGAAGCAGCACTGCGTCTGATAACTCTCCAGGAAGCTCAACAGCAAGGGAACCACAGGCTTTCCACTCCAGATGAGCCTCCTGGACAGTCCAGAGCTGCCACGAAGATCAAACAGCCTCACAGTTATTTATACTGGAGAGAGGAGAGCTGGCTAGGGGGGAGGAAATAACTGCGTGCTGAGCTGTCCAGGGCTCAGAGAATCAAAGTCTCACTTCCATGCCGTGTGTAAAGCAGGGTCTGAGATGCGACAGGCACTCCAGCCGGTCCACTGTATCTCACTGACGAGGAGGCAGAGGCAGAGGTCAGATACAAAGAAGAGCGTCTCCAGACGGGACACCGGACAGGGGCCGGAGCGATGCACTTCGCAGCAGAGACTCCGCAGCAACCTCTGCGATCTCTCAGGCAGGAAACCACTCCAGAAGAGAAGCAGGGGGGGGGGCGACGGGGGTATCACAGGGCAGCCACCAGCAGCGTTCTTCAGACGTGGGCAGTATCAGTGATTCACTGTGAAGCAATAGCTGCGCTATCCCTTTCTTTAGGCAGCCACAAGCAGACGGAGCCTTAGTGCGATACTGGCAGGGGCCCCCGAATAACGACACACAGTCCCAAATATTATTCCAGACAGGAGTCAACAGTGTGGGCTCCCGCCAGCCAGCGGCCCCTGTTCAGAGGAAAACACCGGCTAGAGGGGTAAGTGGCCAGTCAGAAAGGGGGAATGGGGGGCAGAATGAAAGTCCCTGGGTCCCAGAGTACAGCTTCAAGCAGCCCAGTGACGTGCATCAAAGCTTTCAGCGGGAATTAGCTGAAATCGGCGCAGGCGGGTGTGGGTGACAGGGGTTCAGCGCACCTCTGATGTGGTCTCTCCGTCGGGGTGACAGTCCTCACAGCACCGCGACTTTGCAGCCTCAGGGGCCGGTGCTCAGAGACCAGCTACTGGGGGAATCCTGTCAACATATAATGGTGAGTCACCGACAGCCGACGATCAGGGGCAAACAGGTGGGAAAGTCCTCTGCTGGCTCTGCAGGAATGACTGTTAGTGTATGGCTGCACCAACGCCCATGCCGAGATTTGCGCCAAGTGCCCAGCGGGCCTGTAGCTAATGCTATTAGTAGCGGGACTCCGGTGTAATACCTATCTCCCACGGCCAGATGAATATCAGAAGAAACCCCTGTGTTTCAGTGATGAAGAGGAGAATTGAATTCCCCAATTACGGTCAAATAACCGAGGATGGAACGAGATTTCAGTAGCCTTGGTCGGGAGAGGAGCTAAAAAGCGGCCATTCTTGATGCCCCGTCCACCCGAAGTCCAAATTCTTTTATTGTAAAACACTTTATTAGTGCCTGAGATAAATTCAGTGCTTTTTCTTTCAGTTTGAAGGCATGTACCACAATTAGATTTAGCGCATCTATGGAAACATACTGGTCTGTTAGGAAGCCATGTATTCTCACCTAATTTATTCGTGGCTGCTCTCTTAAAGTGACTAGAGACCAGTCTAGATTTCAAATTCTCAGATCTCTGAAAAATAACCTGTCCCATCGGGTTAATGTTAGGTTTAAGAAAGTCTTCCAATAAAAGAAGTGGGGTATTTCTCTTGATTATCTTCTTAATTTCCCAGGCATGGATATTACATTGTGTAAGAAAGGACATAGAGTATCCATTTTCTTCAGTGGTTTCATTAGTCTTTTTGTTACCTTCTACAAGTAGTGTGTTCCTATCCACATTAATTGCTTTATCATAAGCTTATTTTAGGATAATTTCAGGGTAACCCTGCTCCAAAAATGATGTCATAAACTGAGCAGCCTGTTTTAAAATCCATCAACGATGAACAATTGCGACTTACATGCAAAAGTTCACTCTTTGGGATGTTATTTTTCCATCCTTTATTATGTGAGCTTTTATAATTCAAGTACCTGCTCTGGTCAACCGGTTTGACAAAAGTCTCCGTAACCAACGTATCCTCTCTGACGGAGATGGCAATATCCAGATAATTAATTGTACTAGTGCTGTGAGAAAAAGTGAATTTTAAAACAAAATTATTGTGATTCAAACTATCTGTGAAGGCATGCAGTGATTCCAAATCCCCATTCCAAATAATAAAAAGGTCATCTATATATCTGCCATAGAGGACGAGGCTCCCCCCGAACCTGCCCCCCCACACATGTCGCTCCTCAAACAGCCCCATGTATAGGTTGGTGAAGCTCGGGGCGAACCTTGTCCCCATGGCAGTACCCAGTGTCTGAAGATAAAATTGGCTGCACAGCTGGTGATGAAGAGCAGAAGGACTAGTGGTGGGGAGGGACGGGGCACAGGTGGCGAGAGGGACGGGGCACAGGTGGCGAGAGGGACGGGGCACAGGTGGCGAGAGGGACGGGGCACAGGTGGCGAGAGGGACAGGAGAAAAGGGGCGAGAGGGACGGGAGCACAGGTGTCAAGAGGGACGGGCACAGGTGGCGAGAGGGATGGAAGCACAGGAGGTGAAGGGGCCAGAGAGAAATATGGTGAAGGGGGCAAGGACAGTGATGGTGAGCGGGCAGAAAAACAGATAGTGAGGCAGAGATACAGATGGCGAGGGGGTACAGGCACAAGTGTAGAGGGAGGCAGAGGCACAGGTGGTAAAAGAGGCAGTGACAGATGGGGAGGGGCAGAGACACAAGTAAGAAAGGAGGAAGAAGCACAAGTAGGGTGGTAAAGGTGGCGAGAGATGCAGAATAACAGACGGGGAGGTAGGCAGAGACACAGGTGGAGAGGGGGCAGATGCACAAGTGAGGAGAAGGGCAGAGGCACAGGTGAGGAGGGGGGCAGAGGCACAGGTGAGGAACGGGGCAGAGACACAGGTGAGGAGGGGGGCAGAGGCACAGGTGAGGAACGGGGCAGACACACAGGTGAGGAGCGGGGCAGAGACACAGGTGAGGAGGAGGGCAGAGGCACAGGTGAGGAGGAGGGCAGAGGCACAGGTGAGGAGGAGGGCAGAGGCACAGGTGAGGGGCAGGGCAGAGGCACAGGGGAGGAGCGGGGCAGAGGCACAGGGGAGGAGCGGGGCAGAGGCACAGGGGAGGAGCGGGTCAGAGGCACAGGTGAGGAGCGGGGCAGAGGCATAGGTGAGGAGGGGGCAGAGGCACATGTGATTAAAGGCACAGTGGGACAGATCCTAATGGGGCAGTGTAATGAATGCTTTGATGCCTTAGGGCAGTGGTTCCTAAACTGTGTGCTGCGGCACCCTGTGGTACCTCAATACACTTGCAGGGGTGCCTCAGGTTGGTGGTCCTGCACCAAATCAAATTATATATGGTCAATGTAATGTAAATATGAGGACAAAGAGAAGCACATCCCTGTCCTCACCACATAACTGACCCTAAGGGTGACAGGTCAGCACATCCCTGTCCCCACCACATAACTGACCCTAAGGGTGACAGGTCAGTACATCCCTGTCCTCACCACATAACTGACCCTAAGGATGACAGGTCAGCACATCCCTGTCCTCACCACATAACTGACCCTAAGGGTGACAGGTCAGCACATCCCTGTCCTCACCACATAACTGACCCTAAGGATGACAGGTCAGCACATCCCTGTCCTCACCACATAACTGACCCCAAGGATGACAGGTCAGCACATCCCTGCCCTCACCACATAACTGACCCTAAGGGTGACAGATCAGCACATCCCTGTCCTCACCACATAACTGACCCTAAGGATGACAGGTCAGCACATCCCTGTCCTCACCACATAACTGACCCTAAGGGTGACAGGTCAGCACATCCCTGTCCCCACCACATAACTGACCCTAAGGATGAGAAGTCAGCACATCCCCGTACCCACATAACTGACACTAAGGGTGACCGGTCAGCACATCCCTGTCCCCACCACATAACTGATCCTAAGGATGACAGGTCAGCACATCCCTGTCCTCACTACATAACTGACCCTAAGGGTGACAGGTCAGCACATCCCTGTCCCCCACCACATAACTGACCCTAAGGATGACAGGTCAGCACATCCCTGTCCTCACCACATAACTGACCCTAAGGATGACAGGTCAGCACATCTCTGTCCCCACCACATAACTGACCCTAAGGAAGCGTGGTCAGCACATCCCTGTCCCCACCACATAACTGACCCTAAGGGTGACAGGTCAGCACATCCCTGTCCCCACCACATAACTGACCCTAAGGATGACAGGCCAGCACATCCCTGTCCCCATCACATAACTGACCCTAAGGAAGCGTGGTCAGCACATCCCTGTCCCCACCACATAACTGACCCTAAGGAAGCGTGGTCAGCACATCCCTGTCCCCACCACATAACTGACCCTAAGGATGACAGGTCAGCACATCCCTGTCCTCACTACATAACTGACCCTAAGGGTGACAGGTCAGTACATCCCTGTCCCCCACCACATAACTGACCCTAAGGGTGGCAGGTCAGCACATCCCTGTCCTCACCACATAACTGACCCTAAGGAAGCGTGGTCAGCACATCTCTGTCCTCACCACATAACTGACCCTAAGGATGACAGGTCAGCAAATCCCTGTCCCCATCACATAACTGACCCTTAAGGATGACAGGTCAGCACATCCCTGTCCCCATCACATAACTGACCCTAAGAATGACAGGTCAGCACATCCCTGTCCCAACCACATAACTGACCCTAAGGATGACAAGTAAGCACATCCTTGTCCCCAGCACATAACTGACCCTACGGATGACAGGTCAGCACATCCCTGTCCCCATCACATAACTGACCCTAAGGATGACAGGTCAGCACATCCCTGTCCTCACCACATAACTGACCATAATGTGACTGGTCACCACATAACTGACCCTAAGGGTGACAGGTCAGCACATCCCTGTCCTCACCACATAACTGACCCTAAGGATGAAAGGTCAGCACATCCCTGTCCACCACATAACTGAACCTAAGGATGACAGGTCAGCACATCCCTGTCCCCATCACACAACTGACCCCAAGGATGACACATCAGCACATTCCTGTCCTCACCACATAGCTGACCATAAGGGTGAATGATCACCACATAACTGACCCTAAGGATGACAGGTCAGCACATCCCTGTCCTCACCACATAACTGACCCTAAGGATGACAGGTCAGCACATCATTGTCCTCACCACATAACTGACCCTAAGGATGACAGGTCAGCACATCCCTGACCGCACCCCATAACTGACCCTAAGGATGACAGGTCAGCACATCATTGTCCTCACCACATAACTGACCCTAAGGATGACAGGTCAGCACATCCCTGTCCTCACCACATAACTGACCCTAAGGATGACAGGTCAGCACATCACTGTCCCCATCACATAAGATGACAGGTCAGCACATCCATGTCCTCACCACATAACTGACCGTAAGGATGACAGATCAGCACATTCCTGTCCCCACCACATAACTGACCCTAAGGATGATAGGTCAGCACATCCCCGTCCTCACCACATAACTGACCCTAAGGATGACAGGTCAGCACATCCCCGTCCTCACCACATAACTGACCCTAAGGATGACAGGTCAGCACATCACTGTCCCCAGCAGATAACTGACCATAAGGATGACAGGTCAGCACATCCCTGTCCCCATCACATAAGATGACACGTCAGCACATCCATGTCCTCACCACATAACTGACCCTAAGGAAGCGTGGTCAGCACATTCCTGTCCTCACCACATAACTGACCCTAAGAATGACAGGTCAGCACATTACAGTCCTCACCACATAACTGACCCTAAGGATGAAAGGTCAGCACATCCCTGTCCACCACATAACTGACCCTAAGGATGACAGGTCAGCACATCCCTGTCCCCACCACATAACTGACCCTAAGAGTGACAGGTCAGCACTATTTACTTCACTTTACTATATCACCACATTTTTTCTGAATTTCTCAATAACAAACTTTTGGCTTAGGGGGGCCGTGAAGACAATGCTGATGCACTAGGGCGTCATGATGGAAAAAAGTTTGGGAACCACAGCCATTGGGATGCTCAACCTGGTGGCACATCCTCCCCACCACACGGCCCATTACTTCACTGAGTGGTGCCCAGGAAGAGAGCATTGGGCGGGGACAGAAGCAGCAGACAACAGGGGGAGGAACAGAACTAGGGATGGACATCAGAAGCACGGCATCGATTAGTTGCCAGGCTTCCAACATCACATCATGTGATGCGATGGTAACTAGCCATCACATCGCTACAATTCAATACTATAACAATCTATTCTCCCGGTATGCAGCGATGTGTTCTCCCCCTCCACAGCCAGCCATCGGATAGGCATCAGATAGCTGCATCAGATGGCTGGCAACCATCGAATTTCCGGTATTCGATGGAAAAAGTACTTCCACGGTTAATGAAAAGTAAAATGCAGGTAGTCATCTCCCAGCACCCCCCACCAGCGCTACCCCCTATTAAGTCATGGGGCTGTCTAAAGGATGTGCATGCCTATGGTGGCTGGTCCTATACAAGGTACCAGCCACAGCATCAGTATGTAAGATTCTGAGCATCAACGGAGACAGGTAGTAGGGCGGTGGGGAGATGGGCACACTGTCAGCCATGCAGCACCACCCCTGGAGAGATTCTAGAATGCCAGTCAAGCTACGCTGCCCGACTAGTGAAAATCTGCAGCAGATCCTGTGGGCCTGTTTTGATGGGGTACCTGGAGCTGCATTGTTAATCTGGCCCTGTCTGTAGGGGCGGGCTGGGATGGGGGCCCTGTTTCCAGTGCCTTGAATGGACCGTGCGCTGCCATTCAGTTCAGTCACTACCTTTTGCTGTGCCCATGTACAGCCCTGCCCACCAAGCTCTGCACAATGTATATTACAGTACTAGAGTTGTATTTACCATGATTCAGACTATTTGCTAGGTATATGGGAAGCTATTATAAGCATTTGCCATTTAATAAAAACAGGAATCTGAACCATTAGACCATAATTAATGGTCTTGGTGACCTTGTACTGGATTATCTGGCATATTTTTGTGTTGCAGAGACAGTTGTCACTTTTCCATTTCTATTGTTTTTGTGTCTCATTTTATCACACGTTTAACAATTATACAGGATCCTGGAGAAAAACTTTTGAGAATCAGCGAGATCTACTGTCTCCTGCTTATTTATCAGGCTGCCATGTTTAAAAATGTTTCTGCTTTGTCAAATCAAAATACATTGAACTGAGTGGGCAAATTATTATAACCACCAAGTGATGTTATACAAAGTAGCTATTCCGCAGGTAATGCTGACGTAGGATGTCCATAAGAACAGAAAGGCGAAGGTCTACAGAGAGTAATGAAGTGCGTCACTCGTGCAATAACGAATAAATTACACGATCTGACAGACTTTGAACGTGGAATGATTGTTGGGGCACAGAGCAGCAATGTGAGTATTGGCACAACGGCTGCACTGGTGAATTGTTAGAGGACGACACTTGTGTACACAGAGTGGACCAGCAGACAAAAAACTGGGTATTAGCACAAGGTCTGTGCTCCTAAACATATCCTGCGTGTACAAGTGGAACGGAGAGTGGACAGAATTGTTCAGTCCCATAGAAAAGCAAGAGAGCATCAAATTACAGATAATCTGATTCAGGGAGCAATTCAAATGGCCTCTCACAGTATATTACATGGCATGGGCTACAGAAGCAGGCGGCCTCTCACAGTGCATTACATGGTATGGGCTACAGAAACAGGCGGCATCTCACAGTACATTACATGGCATCGGCTACAGAAGCAGGCGGCCCCTCACAGTACATTACATGGTATGGGCTACAGAGGCAGGCGGCCTCTCACAGTACATTACATGGCATGGGCTACAGAAGCAGTTGGCCTCTCACAGTATATTACATGGCATGGGCTACAGAAGCAGGCGGCCTCTCACAGTATATTACATGGCATGGGCTACAGAAGCAGGCGGCCTCTCACAGTGCATTACATGGTATGGGCTACAGAAGGCGGCCTCTCACAGTACATTACATGGCATGGGCTACAGAAACAGGCGGACCCTCACAGTACATTACATGGCATGGGCTACAGAAGCAGGCGGACCCTCACAGTACAGTGTATGGGCTACAGAAGCAGGCGGCCTCTCACAGTACATTACATGGCATAGGCTACAGAAGCAGGTGGGCCCTCACAGTACAGTACATGGTATGGGATACAGAAGCAGATGGCCCCTCACAGTACAGTGTATGGGCTACAGAAGCATGCGGCCCCTCACAGTACATAACATGGTATGGGCTACAGAAGCATGAGGCCCCTCACAGTACAGGATATGGTATGGGCTACAGAAGCAGGCGGCCCCTCACAGTACAGTACATGGTATGGACTAAAGAAGCAGGCGGACCCTCACAGTACATTACATGGCAAGGGCTACAGAAGCAGGCGGACCCTCACAGTACATTACATGGCAAGGGCTACAGAAGCAGGCGGACCCTCACAGTACAGTACATGGGCTACAGAAGCAGGCGGCCTCTCACAGTACATTACATGGTATGGGCTACAGAAGCAGGCGGCCTCACACAGTACATTACATGGCATGGGCTACAGAAGCAGGCGGCCTCTCACAGTACATTACATGGCATAGGATACAGAAGCAGGCGGCCCCTCACAGTACAGTACATGGTATTGGCTAAAAAAGCAGGTGGACCCTCACAATACATTACATGGTATGGGCTACAGAAGCAGGCGGCACCTCACAGTACATTACATGGTATGGGCTACAGAAGCAGGCGGCCCCTCACAGTACAGTAAATGGTAAGGGCTACAGAAGCAGGCGGCCCCTCAGAGTACAGTGTATGGGCTACAGAAGCAGGTGGCCCCTCATAGCACATGGTATGGGCTACAGAAGCAGTAGGCCCCTCACAGTACATGGTATGGGCTACAGAAGCACGTGGCCCCTCACAGTACATTACATGGCATTTGCTACAGAAGCAGGCGGCCCCTCACAGTACATTACATGGCATGGGCTACAGAAGCAGGCGGCCCCTCACAGTACATTACATGGTATGGGCTACAGAAGCAGATGGACCTCACAGTACAGTACATGGTATGGGCTACAGAAGCAGGCGGACCCTCACAGTACAGTACATGGTATGGGCTACAGAAGCAGGCGGACCCTCACAGTACAGTACATGGTATGGGCTACAGAAGCAGGTGGCCTCTCACAGTACATTACATGGTTTGGGCTGCAGAAGCAGGCGGGCCCTTCACAGTACAGTACATGGTATGGGCTACAAAAGCAGGCAGACCCTCACAGTACAGTACATGGTATGGGCTACAGAAGCAGAAGGCCTCTCACAGTACATTACATGGCATGGGCTACAGATGCTGAAGGCCTCTCACAGTACAGTACATGGTATGGGCTACAGAAGCAGACGGCCTCTCACAGTATATTACATGGTATGGGCTACAGAAGCAGGCGGACTCTCACAGTACAGTACATGGTATGGGCTAAAGAAGCAGGCGGACCCTCACAGTACAGTACATGGTATGGGCTACAGAAGCAGGCGGACCCTCACAGTACAGTACATGGCAAGGGCTACATAAGCAGGCGGCCCCTCACAGTACATGGTATGGGCTATAGAAGCAGGAGGCCCCTCACAGTACATGGCATGGGCTACAGAAGCAGGCGGCCCCTCACAGTACATTACATGGCTTTTGCTACAGAAGCAGGCGGCCCCTCACAGCACATTACATGGCTTTTGCTACAGAAGCAGGCGGCCCCTCACAGTATATTATATGGCATGGGCTACAGTAGCAGGCGGCCCCTCAGAGTACAGTACATGGTATGGGTTACAGAAGCAGGCAGCCTCTCACAGTACATTACATGGCATGGGCTACAGAAGCAGGCGGACCCTCACAGTACATTACATGGCATGGGCTACAGAAGCAGGTGGACCCTCACAGTACAGTACATGGTATGGGCTACAGAAGCAGGCGGACCCTCACAGTACATTACATGGTATGGGCTACAGAAGCAGATGGCCTCTCACAGTACATTACATGGCTTTTGCTACAGAAGCAGGCGGACCCGCACAGTACATTACATGGTATGGGCTACAGAAGCAGGCGGCCTCTCACAGTACATTACATGGTATGGGCTACAGAAGAAGGCGGCCTCTCACAGTACATTACATGGTATGGGCTACAGAAGCAGGTGGCCCCTCACAGTACAGTAAATGGTATGGGCTACAGAAGCAGGCGGCCCCTCACAGCACATGGTATGGGCTACAGAAGCAGGAGGCCCCTCACAGTACATGGTATGGGTTACAGAAGCAGGCGGCCCCTCACAGTACATTACATGGCATTTGCTACAGAAGCTGGCGGCCCCTCACAGTACATTACATGGTTTGGGCTACAGAAGCAGGCGGACCCTCACAGTACTATACATTACATGGCATGGGCTACAGAAGCAGGTGGGCCCTCACAGTACAGTACATGGTATGGGCTACAGAAGCAGGTGGACCCTCACAGTACAGTACATGGTATGGGCTACAGAAGCAGGCGGACCCTCACAGTACAGTACATGGTATGGGTTACAGAAGCAGGCAGCCTCTCACAGTACATTACATGGCATGGGCTACAGAAGCAGGCGGACCCTCACAGTACATTACATGGCATGGGCTACAGAAGCAGGTGGACCCTCACAGTACAGTACATGGTATGGGCTACAGAAGCAGGCGGACCCTCACAGTACATTACATGGTATGGGCTACAGAAGCAGATGGCCTCTCACAGTACATTACATGGCTTTTGCTACAGAAGCAGGCGGACCCGCACAGTACATTACATGGTATGGGCTACAGAAGCAGGCGGCCTCTCACAGTACATTACATGGTATGGGCTACAGAAGAAGGCGGCCTCTCACAGTACATTACATGGTATGGGCTACAGAAGCAGGCGGCCCCTCACAGTACAGTAAATGGTATGGGCTACAGAAGCAGGCGGCCCCTCACAGCACATGGTATGGGCTACAGAAGCAGGAGGCCCCTCACAGTACATGGTATGGGTTACAGAAGCAGGCGGCCCCTCACAGTACATTACATGGCATTTGCTACAGAAGCTGGCGGCCCCTCACAGTACAGTACATTACATGGTTTGGGCTACAGAAGCAGACGGACCCTCACAGTACTATACATTACATGGCATGGGCTACAGAAGCAGGTGGACCCTCAAAGTACAGTACATGGTATGGGCTACAGAAGCAGGCGGACCCTCACAGTACATTACATGGTATGGGCTACAGAAGCAGGTGGACCCTCACAGTACATTACATGGTATGGGCTACAGAAGCAGGCGGCCTCTCACAGTACATTACATGGCATGGGCTACAGAAGCAGGCGGACCCTTACAGTACATTACATGGCATGGGCTACAGGAGCAGGCGGACGCCTCACTGTACATTACATGGTATGGTCTACAGAAGCAGGCGGACCCTCACAGTACATTACATGGTATGGGCTACAGAAGCAGGCGGCCTCTCACAGTACATTACATGGTATGGGCTACAGAAGAAGGCGGCCTCTGACAGTACAGTACATGGTATGGGCTACAGAAGCAGGCGGCCTCTCACAGTATATTACATGGGCTAAAGGAGCAGGCGGCCTCTCACAGTACATTACATGGTATGGGCTACAGAAGCAGGTGGACTCTCACAGTACAGTACATGGTATGGGCTGCAGAAGCAGGCGGACCCTCACAGTACAGTACATGGTATGGGCTACAGAAGCAGGCGGACCCTCACAGTACAGTACATGTTATGGGCTACAGAAGCAGGCGGCCTCTTACAGTATATTACATGGGCTACAGAAGCAGGTGGACTCTCACAGTACATTACATGGTATGAGCTACAGAAGCAGGCAGAGCCTCACAGTACATTACATGGTATGGGCTACAGAAGCAGGCGGCCTCTCACAGTACATTACATGGCATGGTCTACAGAAGCAGGCGGCCTCTCACAGTACATTACATGGTATGGGCTACAGAAGGAGAAGGCCTCTCACAGTACAGTACATGGTATGGGCTACAGAAGCAGGCGGCCTCTCACAGTACATTACATGGTATGGGCTACAGAAGCAGGCAGACCCTCACGGTACAGTACATGGTATGGGCTACAGTAGCAGAAGTCCTCTCACAGTACATAACATGGGCTACAGAAGCAGGCGGCCTCTCAGTACATTACATGGCAAGGGCTACAGAAGCAGGCGGATCCTCACAGTACAGTACGTTAAATGGCATGGGCTACAGAAGCAGACGGACCCTCACAGTACAGTACAGTACACTCTATGGGCTACAGAAGCAGGCGGACCCTCACAGTACAGTACATGGTATGGGCTACAGAAGCAGAAGGCCTCTCACAGTACATTAGATGGCATGGGCTACAGAAGCAGAAGGCCTCTCACAGTACAGTACATGGTATGGGCTACAGAAGCAGGTGGCCTCTCACAGTACAGTACATGGTATGGGCTACATAAGCAGGTGGACCCTCACAGTACATGGTATGGGCTACAGAAGCAGGTGGACCCTCACAGTACAGTACATGGGCTACATAAGCAGAAGGTCTCTCACAGTACATTACATGGTATGGGCTACAGAAGCAGGCGGCCTCTCACAGTATATTACATGGGCTACAGAAGCAGGTTGTCTCTCACAGTACATTACATGGTATGGGCTATAGAAGCAGGTGGCCTCTCACAGTACAGTACATGGTATGGGCTACATAAGCAGGTGGACCCTCATAGTACATGGTATGGGCTACAGAAGCAGGCGGACCCTCACAGTACAGTACATGGGCTACATAAGCAGAAGGTCTCTCACAGTACATTACATGGTATGGGCTACAGAAGCAGGCGGCCTCTCACAGTATATTACATGGGCTACAGAAGCAGGTTGTCTCTCACAGTACATTACATGGTATGGGCTATAGAAGCAGGTGGCCTCTCACAGTACAGTACATGGCATGGGCACTGCGATGAATACGCATATGCAGATTGCGAAAATCGGCCAACTACGAGCGAACGCTTCTTAGCAACCGGGTCTGAATCAGCTCCTAAGTGTCTTGTTTATTTCTACAACCTCATTGCTTTTTCTCCCATTTTGCATGGGTACCTCTCTCCACCTGTCTGCCCCTGCTCCATCTCCTGTGTGCACCTGTCCACATTGTGTGTGCATCTAAAATCACATGCAATACACCACCCCCACAAACCTATGCCTTGGCTTCCCGCTTCCTCTCACTTATTTACCCCACATCCTAATTTTCCCTCTTACCCTAGATCCTAACCTCCTCTCTTTCGACAACTTAATCCTAACCGCTTTTCTCCCCTACAGAAGCCTAACCTCATCTTTCCCCCCCTATCCTTCCCTCTTCATCCATGACCTAACCTTAATCTCACCTCTTCATCCATGACCTAACCCTAATCTCACCTCTTCATCCAGGACCTAAACCTAATCTCACCTCTTCATCCACGACCTAACCCTAATCTCACCTCTTCCTCTATGACCTAACCCTAATCTCACCTCTTCATCCATGACCTAACCCTAATCTCACCTCTTCCTCCACGACCTAACCGTAATCTCACCTCTTGATCCATGACCTAACCCTAATCTCACCTCTTCATCCACGACCTAACCCTAATCTCACCTCTTCAACCACGATGTCAGGACTGCGACTATTTCAGTACATAAAGATAGATTACTTTTTCCAAAGTTCCTTTGTGGTCGTTGGAGGAGCTATCCTGCTTGCTGGCGTTCTTCACATACATGGAATAGAGAGTTAAAGTGATCATCTGTTTCGAAGGTGTTGTCAGGTTGTGGGATTCCTAGATTGCTCATTATTTCAAACCTGATTCCATTTGGGTCACATGTTCTGAAACTTCCTATGGATCACAGACCTCTAGTATAAAGCCTGTTACTGTGTCTCAGTGTCTGTGCAACGTTACTTTCAGGTCTTTCTTGGACTCCTGCCAGATCTCTGCTGTGCCTGTGGGTTGCTGTGGACTTTGCTATATCTCCGTTCGTGTTCCAGCTTAACTTCTGATGCCAGTTACCAGCCGCACTACAGAGCTCAGCATAGCCATTGCCTAAGTATTGCTTTTTGCTCCACTGCTGTGGTTTCACCTTTTGCTGCACCATTTACTTTGCCTGTTGCCTCTCACTCCTGTGGACATCGAACCCATCTTCGTTACAGTTGTCAACTGCACAGTTACAGATATCATCACCGCATCACAGGGCTCAACCCTGTTCCGGATTCTAGTCACACCGCAGGGCTCAACCCTGTTCTGGAACACCTTCACAGGGCTCAACCCTGCTTCAACCTCATTGCATCACAGGGCTCAACCCTGCTCCGACCTCAAGATATCACAGGGCTCAACCCTGCTCCGACCTCACCGTATCACAGGGCTCAACCCTGCTCCGACCTCACCGCATCACAGGGCTCAACCCTGCTCCGACCTCACCGCATCACAGGGCTCAACCCTACTCCGACCTCACCGCATTACAGGGCTCAACACTGCTTCAACCTCACAGCATCACAGGGCTCACTCTGCTCAGATATCCATCACTACAGGGTTCCACCCAGGTGAAGCTCCTGTATACCATCCTGAGGTGCCTCATACTGGACTCGGGATTCCCTACCATATTAGCTCTTCTGTGTTAAAGACTATATATAGGAGGTTTTCTCCTTTACTCATTATTGCTTATGTGAACCTCAGTGTTGTTGAGACTTTGTGAGACATTGCTATTATATTTCTCCTGTGACTAAATTCCATTTACTTTTATTCCGTGCTATCGAGATTTCATGAAAAGATCATTCCTAAAGCCACCCCAGTTTATGGTGCCTAGTAAGCCTGCCTCCTCCCAGGAGTCTCAAGTGTCGGCAGCCGTGACACACGACCTAACCATAATCTTACCTCTTCATCCACGACCTAAACCTAATCTCTCCTCTTCATCCACGACCAAACCCTAATCTCTCCTCATCATCCACAACCTAAACCTAATCTCACCTCTTCATCCACGACCTAACCCTAATCTCACCTCTTCATCCATGACCTAATCTCACCTCTTCATCCACGACCTAACCCTAATCTCACCTCTTCATCCACGACCTAACCCTAATCTCACCTCTTCATCCACGACCTAACCCTAATCTCACCTCTTCATCCACGACCTAACCCTAATCTCACCTCTTCATCCACAAAATAAGACTAAAAATCCAGCAACAAATCCTGAGCAATTGTAGAAATGTTAATAATCGTATGTGGTTATTTGCACATAAGCATCACAAGTTTCCCTTACTAGGAAAGAGAGAAACAATCTTAAAACATAAAGAGTAAAACAATTTTATTCAAATAATTTCAGTCAACATAATCATGCAAGACAATGGGAACAGCAGCTCAGTATTGTGTCATTCTGCAGAGGCTCAAATACCAGTCACCACTCAAGATGGGATGGGTACGGGATGCCGGCACTATAGACCCTGGCGGTCAGAATCCCGAAGCCAGCGTCCCGACAGGGTTAGGATACCAAATCCTAACCCTCCTTCCACCCCTACCCCGCACCCTAGACCTAACCCTCCCCCCTTACTGCCTAACTCTAACCCTTCCCCTAACCCCAGTACTTACCGTTGGGATGCTGGCGCCGACATTCTAAGTGCCAACACCCGACTGTTGGTATTATGGCCGCATCCCCTCAGGATTTATGTACATAAGAACAGTTCCTGCATCATTCATGTATCACTTTTCTGGATTACAATAATCATTACATCTTGGCCAGATTGTCAGTATAAATGGCCATAACACAGCAGCAATCCAACAAAACCTGTTCCTGCCCCATTTGGAGTCTCTGTTGGGGTATATAATATACTATCCAGGATTAAGTATTTCCAGATATACTATAGCAGTGTTTCCCAAACTAATTTCTCAGGGAGCACTAACAGTGCATGTTTTCCAGGTCTCCCCACAGAATCAAAAGTGAAATAATTAGTTCCACTTGTGGATCTTATAAAAAGTGTCAGCCAGTAATAAGTACACCTGTATACCTGCTAGAAGATCTGGAAACCATGCACTGTTAGTGCTCCCTGAGGAATGAGTTTGGGAAACACTGTACTTTAGTAACCTTTGTGTTTCTCCTATAGGGAAGCCACATGCATTGTCCATCGCAGATTTGGAGCTTGTATCCTCAGTTCATGCACTCAGGGTACAATCCCAGCGGGGACCATGGTAACAGCCACTAATTACTACTAACTGTACCATTATGGAGACCGGACAGCTAAGCACTCAGGGTACAATCCCAGCGGTGACCATGGTAACAGCCACTAATTATTACTAACTGTACCATTATGGAGACCGGACAGCTAAGCACTCAGGGTACAATCCCAGCGGTGACCATGGTAACAGCCACTAATTATTACTAACTGTACCATTATGGAGACCGGACAGCTAAGCACTCAGGGTACAATCCCAGCGTTGACCATGGTAACAGCCACTAATTATTACTAACTGTACCATTATGGAGACCGGACAGCTAAGCACTCAGGGTACAATCCCAGCGGTGACCATGGTAACAGCCACTAATTATTACTAACTGTACCATTATGGAGACCGGACAGCTAAGCACTCAGGGTACAATCCCAGCGGTGACCATGGTAACAGCCACTAATTATTACTAACTGTACCATTATGGAGACCGGACAGCTAAGCACTCAGGGTACAATCCCAGCGGTGACCATGGTAACAGCCACTAATTATTACTAACTGTACCATTATGGAGACCGGACAGCTAAGCACTCAGGGTACAATCCCAGCGGGAACCATGGTAACAGCCACTAATTATTACTAACTGTACCATTATGGAGACCGGACAGCTAAGCACTCAGGGTACAATCCCAGCGGTGACCATGGTAACAGCCACTAATTATTACTAACTGTACCATTATGGAGACCGGACAGCTAAGCACTCAGGGTACAATCCCAGCGGTGACCATGGTAACAGCCACTAATTATTACTAACTGTACCATTATGGAGACCGGACAGCTAAGCACTCAGGGTACAATCCCAGCGGTGACCATGGTAACAGCCACTAATTATTACTAACTGTACCATTATGGAGACCGGACAGCTAAGCACTGAGGGTACAATCCCAGCGGTGACCATGGTAACAGCCACTAATTATTACTAACTGTACCATTATGGAGACCGGACAGCTAAGCACTCAGGGTACAATCCCAGCGGTGACCATGGTAACAGCCACTAATTATTACTAACTGTACCATTATGGAGACCGGACAGCTAAGCACTCAGGGTACAATCCCAGCGGTGACCATGGTAACAGCCACTAATTATTACTAACTGTACCATTATGGAGAACGGACAGCTAAGCACTCAGGGTACAATCCCAGCGGTGACCATGGTAACAGCCACTAATTATTACTAACTGTACCATTATGGAGAACGGACAGCTAAGCACTCAGGGTACAATCCCAGCGGTGACCATGGTAACAGCCACTAATTATTACTAACTGTACCATTATGGAGAACGGACAGCTAAGCACTCAGGGTACAATCCCAGCGGGAACCATGGTAACAGCCACTAATTATTACTAACTGTACCATTATGGAGAACGGACAGCTAAGCACTCAGGGTACAATCCCAGCGGTGACCATGGTAACAGCCACTAATTATTACTAACTGTACCATTATGGAGAACGGACAGCTAAGCACTCAGGGTACAATTCCAGCGGTGACCATGGTAACAGCCACTAATTATTACTAACTGTACCATTATGGAGACCGGACAGCTAAGCACTCAGGGTACAATTCCAGCGGTGACCATGGTAACAGCCACTAATTATTACTAACTGTACCATTATGGAGACCGGACAGCTAAGCACTCAGGGTACAATCCCAGCGGTGACCATGGTAACAGCCACTAATTATTACTAACTGTACCATTATGGAGACCGGACAGCTAAGCACTCAGGGTACAATCCCAGCGGTGACCATGGTAACAGCCACTAATTATTACTAACTGTACCATTATGGAGACCGGACAGCTAAGCACTCAGAGTACAATCCCAGCGGGGACCATGGTAACAGCCACTAATTATTACTAACTGTACCATTATGGAGAACGTACAGCTAAGCACTCACGGTACAATCCCAGCCGTGACCATGGTAACAGCCACTAATTATTACTAACTGTACCATTATGGAGAACGGACAGCTAAGCACTCAGGGTACAATCCCAGCGGTGACCATGGTAACAGCCACTAATTATTACTAACTGTACCATTATGGAGACCGGACAGCTAAGCACTCAGGGTACAATCCCAGCGGTGACCATGGTAACAGCCACTAATTATTACTAACTGTACCATTATGGAGAACGGACAGCTAAGCACTCAGGGTACAATCCCAGCGGTGACCATGGTAACAGCCACTAATTATTACTAACTGTACCATTATGGAGACCGGACAGCTAAGCACTCAGGGAACAATCCCAGCGGTGACCATGGTAACAGCCACTAATTATTACTAACTGTACCACTATGGAGACCGGACAGCTAAGCACTCAGGGTACAATCCCAGCCGTGACCATGGTAACAGCCACTAATTATTGCTAACTGTACCATTATGGAGACCAGACAGCTAAGCACTCAGGGTACAATCCCAGCGGTGACCATGGTAACAGCCACTAATTATTACTAACTGTACCATTATGGAGAATGGACAGCTAAGCACTCAGGGTACAATTCCAGCGGTGACCATGGTAACAGCCACTAATTATTACTAACTGTACCATTATGGAGAATGGACAGCTAAGCACTCAGGGTACAATCCCAGCCGTGACCATGGTAACAGCCACTAATTATTACTAACTGTACCATTATGGAGACCGGACAGCTAAGCACTCAGGGTACAATCCCAGCGGTGACCATGGTAACAGCCACTAATTATTACTAACTGTACCATTATGGAGACCGGACAGCTAAGCACTCAGGGTACAATCCCAGCGGTGACCATGGTAACAGCCACTAATTATTACTAACTGTACCATTATGGAGAACGGACAGCTAAGCACTCAGGGTACAATCCCAGCGGTGACCATGGTAACAGCCACTAATTATTACTAACTGTACCATTATGGAGAACGGACAGCTAAGCACTCAGGGTACAATTCCAGCGGTGACCATGGTAACAGCCACTAATTATTACTAACTGTACCATTATGGAGACCGGACAGCTAAGCACTCAGGGTACAATCCCAGCGGTGACCATGGTAACAGCCACTAATTATTACTAACTGTACCATTATGGAGAACGGACAGCTAAGCACTCAGGGTACAATCCCAGCGGGAACCATGGTAACAGCCACTAATTATTACTAACTGTACCATTATGGAGAACGGACAGCTAAGCACTCAGGGTACAATCCAGCGGTGACCATGGTAACAGCCACTAATTATTACTAACTGTACCATTATGGAGACCGGACAGCTAAGCACTCAGGGTACAATCCCAGCCGTGACCATGGTAACAGCCACTAATTATTACTAACTGTACCATTATGGAGAACGGACAGCTAAGCACTCTAGGACGAGAATTCAATTTTAATTGGATAGTTTTAAAATCAGGTTGCTCTGTCTATGGGGGAGATTCAGTTCCTGGTGAAATGCGCCTTCGTAATGGCAGATAAGACAGTCTGTGTCCATGTTCAGTATCTTTGGTCATTTATTCTCACACTCCATAGGGGAACGCAGGGATAGGAGCAACGATTCCTACTGTAATAAGTGGTAATGTCTGCAGTCACTGCTTCCTGCCAGCACAGCGTCCCCTATATGCAGTATTTCTTATATATTAACATAGAATTTAACTTCCAGATAATAACTATATAATACACTGCTGTAAACTGATGTGTACAATATTACAGGTCTCTCCTATAGGGAAGCCGCGTGCACTGTCCATAGCAATCCATGCAGATTCCCCTATAGCAGAGGTGGGGTAACACTACTAGAGGGGCAGAGAATTCACATTAAGGGATAAAAAAATGTGTATGTGTAATAAGGGGCGACTACTGTGTCATTAGAAAAATGGATATAGCATGTGCCATAGAGGAACAAGCAACATTAAATACTGTACAACATGGATACAATGTAATCAGGAATGTGAAGGAGGCTGCGGTTGGAGGCTGCGGTTGGAGGCTGCGGTTGGAGGCTAAGGATTTGTAAGCTAAGGATTTGGAGTAGGGTCAAGCAAAGTCCTGCTAGTGATTGTGATGTGGTAGGTGGAGGTATTAAGGGCTAATATCTAGGGAAGAGGGGCATTTAGGGACTCAGAGGGGCAGCAAGAAAAGCTGCTAAGAGCGCAGGTCACAGATACCAGAAACAATGACATTCAAAAGGCAATTTTACTAAATAGCAGATGGGGGAGGATAAAAATATTAGCTGGAACTGTATAAGAGAATCCGGAGTAAAGGTTGGAGGCCGGACGCTGGAAAAGGATAGCGGCAGATCGGTGGTCACTCCTTGGCCTTGCCAATTATAGCCAGGATGTAGAGGAAGATGTTAATGATATCCGTATACAGATTGAGAGCAGCAAATACATATTCTTCAGGGCTGAGAGATAACTGCTTGTTACCCAGGATCATCTGCGTGTCCACAGCCAAAAACTAGGGAGAAAGAAACAAATGAATCCATAAAGTTATGCTGAACATTATATCACATCTACTGCGCTGAGCATTATATCACATCTACTGCGCTGAGCATTCTATCACATCTACTGCGCTGAGCATTATATCACATCTACTGCGCTGAGCATTCTATCACATCTACTGCGCTGAGCATTCTATCACATCTACTGCGCTGAGCATTCTATCACATCTACTGCGCTGAGCATTATATCACATCTACTGCGCTGAGCATTATATCACATCTACTGCGCTGAGCATTATATCACATCTACTGCGCTGAGCATTATATCACATCTACTGTGCTGAGCATTATATCACATCTACTGTGCTGAGCCTTATATCACATCTACTGCGCTGATCCCTATATCACATCTACTGTGCTGAGCCCTATATCACATCTACTGCGCTGAGCATTATATCACATCTACTGCGCTGATCCCTATATCACATCTACTGTGCTGATCCCTATATCACATCTACTGCGCTGAGCATTATATCACATCTACTGCGCTGAGCATTATATCACATCTACTGCGCTGAGCATTATATCACATCTACTGCGCTGATCCCTATATCACATCTACTGCGCTGATCCCTATATCACATCTACTGCGCTGATCCCTATATCACATCTACTGTGCTGAGCCCTATATCACATCTACTGTGCTGATCCCTATATCACATCTACTGTGCTGAGCATTATATCACATCTACTGTGCTGAGCATTATATCACATCTACTGTGCTGAACATTATATCACATCTACTGTGCTGAGCATTATATCACATCTACTGCGCTGAGCATTATATCACATCTACTGCGCTGAGCCCTAAATCACATCTACTGCGCGGAGCATTATATCACACCTACTGCGCTGAGCATTATATCACATCTACTGCGCTGAGCATTATATCACATCTACTGCGCTGAGCATTATATCACATCTACTGTGCTGAGCATTACATCACATCTACTATGCTGAGCATTATATCACATCTACTGCGCGGAGCATTATATCACATCTACTGTGCTGAGCATTATATCACATCTACTGCGCTGAGCATTATATCACATCTACTGCGCTGAGCATTATATCACATCTACTGCGCAGAGCATTATATCACATCTACTGCGCTGAGCATTATATCACATCTACTGTGCTGAGCCTTATATCACATCTACTGTGCTGAGCCCTATATCACATCTACTGTGCTTATTACATCTACTGCGCTGAGCCTTATATCACATCTACTGCGCTGAGCCCTATATCACATCTACTGTGCTGAGCCTTATATCACATCTACTGTGCTGAGCCTTATATCACATCTACTGTGCTGATCCCTATATCACATCTACTGCGCTGATCCCTATATCACATCTACTGCGCTGATCCCTATATCACATCTACTGCGCTGATCCCTATATCACATCTACTGCGCTGATCCCTATATCACATCTACTGCGCTGAGCCTTATATCACATCTACTGCGCTGAGCATTATATCACATCTACTGCGCTGAACCCTATATCACATCTACTGCGCTGATCCCTATATCACATCTACTGCGCTGATCCCTATATCACATCTACTGCGCTGATCCCTATATCACATCTACTGCGCTGATCCCTATATCACATCTACTGCGCTGATCCCTATATCACATCTACTGTGCTGATCCCTATATCACATCTACTGTGCTGAGCCTTATATCACATCTACTGTGCTGATCCCTATATCACATCTACTGTGCTGAGCCTTATATCACATCTACTGTGCTGAACCCTATATCACATCTACTGCGCTGATCCCTATATCACATCTACTGTGCTGATCCCTATATCACATCTACTGTGCTGAGCCTTATATCACATCTACTGCGCTGAGCATTATATCACATCTACTGTGCTGATCCCTATATCACATCTACTGTGCTGAGCCTTATATCACATCTACTGTGCTGATCCCTATATCACATCTACTGTGCTGAGCCTTATATCACATCTACTGCGCTGAGCATTATATCACATCTACTGTGCTGAGCCCTATATCACATCTACTGCGCTGAGCCTTATATCACATCTACTGCGCTGATCCCTATATCACATCTACTGTGCTGATCCCTATATCACATCTACTGTGCTGAGCCTTATATCACATCTACTGCGCTGAGCATTATATCACATCTACTGTGCTGATCCCTATATCACATCTACTGTGCTGAGCCTTATATCACATCTACTGTGCTGATCCCTATATCACATCTACTGTGCTGAGCCTTATATCACATCTACTGCGCTGAGCATTATATCACATCTACTGTGCTGAGCCCTATATCACATCTACTGCGCTGAGCCTTATATCACATCTACTGCGCTGATCCCTATATCACATCTACTGCGCTGATCCCTATATCACATCTACTGTGCTGAGCCCTATATCACATCTACTGTGCTGATCCCTATATCACATCTACTGTGCTGAGCCCTATATCACATCTACTGTGCTGAGCCTTATATCACATCTACTGCGCTGAGCCCTATATCACATCTACTGTGCTGAGCCTTATACTACATCTACTGTGATAAGCCCTGTGGCTGGAGGCTGGCCCCACGTGTTTAGTGGCCGCCGTGGCACTGAAGGTGTTAACCCCCGTTCTGCGGCGCCATTTTTAAAGGGCAAGAGGGCGCTAGACACCATATTTACATGTATTAAAGGCGCTAGCACCCGAGTGTTTAAAAATTAAATGTATTTTATTTTTTAGGTTGCAGCAGCCGGGACCCGTTTCCGCGGCTATGTATTAAGCCCCGGTGTGCCGGGGGTAAGGGAGGCCTTTATGTGTGCTCCAGCTATGGGCCACCCCTGGAGACTGCCAGGCTATGTGCCGACTGCTGGGGATCGGGAGCAGAGCTCCTGGCACCTTAGTGTATCAAGGAGCTATTGCAGCTGGGACTCATGTCCTGGACTACAGGGCTGAGTGACACACAGGGTGACCGGCTAGCCGCCCCCGTGTGGTGCTGTGTGCTGTCCGCTAAGGACTGGGAGCTTAGCTTCCGGTGCTCCAGCTACACAGCAGGCAGAAGGGCTGTAAGATGTCTGCCGGGGACCGGGAGCAATACTCCAGGAACTCCAGGAAGCCGCTGCAGCTGAGACAGGTGCCCCTGACTGCGGCGCTATGTGCATACATGCGGGGGACAGGGAGGAGAGCACGCTCCCGGGACCACCAGCGCTGAGCTATATGCTGGGGACTGAGAGCTAAGCTCCCAGCACCATGGTAGCCAAGCCCAGCACTGAGCTACATGCTGGGGACTGAGAACTAAGCTCCCAGCACCTCAGCACCATGGTAGCCAAGCCCAGCGCAGAGCTATATGCTGGGGACTGAGAACTTAGCTCCCAGCACCTCAGCACCATGGTAGTCAAGCCCAGCGCTGAGCTATATGCTGGGGACTGAGAACTTAGCTCCCAGCACCTCAGCACCATGGTAGTCAAGCCCAGCGCTGAGCTATATGCTGGGGACTGAGAGCTAAGCTCCCAGCACCTCAGCACCATGGTAGCCAAGCCCAGCGCAGAGCTATATGCTGGGGACTGAGAGCTAAGCTCCCAGCATCTCAGCACCATGGTAGCCAAGCCCAGCGCTGAGCTATATGCTGGGGACTGAGAGCTAAGCTCCCAGCACCTCAGCACTGTGGTAGCCAAGCCTAGCGCTGAGCTATATGCTGGGGACTGAGAACTTAGCTCCCAGCACCTCAGCACCATGGTAGCCAAGCCCAGCGCTGAGCTATATGCTGGGGACTGATAACTTAGCTCCCAGCACCTCAGCACCATGGTAGCCAAGCCCAGCGCTGAGCTATATGCTGGGGACTGAGAGCTAAGCTCCCAGCACCTCAGCACTGTGGTAGCCAAGCCTAGCGCTGAGCTATATGCTGGGGACTGAGAACTTAGCTCCCAGCACCTCAGCACCATGGTAGCCAAGCCCAGCGCTGAGCTATATGCTGGGGACTGAGAGCTAAGCTCCCAGCATCTCAGCACCATGGTAGCCAAGCCCAGCGCTGAGCTATATGCTGGGGACTGAGAACTTAGCTCCCAGCATCTCAGCACCATGGTAGCCAAGCCCAGCGCTGAGCTATATGCTGGGGACTGAGAACTTAGCTCCCAGCACCATGGTAGCCAAGCCCAGCGCTGAGCTATATGCTGGGGACTGAGAACTTAGCTCCCAGCACCTCAGCACCATGGTAGCCAAGCCCAGCGCTGAGCTATATGCTGGGGACTGAGAACTTAGCTCCCAGCACCTCAGCACCATGGTAGCCAAGCCTAGCGCTGAGCTATATGCTGGGGACTGAGCGCTAAGCTCCCAGCACCTCAGCACCGTGGTAGCCAAGCCCAGCGCTGAGCTATATGCTGGGGACTGAGAACTTAGCTCCCAGCACCTCAGCACCATGGTAGCCAAGCCCAGCGCTGAGCTATATGCTGGGGACTGAGAACTTAGCTCCCAGCACCTCAGCACCATGGTAGCCAAGCCCAGCGCAGAGCTATATGCTGGGGACTGAGAGCTAAGCTCCCAGCACCTCAGCACCGTGGTAGCCAAGCCCAGCGCTGAGCTATATGCTGGGGACTGAGAACTAAGCTCCCAGCACCTCAGCACCGTGGTAGCCAAGCCTAGCGCTGAGCTATATGCTGGGGACTGAGAACTAAGCTCCCAGCACCTCAGCACCATGGTAGCCAAGCCCAGCGCTGAGCACAGTAAATAAAAACACACTGTGGAAAAAACACCAACACATAACTAGAAATAATGTTAAATAAAATGTCTAAAAGTATTTGACCCTGCATAGGCAGCACTGCAGCTCGGGATCTAAGTCTGATGCTGGGCACAGTCATGTAATGTAAATGTATGTAACCTTGTATAGGCAGCACTGCGCTGGGCACATAGATCCCGAGCTGCAGTGCTGCACTGTGTGCTAAGGGCCTGATTCAGACCCGGTCGCAAGCGCTGAGCGCTCGCAACCGGGTCGATGGTGGCCCACAGCGCATGCGCACGTCGGAGCCGGCTCCGTTGTGCGCATGCGCGAGACCCGGCTAGCGACGGGCAATCCGTCGCTCCGGGTATCGCACCAAAGGGGGCGAGCTGTCGATGTTGAGTGACAGCTCGCCCCTTTTGGTGGGCGGGCCGGGGGGGTGGCTGCCCAAATGGAGGCGTTCCCATGAGAACGCCTACCGTTTGGGGGCTCTGATAGAGTCAAAATCACTCCAGGGCTTGTGGCTGGGAAACCCTACCGCAGGGTTTCCGTCGCAAGTCCGATGGTCGCGATGGTCAAGACCATCGCGACCATCTTTTTGGACGCTCGTATATGCTGTGGGTGGTGACCCACAGCTATACGAGCGTCCAGGAGGACGCTCCTTCTTAATGGAGGAGGGCCCTGATTCAGAGCGAGTGCCCTGGTCAGAGCGTCCGGCTCTGAATCAGGGCCCAAGTCTGATGCTGGGCACAGGCATGAAATGTAAATGTATGTAACCTTGTATAGGCAGCACTGAGCTGGGCACATAGATCCCGAGCTGCAGTGCTGCACTGTGTGCTAAGACTGATGCTGGGCACAGGCATGAAATGTAAATGTATGTAACCTTGTATAGGCAGCACTGAGCTGGGCACATAGATCCCGAGCTGCAGTGCTGCACTGTGTGCTAAGACTGATTCTGTGCACAGTCATGTAATGTAAATGTATGTAACCTTGTATAGGCAGCACTGAGCTGGGCACATAGATCCCGAGCTGCAGTGCTGCACTGTGTGCTAAGACTGATGCTGGGCACAGGCATGTAATGTAAATGTATGTAACCTTGTATAGGCAGCACTGAGCTGGGCACATAGATCCCGAGCTGCATTGCTGCACTGTGTGCTAAGACTGATGCTGGGCACAGGCATGAAATGTAAATGTATGTAACCTTGTATAGGCAGCACTGAGCTGGGCACATAGATCCCGAGCTGCAGTGCTGCACTGTGTGCTAAGACTGATGCTGGGCACAGGCATGAAATGTGAATGTATTTAAAATGTATGATTTTAAAAGTAAAGATATGGTAAGAACTTACCCTTCTTATCTCTTTTTCTACAAGGTCCATAGGGTCCACAGGGTGACCTTGGGGTATAGGTGATGCAGATTCATCCGGGCACCTTACGCAGTAAATTCTTCTCCCAGGATGCAACGGTCTCCCTCTATACCCCGCCCCCGTCCAGAGGCACCACAGTTTCATAGCAAGCCAAAGGCCAGAGGAGGATAAAAGAGAGAAGAAAGTCTGGAACACACTAGAATCACATTCTCACACAGGAGACGCAAAACCGGTGACCAGAACGAAGCCTAACTGAAGCACAGGTGCGTCAGGGCGGGTGCCCTGTGGTCCCTATGGACCTCTTAGAAAGAGAGATAAAAAGGGTAAGTTCTTACCATATTTCTACTTTTCTACTTCAAGATCCATAGAAGGTCCACAGGGTGACCATGGGGATTCCCAAAGCAGTACCCTCAAGGACGCGGACTCTCATGTGCAGAAAGGAGAATCCGCCACCCGATGGAAACATCCTGAGTAGCAAATTTATCAAAAGAGTACTAGCTCAAAAAGGTCTGGATAGAAAACCACGTGGCCGCCTTACAAAGCTGTACAGCCGAGGCACCACGAATAGCTGCCCACGAAGGGCCCACAGACCAAGTAGAATGAGCAGTAACAGAGGGCGGGACTGGAAGGCCCTCATGAATGTAAGCCTCAGAGATAGTCATACGAAGCCATCTAGCCAAAGTTTGTTTATTGGCCGGCCATCCTCTCTTGTGGAAACCATAAAGTACAAACGAAGTCTGATTTCCGGAGAGGACTGGTACAATCCACATAAATCTTGAGGGCACGTACCACATCCAATGAGGCCTCCCCTGCCGAGAGGTCTGGGGAATTAAAGGCCGGCACAATAATTGCCTCATTAATGTGGAAACTACAGACCACCTTAGGAAGGAACCCAGGGCGAGTTCGAAGCATTGTCCTGTCCCTGTGAAAAACAAGAAAGGGGGAATGACAAGAGAGAGCCCCCAAATCGGAAACTCTTCTGGCACAAGCAATGGCCAAAAGAAAAACAAACGAACAGTCTTAGCAGTAAGCCATCTGAGGTCCACTGAGCCCAGTGGTTCAAACGAAGGGCCCTGGAGGGCACTAAGGACAACAGCCAAATCCCAAGGCGCTACAGGAGAGACAAAGGGAGGCTGGATATGAAGGACCTGCTGCAGAAAAGTGCGGATGTCAGGAAGAGGAGCAATCCTTCGCTGGAACCACACTGAAAGGGCAGAGATATGGACCTTGAGTGTAGCAAGGTGGAGACCAAGGTCCAAACTCGCCTGCAGGAAAGCAAACACTCTGGATATCCTAAACACCTGGGGTCATAACTTTTTGGATGACACCATTCAAAATAGGTATGCCATACCCTGTGGTAAATTCTAGCAGAAGCAGGTTTACGTGCTCTGAGCATGGTGTTAAACACAGAGTCGGAAAAACCCTTGGACTTTAAGAGGGATGTCTTAAGAGCCACGCCATCAAAGAGAGATGACCCAGATCAGGGTAGAGGCAAGGACCCTGAGACAACAGGTCTGGACGTTGAGGCAACAGCCAAAGAGTGTCGATGGAGAGACTCCGAAGATCTGAGTACCATGGACGTCGGGGCCATGCTGGAGCCACCAGCAGGACCATGCCTCCCTCTTGTTTGAACTTTCGAAGAACACGAGGAAGAAGGGAGATCGGAGGAAACAGGTACACAAACTGGAAAGTCCACTTGACTGACAGAGCGCTCTGGCGTCTCTTGTCCTGGACCCGTACTGTGGCAGTTTGTGATTGTGTCACTTGTCCACTAGGAGCTGAAACACTTCTTGGTGAAGAGACCACTCCCCGGGATGCACGTCGTGATGGCTTAGAAAGTCCGCTTCCCAATTCAGCACTCCTGGAAAGAACAGTGCCGTTATGGCTGGTAGATGGCCTTCTACCCATGTCAGAATGCGTGACACCTCTGTCATTGCCGCCTGACTTAGAGTTCCTCCTTGATGGAAAAGGTAAGCCACTGTCGTGGCGTTGTCTGACTTGCACGGGCTTTCCGTGAAGCAGCAGCCTGGCTTGTTGCATGGCCCTGAAAACTGCCCGCAGTTCCAATATATTGATTGGAAGTGCAGATTCCTCTGCGGTCCACCTTCCCTGAAAGAGTGTGGACCCGTCACTGCGCCCCAACCCCGAAGACTGGCGTCCGTCGTCAGAAGGACCCAGTCCGAGATCCAAAAGGGACGCCCCCTGGTGAGGTGGATCGTCTGTAGCCACCAAGTCAGAGATAGACGTACCTCTGGAGAGAGCATAATCGTTTGAGTCTGTATATGAAGGGGAAATCCATCCCACTTGGAGAGGATCGATTGCTGCAGAGGCAAGGAAAGAAACTGGGCGTACTCCACCATGTCGAACATCGGCCCTATAGATCCCAGTAACTGCATTGCTAAGTGGACTGACAAGGCATCTGCGTACACGCGTCTACAAAGTGGAGATCTTTTCTGCTGTCAGAAAAATCCTTTGCAGTTGTGAATCCAACAGGGCTCCCAGATGGAGCATCCTTTGAGATGGGATCAGGGAGGACTTCTTCCAATTTATCAACCACCCGTGTACCTGGAGCACAAATATCGTTAGCTGCAGGTGGTGGTGAAGTACCTCTGAGGACCCTGATAGTAGCAAGAGGTCGTCCAGGTATGGTAACAGGCAGATCCCCTGCAGCCACAAATACCGCCATGACCTTTGTAAACACCCAAGATGCAGTGGCAAGGCCAAATGGCAGAGCCTGAAACTGGAAATGTTGTTGTGGCACAGCGAACCTGAGAAAACATTGGTGAGCTGAAATAATTGGAATATGCATGTATGCATCCTGACTATCCAGGAATACCATAAAATCCCCAGGTTCCATAGCCAGTATCACTGACCGTAGGGTCTCCATTCTGAGGGAGACCCGTTGCATCCTGGGAGAAGAATTTACAGCGTAAGGTGCCTGGATGACACTGCATCACCTATACCCCAAGGTCATCCTGTGGACCTTATATGGATCCTGAAGTAGAAATGTACAGTCAGGTGCATAAATATTGGGACATTGACAGAATTTTCATATTTTGGCCTGTTCACCACCACAATGGCTTTGAAATGAAAGAAACAAGATGTGCTTTACCTGCAGACTTTCAGATTTAATTTGAGGGTAATTACATCCAAATCAGGTGAACGGTGTAGGAATTACAACGGTTTCAATATGTGCCTCCCACTTTTTAAGGGGCCAAAAGTAATGGGACGATCAACTCAAAAGTTATTTCATGGACAGGTGTGGGCTATTCCCTCGTTATTTCATTATAAATTAAGCAGGTAAAAGGTCTGGAGTTGATTCTAGGTGTGACATTTGCATTTGGAATCAGTTGCTGTCGACTCTCAATATGAGATCCAAAGAGCTGTCGCTATCAGTGAAGCAAGCCATCATTAGGCTGAAAAATCAAAACAAACCCATCAGAGAGATAGCAAAAACATTAGGTGTGGCCAAATCAACTGTTTGGAACATTCTTAAAAAGAAAGAACGCACCGGAGAGCTCAGCAACACCAAAAGACCCGGAAGACCACCGAAAACAACTGTGGTGGATGACAGAAGAATTATTTCCCTGGTGAAGAAAAACCCCTTCACAACAGTTGGCCAAATCAAGAACACTCTCCAGGAGGTAGGTGTATATGTGTCAAAGTCAACAATCAAGAGAAGACTTCACAAGAGTGAATATAGAGGGTTCACCACAAGATGAAAACCATTGGGGAGCCACAAAAACAGGAAGACCAGATTAGAGTTTGCCAAACAACATCTAAAAAAGCCATTACAATTCTGGAACAACATCCTATGGACAAATGAGACAAAGATCAACTTGTACCAGAGTGATGGGAAGAGAAGAGTATGGAGAAGGAAAGGAACTGCTCATGATCCAAAACATACCACCTCATCAGTGAAGCATGGTGGTGGTAGTGTCATGGCGTTGGGATGTATGGCTGCCAATGGAACTGGTTCCCTTGTATTTATTGATGATGATACTGCTGACAAAAGCAGCAGAATGAATTCTGAAGTGTTTCGGGCAATGTTATATGCTCATATTCAGTCAAATGCTTCAGAACTCATTGGACGGTGCTTCACAGTGCAGATGGACAATGACCCGAAGCATACTGCAAAAGCAACCAAAGAGTTTTTTAAGGCTAAAATGTTATGCAATGGCCAAGTCAATCCCCTGACCTGAATCCGATTGAGCATGCATTTCACTTGATGAAGACAAAACTGAAGGGAAAATGCCCCAAGAACAAGCAGGAACTGAAGACATTTGCAATAGAGGCCTGGCAGAGCATCACCAGGGGTGAAACCCAGCGTCTGGTGATGTCTATGCGTTCCAGACTTCAGGCTGTAATTGCCTGCAAAGGATTTGCAACAAAGTATTAAAAAGTGAAAGTTAGATTTAGGATTGTTTAGTTTGTCCCATTACTTTTGGCCCCTTAAAAAGTGGGAGGCACATATAGAAACCGTTGTAATTCCTACACCGTTCACCTGATTTGGATGTAATTACCCTCAAATTAAATCTGAAAGTCTGCAGGTAAAGCACATCTTGTTTGTGTCATTTCAAAGCCATTGTGGTGGTGACTAGAGGCCAAAAAAATGAAAACTCTGTCAATGTCCCAATATTTATGCACCTGACTGTATATTTTGTAAGTAAAATTCACTGGGATTTCTCTGGAGGGCCAGGGGATCCAGAGTTCTCAGTGGGCTGCTGGGTCCCCCAGCCCCTTCCAGAAATAAAATGTCCTCCTATGCAGCCTCATGCCTGGAAGTGGTATGAGGAGGTGCATGGAGAGCTGGCTAATGCAGCCAACTAACTGTGGCAGGGAGCTCCAAAAGAGCTTCCCTTCTGTGGCCAGGAGACTCGGCCCGGGGACCATGCTTGCCCACCTCTGGAGCTCACAGCGCAGCCCGTGCTGCGGCGCCATTTTTAAAGAGAAAAATAGGCGCTAGGCGCCCTGGTTTACATTGTATTAATGGCACTAGGCGTTTATTTGTATGCTGACGTGGCCTGGAACCTCTCCAGTGTTTGCAGCAATAGGTTACCCCCAGGCGTGCTGCACCGGGGGTGGGGGCTGCATCTAAGCACCGCAGCCACAGTTCATATCCGACGGCTGCGGCAAGTGCTGATGTAAGGAACCGCTGAGGGCTCCATGCTTGGCCCCCGGCGCCCCAGCTACATAGGGCTGAGGACCGCACGCATGGTGACCTGGCTACCCGGCTCCCTGTACAGTGGCTGCATGCAGACGTGTGTGCCGGATGCTGGGGATTGGGAGCTACCTCCCGATACCCGATCACAGCAGCGAGGTGATGCCGCTGTTAACCCCTCAGTGTGCGGCACAGGGGGGACGGTGCACAAAGAGCCGCTGTAGATGGGACATGATTGCTGCAGGGCTGTATGCGGACTGCTGGGGACCGGGAGCTCCTGGCGCCCAGGCACTACATATCTGTGAGCTTGCCCGCTGGGGGACAGGGAGAGCCCGCTCATCGGACCCCCATTGTTGAGGCAGAGACAGTAGGTTTAACCCTTGGTGCACCGCGCAGCACCAAGGGAGAGCCCCAGCAGTCCCAGACTGCAGGGCTAAGGGAGCTTGGTGCTGAGCACCGGGCACTGTGTGCTGGGGTCCGGGCACTGTGTGCTGGGGTCCGGGCACTGTGTGCTGAGCACCGGGCACTGTGTGCTGGGGTCCGGGCACTGTGTGCTGAGCACCGGGTACTGTGTGTGCTGGGGCTCGGGAGAGGAGCTGTCGGCACCGCCAGCAGTAAAGTGAGTAAAAGCCCAGCGCTGAGCACCGGGTACTGTGTGTGCTGAGCACCGGGTACTGTGTGTGCTGGGGTCCGGGAGAGGAGCTGTCGGCACCGCCAGCAGTAAAATGAGTAAAAGCCCAGCGCTGAGCACCGGGCACTGTGTGTGCTGGGGCCCGGGAGAGGAGCTGTTGGCACCGCCAGCAGTAAAGTGAGTAAAAGCCCAGCGCTGAGCACCGGGTACTGTGTGTGCTGGGGTCCGGGAGAGGAGCTGTCGGCACCGCCAGCAGTAAAGTGAGTAAAAGCCCAGCGCTGAGCACCGGGTACTGTGTGTGCTGGGGCCCGGGAGAGGAGCTGTCGGCACTGCCAGCAGTAAAGTGAGTAAAAGCCAAGCGCTGAGCACCGGGTACTGTGTGTGCTGGGGTCCGGGAGAGGAGCTGTCGGCACCGCCAGCAGTAAAGTGAGTAAAAGCCCAGCGCTGAGCACCGGGTACTGTGTGTGCTGGGGTCCGGGAGAGGAGCTGTCGGCACCGCCAGCAGTAAAGTGAGTAAAAGCCCAGCGCTAAGCACCAAGTATAACAAAGATACATTGTTAAACAAAACATATAAATGTGTTTAAAATGTTTGTGCAGATCTGAGCTAGGAAAGCAGGTCCTGGGCTGCAGTGTGTAACAGCCTGATGCTGTGCGCAGGCATATAGTGTAAATATATATATATTTTACAAATATTTAACATGATTTCTCTGGGAGACCAGGGGATCCAGAGTCCTCAATGGGCTGCTGGGTTCCCCAGCCCCATACAGAGAAATAAATTGTCCTCCTATGCAGCCTCATGCCCGATAGTGGTATGAGGAGGTGCATAGGATGCTGGTCAGGGCAGCCAGCTGATATGGCCAGGAAACCCTGCCCGGGGACCTTGCGCGCTCACCTCTGGAGCTCAGATTCAGGCAGAGGTGGCAGGCTTGGTCCCTTAGCAGATTCCTGGAAGTCAGTTTTGGAGGGAAACCGCCCCCGGCCATAGACAAGCCGACTATTGGGTGGCGACTAAAACACCAGGTAGGCTCGGGCATAGGGGAGTGACCACTCCCCTCCCTGTCCATAGGGGACAAGGTTAAACGTGCATGTGGCCCACACATGAATGGTCTCAGGATGCTTTACTGTTGGCATGACACAGGATGAAGACACTTGGAGAATGGCCTGGTGTCAAGAAGGGCAGCAAAGAAGCCACTTCTCTCCAGGAAAACATCAGGGACAGACTGACATTCTGCACGAGGTACAGGGATTGGACTGCTGAGGACTGGGGTAAAGTTATTTTTTCTTATGAATCTCCTTTCAGATTGTTTGGGGTAACTGGAAAATGCTTGTCCGGAGAAGGAAAGGTGAGCGCTACCATCAGTCCTGTGTCATTCCAACAAAAAAGCATCCTGAGACCATTCATATGTGGGGTTGCTTCTCAGCCAAGGGAGAGGGCTCATTCACAATTTTGCCTAAGAACACAGCCATGAATAAAGAATAGTACCAACACATCCTCCAAGATCAACTTCTCCCAACCATCCAAGAACAGTTTGGTGATGAACAATGCCTTTTCCAGCATGATGGAGTACCTTGCCATAAGGCAAAAGTGATAACTAAGTGGCTCGGGGAACAAAACATTGAAATTTTGAGTCCATGGCCAGGAAATTCCCCAGACCTTAATCCCATTGAGAACTTGGTCAATCCTCAAAAGATGGGTGGACAAACAAAAACCCAGAAATTCTGACAAACTCCAAGCATTGATTAGGCAAGAATGGGCGGCCATTAGTCAGTACGTGGCCCAGAAGTTGAGTGACAGCATACCAGGGCGAACTGCAGAGGTCTTGAAAAAGAAGGGTCAGCACTGCAAATATTCACTCTTTGCATAAACTTAATGTAATTGTCAATAAAAGCCTTTGACACTTATGTAATGCTGTAATGTTACCTCAGTATACCATAGTAACATCTGACACTTATGTAATGCTGTAATGTTACCTCAGTATACCATAGTAACATCTGACACTTATGAAATGCTGTAATGTTACCTCAGTATACCATAGTAACATCTGACACTTATGTAATGTTACCTCAGTATACCATAGTAACATCTGACCCTTATGTAATGCTGTAATGTTACCTCAGTATACCATAGTAACATCTGACACTTATGTAATGTTACCTCAGTATACCATAGTAACATCTGACCCTTATGTAATGCTGTAATGTTACCTCAGTATATCATAGTAACATCTGACCCTTATGTAATGCTGTAATGTTACCTCAGTATACCATAGTAACATCTGACACTTATGAAATGCTGTAATGTTACCTCAGTATACCATAGTAACATCTGACACTTATGTAATGTTACCTCAGTATACCATAGTAACATCTGACACTTATGAAATGCTGTAATGTTACCTCAGTATACCATAGTAACATCTGACACTTATGTAATGTTACCTCAGTATACCATAGTAACATCTGACACTTATGTAATGCTGTAATGTTACCTCAGTATACCATAGTAACATCTGACACTTATGTAATGTTACCTCAGTATATCATAGTAACATCTGACCCTTATGTAATGCTGTAATGTTACCTCAGTATATCATAGTAACATCTGACCCTTATGTAATGCTGTAATGTTACCTCAGTATACCATAGTAACATCTGACACTTATGTAATGCTGTAATGTTACCTCAGTATACCATAGTAACATCTGACACTTATGTAATGCTGTAATGTTACCTCAGTATACCATAGTAACATCTGACACTTATGTAATGCTGTAATGTTACCTCAGTATACCATAGTAACATCTGACCCTTATGTAATGTTACCTCAGTATACCATAGTAACATCTGACACTTATGTAATGCTGTAATGTTACCTCAGTATACCATAGTAACATCTGACACTTATGTCATGCTGTAATGTTACCTCAGTATACCATAGTAACATCTGACACTTATGAAATGCTGTAATGTTACCTCAGTATACCATAGTAACATCTGACACTTATGTAATGCTGTAATGTTACCTCAGTATACCATAGTAACATCTGACCCTTATGTAATGTTACCTCAGTATACCATAGTAACATCTGACCCTTATGTAATGTTACCTCAGTATACCATAGTAACATCTGACAAAAAGGTCTAAAAACACTTAAGCAGCAAACTTTGTGATAACCAACACTTATGTCATTCTCATAACTTTTGCCCATGGATGTATCTATCTAATATCTATCTATATATCTATCTCATGTCTATCTATCTCTCTCATATGTATCTCATGTCTATGTATCTCATGTCTATGTATCTCATGTCTATGTATCTCATGTCTATGTATCTCATGTCTATCTATCTCATGTCTATCTATCTCATGTCTATCTATCTCATGTCTATCTATCTCATGTCTATCTATCTCATGTCTATCTATCTCATGTCTATCTATCTCATGTCTATCTATCTCATGTCTATCTATCTCATGTCTATCTATCTCATGTCTATCTATCTCATGTCTATCTATCTCATGTCTATCTATCTCATGTCTATCTATCTCATGTCTATCTATCTCATGTCTATCTATCTCATGTCTATCTATCTCATGTCTATCTATCTCATGTCTATCTATCTCTCGTCTATGTATCTCATGTCTATCTATCTCATGTCTATCTATCTCATGTCTATCTATCTCATGTCTATCTATCTCATGTCTATCTATCTCATGTCTATCTATCTCATGTCTATCTATCTCATGTCTATCTATCTCATGTCTATCTATCTCATGTCTATCTATCTCATGTCTATCTATCTCATGTCTATGTATCCCATGTCTATCTATCTCATGTCTATCTATCTCATGTCTATCTATCTCATGTCTATCTATCTCATGTCTATCTATCTCATGTCTATCTATCTCATGTCTATCTATCAATCTCATATCTATCTATCTCTCATTATTATCTATCTATCTCATATCTATCTATCTCTCATTATTATCTATCTATCTCTCTCATATCTATCTCATGTCTATCTCTCGATGCATCTATCTCTCATATCTATCTATCTATCTATTATCAATCTATCTATTATCAATCTATCTATTATCAATCTATCTATTATCAATCTATCTATTATCAATCTATCTATTATCAATCTATCTATTATCAATCTATCTATCTATTATCAATCTATCTATCTATTATCAATCTATCTATCTATCTATCTAATATCTATCTATCTATCTATCTATCCCGCACACACACACTAAACTATTCTGGGTGGAGGGTCAGAACATGTGGCAGGAAGCCAGCTCACAGAACAGGAACTACACATCAGACTGCAATCTCCGTTATGCATAGGACAAGGGCATAATTCCCCCAAACGCATTGTTGGATGTCTGATGATAAGTATGGGATGTTTATAACTGCAAGATGGCTTGTTACATGGATATGGCACATTAAATTAATTATTTTGCATGATTTTGGAGTGCTGGTCCTTTTCCTCATTTGGAACCCATGTTGGATACAAATGTCCTGAAGAGTCCAAGTGTATGAAGTGCAGGGATCAGAGGGTAATTTTAGGCTGAGTAAAGCTTTATAAACCCTTGACCCAGCATGCATTTGTCAGGTGGGGGTGGTGACCTTACCCCCCACCCCACGACTGCTCACTGGCTGGCTGGGCTGATGTGTACTATCTCCCACATAGCGTTACTCTGTGTTTATTCGCTTGATATTAGCTGGCCTCATGCCAGTTCATATCTTAATATGCACGGCGAATGCGCACTTTGATAGAGCCACTGAGCACATGCCGTCCGGTGTGTGCAGCAGTGATCACGGTGAGTGAAATAAACATGCGAATCCCAGGGACCCCACACTTTAAAAAATAAGAGTTATGGTAGTCTTACCATTGAGAATTATTTTCCATAGGGTCCACAGGGATAATGTGGCTGGAGTGATCCAGGCACCAAACAGTTAAGCTTTCAGCTCCCAGGATGCCTCACGGTCCTCCCCCACATATACCCCCCCGCCCACAGACACAGGCATTCAGTTCTTTAAACAAGCCCAGGTAGGAGAAGGAAAGAGAAGAACAATCGTACACCAGAAACACTCTCAGAAAGAAAAATTACCCAATGAAGCCAGGTGGGTCAGGGTGGGCGCCCTGTGGACCATATGGACTTAGAAGATAAAAAGAGTTATCAATGGTAAATCTTCCATAACTCTTATTTTCTTCTTCAGGGTCCATAAGGATCCACAGGGATACCATTGGGATGTCCTATAGCAGTTCCCCTAAGGATGGGGGACGCTCCTGAGCATAAAGGACAAAGGAAGCATCCTGAGAGGCAAACGTATTACAGGCGCAAAACCTATGAAAAGTGTGGACAGAAGACCACGTGGCTGCCTAGCACAATTATTCAGCAGAGGCACCATGACTAAACGCCCACGATTGTCCCACAGACTGGGTAGAATGTGCTGTTACCGTGCTTAGGACAGGGAGATCAGCCTGTGTGTACACCTGAGAGATAGTCATAACCACCTAGCCAGAGTCTGCTTATTAGCTGGCCATCCTCGTTTGTGAAAACCATATTGTACAAAAAGAGCATCTGACTTCCTAACAGAGTTTGTACGCTCCACATATATATGGAGAGCACGTACTACATCCAGGGAGACTTCACCAGCAGAAAGGTCTGAAGACTGAAAAGCTGGAAACACAATCTCTTCATTCACATGAAAAACAGGACACTACCTTAGGAAGGTAACCCTCCCTTGTACGGAGAACAGCTCTATCGTGGTGAAAAATCAAATATGGGAAGTCCACAAGAGAGCTGCCAAAATCAGAGACACTGCGTGCAGAAGAGATAGCGAGGAGAAAAAGTTACGACTGTAAACCATTTCAAATAAAAAAAAAAAAAAAAAGAGTCAAGAGGTTCAAATAGAGGAGCTTGTAGCCCCTTGAGAACCAAAGATAAATCCCAGGGTGCTACCGGTGGGACAAAGGGTGGCAGAACTCGGAGAAGCCCCTGAAAGAAAGTTCTAACATCCGGCAAAGAAGCAATCTTTTTCTGGAACCAAACTTACAGTGCAATGCACTCTCAGGGTGGCCAGGCGGAGACCAAGGTCTAAACCAGCCTGGAGAAAAGAAAGTACCAGGGAAACCCTAAAAACCTCAGGGTCATACTTTCTGTGGGAACACCATTTACCAAAAGACTGCCAAACTCTGTAATAGATGCGGGCAGAGGAAGGTTTTCATGCCCTAAGCATTGTTTGAATCACAGAGCTGGAGAAACGTTTGGCTCTTAAGATGGAAGACTCAAGAGCCACACGTCAAAGACAGACGGGGTAAGTCCGGATGTAGGTAGGGACCCTGCGCTAACAGATCCAGCCATAGAGGAAGAGGAAACGGAATGTCTATGGATAGATTCCTTATGTCTGTGAACCAATGACGTCTGGGCCATGCAGGAGCCACTAGTATTATAGTTCCGTCTTCCTGCTTGAATTTCCTGAGGACCCTTGGGAGGAGGGAATTCGGAGTAAAGAGCTACGCCAGTTTGAAGTCCCATCTTACTGCCAGTGCATCTACCAAGGCGCCTGAGGGGTCTCTGGTCCTGGAACCGTGGTTGTGATGTGATGCCACAAGGTACGGACCTTGTGGTTGTGACGTGATGCCATGAGGTCTATGTCCAGTAGGCCCCATTTGTTCACTAGGAGTTGTAAAACCCCCGGGTGGAGAGCCCACTCTTCGGCGTGTATGTCCTGATGACTTAGGAAATCTGCTTCCCAGTTGAAGACTCCCGGGATGAACATTGCAGAGATGGCCGGAAGATGACGTTCTGCCCAGATCAGAATATTTGTCACTTCCCTTATGGCTGCATGACTGTGTGTGCCTCCTTGATGCTTGAGACTGTGGGCGCGTTGTCAGATTGGATCTGGACCGGCCTGCCCTGGAGCAGGTCCTGTGCCATGAGTGCTTTGTATACTGCTCGAAGCTCCAGAATGTTTATGGGAAGATGACTTTCCTGCTTTGTCCATCTTCCCTGAATGGTGTGATGCCCTGTCACCACCCCCCCATCCGCGAAGACTGGCATCCATGGTGAGTAGCACCCAATTTGGAATCCAGAATGGGCGCCCTTTGTCTAGATGATCCTTTTGTAGCTACCACAAGAGAGAGATGAACCTAAAGAGTGAGAAGGATCCTCTGGGACTTTATTAGATGATACTGTCCGTTCCACCGGGAGAGAATCAATTTTTGCAGAGGCCTGGAGTGGAACTGAGCATATTCCACCATGTCGAAGATGGATACCATTGTCCCCAGGACCTGCATAGCTGATAGAATGGATACCCTTCGATTGTGTAGCATTTTGTGGATTCCCAATGATAGGGCCACAATCTTGTCCTCTGGTAGAACAGTTGACTGTGTCAATATCAGAAGGTCGTCCAGATATGGTAGTATTCTGATTCCCTGACGCCTGAGTGAGGCCGTCATAACCGCCATTATTTTGGTGAATACCCGAGGGGCCGTTGATAGGTCAAAGGGCAGTGTCTGAAATTGGTAATGTTGTTTTGCAGGACAGCAAACCGCAAAAATTGTTGGTGGGATGGCGTAATAGGCACATGCAGATACGCATCCTGAATGTCCAGGGAAGCATTAAAGTCCACAGGTTCCATTGCCATAATAATTGACTGAAGAGTCTCCATACGGAACTTAGGTACACGGATTAACTTGTTGAGGGTTTTCAGGTTTAGGACAGTTTCCAATTAATTTTGCATACACGTTAAAGTTTTGCATGCCGGACTTTGCCTACATTGCGTATTTTAGGTGCGGAAACTTATCTTGCACGTAACCGCTATTCGCCCTATTCAATTTCAAAAGACGCGAAAATGGCGACATGCGATGTCAGAACAGGCGAAAAGTGGTGTCAGAATCGAGGAAATCATCCTGAACCCCCCAAAAAGATGTAGAAACTTTGGGGATCAATATAGTAGTGCCCGATTAGCTGTAATAAAACTGTTTGGGGTACTTAAGTTCACACGATTGCCTCCAATTAGCTTCTTTGCACAAGTGGTGAAGAATGGCATAAAGCAGTATTTTTTGGAGAAAATAAATAGTCCTGTCAAATTTGGGGTACCAAAATAGAGTGGACTAATAACCCCTTCCTTGTTGACCCACAGGAACCGGGATTATCACCCCGGCCCGCAGCAGGGAGTAAATAGTCTCCTGGAGGGCAAAGGCCTTAACAGAATCTGAAGGGAGAGTTGTGCAAAAAAAACTTCTTGGGAGGATGCCTCCGGAAAGTGAGAGCATACCCCCTGAGGGACTACTCGGACCCAGGCGTCTGTTGGTGTTAGATGCCAGTAGTCTGCAAATTGGAGAAGTCGGCCCCCACCCTGGGATCCCCCAGGAGGCGGCCCGCCCCATCAGGCAGAGGGTTTGTCGTTGAGCTTAGAAGCTGGACGTCTAGCCGGTCAGGACCTTTTCGTTTGCTGCTTAGTTGTTCTGAAAGAACTAGACACAGCCTGGAGGAATTCTGACCTTTTGCTCGACCCTGAGGATGAAAGGACCGAAAAGAAGACTGCCTAAATTTCAACGTAGCTGTCGATGGCAATCCTGCAGATTTTGAAGATCCAGAGTAGCTATTATCTTTCCTAATGCTGCTCCAAAATGTATATTCCCAAAAAGGTAAGGATTCCAGAGCCTTCTTTGACCTTGTGTGTGCTTTACAGGACCTTACCCAAAGGGCCCTACGAGCAACAACTGAAGCTGCAAATGCTTGAGAAGCCAGGAGCCCAGCATCTATTGCAGCTTTTCCCAAATAGAAGGCCGCTTCCCGTATGTAGGAGATATAGGTCAGCTGTTCTCTGGTAGCATTTGGTAGAGTATCTTCCAATGCCCTCGTCCATTGTTCAACAGCCTTGGATACCCAAGCCTCAGCCAAATACTGCTTTAAGAGAAGATGCTGACGGAATAGGCAAAGTAACGTTCCTGACTAAATATGTCACATGAGTATCCACAATATGAGGGATTTCCCACTTTGTACATTCAGAAGCTGTGAAAGGATAATATGAGATATGGTAAGAACTTACCCTTGTTATCTCTATTTCTACGAAGTCCATAGGGTTCCACAGGATACCTTGGGGTATAGGTGTGACGTCAATCGCAGGGCACCAAAGAGTTAAGCTTTCAGCCTCCCAGGATGCACTAGGTCCCCCTCCTATACCCCGCCCCCGAGCCAAGGCACCTCAGTTAGTTACCAAGCCATAGGCCGGAGGAGGAGAAGGAAGAGAGAGAACAAAGATCTGGACACATACAAGAATCACATTCTCACCAGAGGGAGACGGAAAACCGGTGACCAGAGCAAAGCCCATCTGCAGCACAGGTGCGACAGGGCGGGAGTCCTGTGGAACCCTATGGACTTCGTAGAAATAGAGATAACAAGGGTAAGTTCTTACCATATCTCATATTTTCTACTTCAGGGTCCATAGGGTATCCACAGGATACCTTGGGGATGTCCCAAAGCAGTATCCTTTAAGGGTGGGGACGCTCCTGTGCAGAAAGGAGAATCCGCCGCCCGAAGGAAGCATCCTGAGAGGCGAAGGTGTCAAACCTGTAATACCTCACGAAGGTATGGGCAGAAGACCACGTAGCAGCCTTGCAGATCTGAACTGCCGAGGCACCACGTCGAGCTGCCCACGAAGGACCCACAGACCTAGTGGAATGAGCCTTCAGAGAAGGAGGGACCGGTAGGCCTTCATGAAGATAAGCTTCAGAAATAGCCATACGGATCCAGGCTGCCAAAGTTTGCTTTGAAGCAGGCCAACCCTTTTTACGGAAGCCAAAGAGGACAAAGCGTCCGACTTCCTAAACGAAGAAGTGCGGTCAACATAAGTCCTTAAGGCCCGCACAACATCCAAAGAGGCCTCACCCACGGAAAGACCCGGTGAGTTAAAGGCCGGAACAACTATTTCCTCGTTAATATGAAACTGGGAAACAACTTTGGGAAGAAACTCGGGCCGAGTGCGGAGCACTGCCCTGTTCCCATAAAAAAAACAAGAAAGGGGGTCTACAAGAAAGAGCCCCTAACTCAGAAACACGTCTGGCCGAAGCAATGGCCAGAAGGAACACAGTCTTAGCTGTTAGCCATTTAAGATCCACTGAGCCCAGTGGTTCAAACGGCGGTCCTTGGAGAGCCCTCAGGACCACAGCCAAATCCCAAGGCGCCACAGGTGGAACAAAGGGCGGCTGAATGCGGAGAACACCCTGCATAAAGGTGCGCACATCCGGGATTGTAGCAATCCTACGGTGAAACCAGACAGATAGGGCCGAAACCTGTACCTTCAAAGAAGCAAGGCGAAGCCCATGATCTAGTCCCGCTTGCAGGAAGGCGAGAATCCGAGACAGACGAAACTCCCGCGGTGCATAACCTCTCGGTCGACACCACTGGAAGAACGTATGCCACACGCGATGGTATATCCTCGCGGAAGACGGTTTCCGAGCTCGTAACATGGTACGCACCACAGAGCTGGAAAACCCCCGGGACCTCAGCATGGCCATCTCAACAGCCACGCCGTCAAAGACAGCCGAGTCAGGTCTCCCCATCATCAGACGTCCCTTCGTCATCCTCATAAGGAGCGGACAGAGACGCCACCGGCCTTTTATGAGACCGCATCACAGACTCCCCTTGCAACACATCCGACAAGTGCTGTACAGAACTCGTCAGGGAGTTAACCCACGCTGGCTCCTGAGAACCCGGGAGCGGGGAAATAGGGAGACTGTGGGGTACCACCAATTGTCGTGGGAACCCCTGCATGGGTGACGACACCACAGACTGCTGGGACAAACCCATCGGAGTAAACGCGGGCTGCGGAGCTAACTGGCCCACTAAAGCTGTTAACGCCTGAGCGAAACAAGCCCAGGGCGGCTCCTGTACCGGTGCTGTAACCGTAATAGGCCGCGCCATGGACAAACACTGCCGGCAAAGGCCCTCCGCGCTACCCTCCCCCTCCGCTAACGGTACTTTGCACGTGGTACACTGTAGCCGGAGGGGAAAATCACTTTCAGACATGATGGCACCACGTATGTGACCTCTCTCACCAATTAAGTATTAAATAGGCGAGAGACCACCCTGCAGCACCGCACCGCAAGGGCTTTAGCAGAAAGAACAGGGACAGTAATAAAGCTGACAGTTTAGAGAAGAAAAGATTACAGGCAGCAGCGCTAGCACAGTCACATACAATGCAGAAAAATAACAATTCCTGCACTAACAGCGCTGATCACTCAACTACACAGACACAGGGCCTGGTAGGACACAGCGCTGCATACACAGACCTGACCACAGCGGAGGAGAGGTATGCGGGGGGACCCAGACCACGATGCTTCCTTCCAGCGCTTCCAGCAGCGTTCACCATGCGTTCTGGAGAAGATGGCCGCCGAGGAGCAGAGAGGAGGCTGGCCTGGGGGAGGAGCGCTGCCACAGGACCAGTCGGCAGCATGCAGAGAGGGCTGTGTGCAGCGGGGGAGGCGCCGGCTGTGAGACAGGGAAGGCGCGCTCCCCTGGCATGCATTTAACCCCTGGGACGCCGCAGCGCTACCGCTCTGCTGCGGTCCGCTGTCCCAGGGGGTAGTGGAAGCGCAGGTTGGTCGCCTGGCTCCACGCTGCAGCCAGTCCCCAGGGAGCCCCCTGCCTGGGGACTTAGGACCATGTGATCAGCGGGGACCCACCGCGGGACCCCGCTGCTTACCTCTGTCCCCCTTGAATCCGGCCATGGTCCGGAGCATCTGGGGTCACCGCTAGCTGTGACCCCAGACGCCCACCAGCATCCCCGGATCAGTACCGGCGTTCTGGTACCGGCGGGGTGTAGGGAAGACAGCATGGACGTCAGGACTGACTGTCCATGCTGTTCATCCAGTTGTGCAGCCACAGCTGCATGAAGAATAAGCTTCAGGGGCTCTTCTAGCCCCCACTCCAACAGGTGCACCCGACTCCGGCCGGGCACCAAACTAAACTGAGGTGCCTTGGCTCGGGGGCGGGGTATAGGAGGGGGACCTAGTGCATCCTGGGAGGCTGAAAGCTTAACTCTTTGGTGCCCTGCGACTGACGTCACACCTATACCCCAAGGTATCCTGTGGATACCCTATGGACCCTGAAGTAGAAACAATGATGCTTATCTTTTTGTAACATGGAACCGTTTATCCGGGTTACCCCATGCCTCTTCCATAAGTTCAGTGAGCTGCTCAGATTTAGGAAACTCAGCTTTTACCACCTTCTGGTGTCTAAACACTGGAGCCTTCTGTCTAGGAGCCAGCTCATCATCCTGTATATTTTAGGATTGATTTAACCACCCTCACCAAAGAAGGAACATCCACTGTAGAAGGACGGTCTTCCTCTCTCGAGCTAGACCCTGGAGAAGAGCCCGGCACATCATCTGATTCCTCTGATGATGCTCCTGAATCTATATGCTGAGCAGACTGATAAAAAGACTACCGGTCTGCTCGCAACAGTCGACTGAGCCATACTATGACTTGAGTGGGCATAAGCATCCACCCAGGAAAGATGTATAGGAGGGGCAAAGATAGCATGCTGTGGGTATCCCATACAAGGAGACAGTGTGGGAGTAGCCAAACGATCCACTAGCTGCGTCATCACCTGAGACAAGGAGGACACCCAAGATGGCTCCTGTACAGGGGCAGTAAGACTGGACTGGTGAGGTGGTTCTTTATAACAGACAGCACACAAACCATCCTTTATAAAGTCCTGAGAGGACTAGGTCACCAAACAGGATTTACATGAAACCAGCACAGGAGCCTCCGCCTCCTGTTTCCCTTTACATTTTGACATATCAATTATAAAGGTAACAGGGCAATGTAATGTGACAGCCTTCACAGATAACAAGTAAATGAAGTACCAAAGAAAACCCCTGCCCACCTGTAACACACACCTGTAACAGAGGGATGAGGAGAAAACACACACCTGTAACACACACCTGTAACAGAGGGATGAGGAGAAAATATACACCTGTAACAGAGGGATGAGGAGAAAACATACACCTGTAACACACATCTGTAACAGAGGGATGAGGAGAAAACACACACCTGTAACAGAGGGATGAGGAGAAAACACACACCTGTAACAGAGGGATGAGGAGAAAACACACACCTGTAACAGAGGGATGAGGAGAAAACACACACCTGTAACAGAGGGATGAGGAGAAAACACACACCTGTAACACACACCTGTAACAGAGGGATGAGGAGAAACACACCTGTAACACACACCTGTAACAGAGGGATGAGGAGAAAACACACACCTGTAACAGAGGGAAGAGGAGAAAACACAGATCTGTAACACACACCTGTAACAGAGGGATGAGGAGAAAACACACACCTGTAACAGAGGGAAGAGGAGAAAACACAGATCTGTAACACACACCAGTAACAGAGGGATGAGGAGAAAACACACACCTGTACCACACACCTGTAACAGAGGGATGAGGAGAAAACACACACCTGTAACAGAGGGATGAGGAGAAAACACAGACCTGTAACACACATCTGTAACAGAGGGATGAGGACAAAACACAGACCTGTAACACACACCTGTACCAGAGGGATGAGGAGAAAACACAGACCTGTAAGAGTGATGAGGAGAAAACACACACCTGTAACACACACCTGTACCACACACTTGTAACAGAGGGATGAGGAGAAACACACCTGTACCACACACCTGTAACAGAGGGATGAGGAGAAACACACCTGTAACACACACCTGTAACAGAGGGATGAGGAGAAACACACCTGTAACACACACCTGTAACAAGAGGGATGAGGAGAAACACACACCTGTAACACACATCTGTAACAGAGGGATGAGGAGAAACACACCTGTAACACACACCTGTAAAAGAGGGATGAGGAGAAAACACACACCTGTAACAGAGGGATTAGGAGAAAACACAGACCTGTAACACACACCTGTACCACACACCTGTAACAGAGGGATGAGGAGAAACACACCTGTAACACACACCTGTAAAAGAGGGATGAGGAGAAGCACACCTGTAACAGAGGGCTGAGGAGAAAACACATACCTGTAACACACACACCTGTAACAGAGGGATGAGGAGAAACACCTGTAACGCACACCTGTAACAGAGGGATGAGAAAATACACACCTGTAACACACACCTGTAACAGAGGGATGAGGAGAAAATGCACACCTGTAACAGAGGGATGAGGAGAAAACACACACCTGTACCACACACCTGTAACAGAGGGATGAGGAGAAACACACCTGTAACACACAGCTGTAACAGAGGGATGAGGAGAAACACACCTGTAACACACACCTGTAACAGAGGGATGAGGAGAAAACACACCCGTAACATACACCTGTAACAGAGGGATGAGGAGAAAACACACACCTGTAACACACACCTGTAACAGAGGGATGAGGAGAAAACACACACCTGTAACAGAGGGATGAGGAGAAAACACAGATCTATAACAGAGGGATGAGGAGAAAACACAGACCTGTAAGAGGGATGAGGAGAAAAACACCTGTAACACACACCTGTAACAAGAGGGATGAGGAGAAACACACACCTGTAACACACACCTGTAACAGAGGGATGAGGAGAAACACACCTGTAACACACACCTGTAACAGAGGGATGAGGAGAAAACACACACCTGTAACACACACCTGTAACAGAGGGATGAGGAGAAACACACACCTGTAACACACACCTGTAACAGAGGGATGAGGAGAAACACACCTGTAACACACACCTGTAACAGAGGGATGAGGAGAAACACACCTGTAACACACACCTGTAACAGAGGGATGAGGAGAAAACACACACCTGTAACAGAGGGATGAGGAGAAAACACAGATCTGTAACAGAGGGATGAGGAGAAAACACAGATCTGTAACACACACCTGTACCACACACCTGTAACAGAGGGATGAGGAGAAAATACACACCTGTAACACACACCTGTAACAGAGGGATGAGGAGAAAATGCACACCTGTAACAGAGGGATGAGGAGAAAACACACACCTGTAACACACACCTGTAACAGAGGGATGAGGAGAAACACACACCTGTAACACACACCTGTAACAGAGGGATGAGGAGAAAACACAGATCTGTAACAGAGGGATGAGGAGAAAACACAGATCTGTAACACACACCTGTACCACACACCTGTAACAGAGGGATGAGGAGAAAATACACACCTGTAACACACACCTGTAACAGAGGGATGAGGAGAAAATGCACACCTGTAACAGAGGGATGAGGAGAAAACACACACCTGTAACACACACCTGTAACAGAGGGATGAGGAGAAACACACACCTGTAACACACACCTGTAACAGAGGGATGAGGAGAAACACACCTGTAACACACACCTGTAACAGAGGGATGAGGAGAAACACACCTGTAACACACACCTGTAACAGAGGGATGAGGAGAAAACACACACCTGTAACAGAGGGATGAGGAGAAAACACAGATCTGTAACAGAGGGATGAGAAAACACAGACCTGTAAGAGGGATGAGGAGAAAAACACCTGCAACACGCACCTGTAACAGAGGGATGAGGAGAAAACACAGATCTGTAACACACACCTGTAACACACATCTGTAACAGAGGGATGAGGAGAAAACACACACCTGTAAGAGGGATGAGGAGAAAAACACCTGTAACACACATCTGTAACAGAGGGATGAGGAGAAAACACGCCTGTAACACACACCTGTAACAGAGGGATGCGGAGAAAACACAGACCTGTAACACACACCTGTAACAGAGGGATGAGGAGAAAACACAGACCTGTAACACACACCTGTAACAGAGGGATGAGGAGAAAACACACACCTGTAACAGAGGGATGAGGAGAAAACACACACCTGTACCACACACCTGTAACAGAGGGATGAGGAGAAACACACCTGTAACAGAGGGATGAGGAGAAAACACACACCTGTACCACACACCTGTACCAGAGGGATGAGGAGAAAACACACACCTGTAACACACACCTGTACCAGAGGGATGAGGAGAAAACACACACCTGTAACACACACCTGTACCAGAGGGATGAGAAAACACAGACATGTAACACACACCTGTACTGTAGAGGGATGAGGAGAAACACAGTGATAGTTATAACTGACAGTCAGAAAATAAAAGGCAGTATCAACACAGCAGCAGCAAACAGTCACACACCATGCATATATTAAGTTGCCATAGACCCTGTATCAACTACTGAAACGCGAGGTTTGGCAGGATATAGAGCACTATATACCTGAATCTGTGGAGAGGTATACAGGGAGAAAGGCCCATAACCTCCTGAGACCAAAGCGCTTCAGCAGAGCACCAATAATGGACTGTGAGCGTCTCATATACACGAGGAGGGTATGAGGAGCGACCCAGACGTGGGAAAACCATTAATGGATCTACGTCTGGGTCGGGGGAGAAGCTGCCGGGGGAGACCCTACCTCCACTAAGCTGCAGCAACCGGCCGGGTACGCTGGCCTCATGGCAGCGGCTTCATGTTTATCTCCAGCGCCGGAAGAAAGGACTGCCGCGAGGAATCACCTTACCTGACATCTCCGTGTGTCCGGTAGCAGTCCGGGCCCCAGCATCACTGCTAGCAAGCTCTGCCGTGACCCGCTGAAATCACCAGAGATATTACTGGTGTTGCGGGCCGGCAGAGGTAGACTGAGTCGCAGTTCATGAGTCTTACTAACTCAGAAAAATGAGCAGTCCCGTTACAGAGGTGCATCTGAATCCTGCCGCACAAAACAAACAACTGAATGCCTGTGGCCGGGGGCTCATATGTGGAGGAGGACCGTGAGGTATCCTGGGAGCTGAAAGCTTAACTGTTTGGTGCCTGGACCACTACAACCACATTATGCCCATGGTATCCCTGTGAATCTCTATGGACCCTGAAGAAGAAAACTGGGGTCCTACTGCACAGTTTCTGGGTCCCATCACAATTTATGCTTTTGAGTTCTGCATATGCCATCAGACCACCCCACATGCCCTACATATACTGTACACTATTGAAAGTCACACTCCTATTTTCAGTACAGATAATGCTTATAAATACATTGCCTCGATCTCACATAGCCAACATATGTAGTGCTGGGGGCAGAGAGGGGTAAGGGCAGGCAGAAGTTGGGACAGTGCTGCAGGTGGCAGCTTGGGCAATGCTGGGGTCAGATAGCAGTTGGGGTAGAGTTGGGGGTTGAGGCACAGAGAAGTTGGGGTAGAGCTAGGGGTAGAGGCATGCAGTGCTGGGGGTAGGAAGGGGATAAGCGCAGACAATATTTGGGGCAGAACTGGGGGGGCAGGAGCGGGTTAGGGGCAGGCAGTACTGGGGGTAGGTAGGGGGTAAAGGTAGATAGCAGCTAGGACAGTACTGGGGTCTAAGGAGGGGGTTAGAAGCATGCAATACTGGGGGCAGTGCTGGAGATAGGGAGGAGGTCAGGATAGAAGCTCGGCCAGTACTGGGGGTAAAGGTAGATAGCAGTTGAGGCAGTGGTTACCTCCTTCCTACTACTGGGAGCCCCTGGCCCGGTCACTGATGTTCAGCCACAGCTTGTCCCTCAGCAGCCAGGTGTAGACCTCCAGCTCCCTCCTGTCCTGGGCAGTACCCACCTCCCCGGCCTCCTGAGTGCAAAAAGCAGGCTGAAGGAGTCGGGGGACGGACCACAGGTTGCTGGTGGAGGCCCGGCACCACCAACAACGCTGCTGCTGCAGCCAAGAAAAATGCCCAATGCAGAGCCTGGAGAGCACGCTGGCTAAATGTCATTGCAGAGAGGCTTGCTGGAGGCCAGGGAGGGAAGGATGGAGGTCCCAGGCATCGATTGGATGAGATGCTGCTGGCGGCGATTGGTTGGGAGACGTTGAGGATGTTATTGGCTGCTGCGAGACACACACAGCGCTTACAGCAGGACCACCAACTGTCACCCCACGTGCTGCCAAACATCACTGGCAGTTCGTGTGGTTTCCTTATTTGAATAGTGAGGGAAGGGAATGTGTTACTACACAGGTATGGGAGGGGATGTGTTACTACAGAGATGAGAGTGGAATGTGTTACTACAGGTATAGGAGGGGAATGTGTTACTACACAGGTGAGGGAAGGGAATGTCAAATGTGTTACTACGGGGAGAGGGAAGGAGGTGTGTTACCACACGGGTGAGGGAGGGAAATGTGTTACTACAGGGGTGAACGGGAGTACTGCGTTACTACAAAGGTGAGGGAAGGGAATAAGTTACTACAGTTGTGAGCGAGGGTAATGTTTTACTACAGGTGTGAGAGATTGCATTTCTGCACAGGTGAGGGAGGGGAATGTCAAATGTGTTACTACAGAGGTGAGCGAGGATAAGGTCTTACTACAGAGGTGTGGGAGTGGAATGTGTTAGTACACAGGTGAGGGAGGGTAACGTATAACTATAGCAGTGAGAGAGAGAATGCATTACTATAGAGGTGAGGGAGTGGAATGTGTTAGTACACAGGTGAGGGAGGGTAACGTATAACTATAGCAGTGAGAGAGAGGATGCATTACTATAGAGGTGAGGGAGTGGAATGTGTTAGTACACAGGTGAGGGAGGGTAACGTATAACTATAGCAGTGAGAGAGAGGATGCATTACTATAGAGGTGAGGGAGAGGAATGTGTTAGTACACAGGTGAGAGAGGGTAACGTATAACTATAGCAGTGAGAGAGAGGATGCATTACTATAGAGGTGAGGGAGTGGAATGTGTTAGTACACAGGTGAGGGAGGGTAACGTATAACTATAGCAGTGAGAGAGAGGATGCATTACTATAGAGGTGAGGGAGTGTAATGTGTTAGTACACAGGTGAGGGAGGGTAACGTATAACTATAGCAGTGAGAGAGAGGATGCATTACTATAGAGGTGAGGGAGAGGAATGTGTTAGTACACAGGTGAGAGAGGGTAACGTATAACTATAGCAGTGAGAGAGAGGATGCATTACTATAGAGGTGAGGGAGTGGAATGTGTTAGTACACAGGTGAGGGAGGGTAACGTATAACTATAGCAGTGAGAGAGAGGATGCATTACTATAGAGGTGAGGGAGTGGAATGTGTTAGTACACAGGTGAGGGAGGGTAACGTATAACTATAGCAGTGAGAGAGAGGATACATTACTATAGACAGACAGACAGATCGCGGAAGGATATCTGATGATAGGACAAAAGGATGTAAGAATGTAGTTGCAATGTCTCATACTCCACAGCGATTAACGTACTTTTTAGCCCCTTTGTTTCCCTATCCTTCTGCTGGCATTACTGTGCTGGCAGTGGAAGACTCATGGCATGGAGCACAGGTAGGGATTGGATATAGGCATTACTGTGCCGGTAGTGGAAAGGACTCATGGCATGGAGCACAGTGAGGAATGGATATAGGCATTACTGTGCCGGCAGTGGCAAGGACTCATGGCATGGAGCACAGTGAGGAATGGATATAGGTATTACTGTGCCGGCAGTGGAAAGGACTCATGGCATGGAGCACAGTGTGCAATGGAATCACATACCCAGGGATACTAAACTACCATCTGCAGTCCCTGTCTTTAGCTAAGAGGTGATACTCTGCCAAGGTAATTTGCAGAACGACTCGCCAGTCGTGTGTGGACAAGTTCGCGATCACGCCTGTGTGGAGGTATTTGTTCTCCTGAGTGGACTAATTATTCGCTATCCCTCTTGTGTGGAAGCATGGATAGTTTTCCTGTGTGGAACTCTCAATGCATCCGGTGTGGACTTATACATAGTAACGCCTGTGTGGACAACTTGCTACTTTTCCTGTGTGGAATCTCTAAAACCTGTGTGGAACTATTTGTCCTTCATCCCATCTGCTGTAGAACTATATCCTCTGGAAGGGACTGAGGACCTCATTCAGAGTCGGTCATTGCGGCCGCACGGTCGTACGCCACCGATGTTCGCTAAACTGCACATGCGTAAAATTCGCAATGCGCGTGCGCAAACTAACTATTACGATCAGAAATTGCTCTCTCCTTGACCACAGCCAGGTCGTTAGTTTGAGTGACAGGATGAGGCGTTTGTGGGTGGTAACAGGGGAAGGTGCTTGAGAACTGGGGAGTGTAGATCCGAACGCAGGCGTGCCTGACTAAGCAAACGGCGTTTTATGGGAGTGCATAATTAACTAAGTAGTGTCATGGCACATGTAACATGGGAGGTTTATACACTGACTTGATCATAGTGCTTAAGAGAGGGTATGGTCAACCTTAAGCGCTACGACCAGCTCTGATGGTTCCCGATGGTCTCGATTGATCCTTATATGCCCGGAAATGACGTGTAATGCGAACGAGAAGTGGGCGTATTTTTAGTCTTACGGCCGCATCCTCCCCTCGCTTGTCCAACTAACGATCCCATCTTAACGACGCAACTTGCGAGTGCATCATTTGCATAACTGGCCCCTTTTCCCTTACGACCGAGCGGCCGCAACGACCGACTCTGAATGAGGTCCTGACTCTGTCTGAGCTGCTCCCTCGCTACATGTACACGTTCCTGAGTATTATCCATTTCTGTGTGCTGAGAAAAACAACACATGACTTCGGCTTCATCTGCTCGGTGTCTGGATGATTAGAAGAACCTCATATCCTCACAATAGGTTACATATAGTGGGGGAAGTGTCCAGCAGTTGTGGTCAGGATTTGCACAGTACCAACATTCATGGCACAAACATGGTCATTAAGATGAAGGTTATTAATACACAGGTAAAGCAGCAGACTAGATGGACCTGTAGGATTCTTTCTGCCCTTCCATTCTAGGATTCAAGTTGTCCCTTAGGTTGGAAAAAGACAAACCATCTATACTGTATTATCGCTGTTTATACAGATTTTATTTACAGGAACATCCATGGAGATTGTCCTGCATTTGTCCTACACTCAGATGTGTATAGATTCTCCCCCATCACGTACAGGTGCCGGTGTGGGCAGGCCGGGAGAGGAGATTGTCCTACACTCAGATGTGTAGATTCTCCCCCATCACGTACAGGTGCCGGTGTGGACAGGCCGGGAGAGGAGATTGTCCTACACTCAGATGTGTAGAGATTCTCCCCCATCACGTACAGGTGCCGGTGTGGGCAGGCCGGGAGAGGAGATTGTCCTACACTCAGATGTGTATAGATTCTCCCCCATCACGTACAGGTGCCGGTGTGGGCAGGCCGGGTGAGGAGATTGTCCTACACTCAGATGTGTATAGATTCTGTCCCATCACGTACAGGTGCCGGTGTGGGCAGGCCGGGAATGGAGATTGTCCTACACTCAGATGTGTAGAGATTCTCCCCCATCACGTACAGGTGCCGGTGTGGGCAGGCCGGGAGAGGAGATTGTCCTACACTCAGATGTGTATAGATTCTCCCCCATCACGTACAGGTGCCGGTGTGGGCAGGCCGGGTGAGGAGATTGTCCTACACTCAGATGTGTATAGATTCTGTCCCATCACGTACAGGTGCCGGTGTGGGCAGGCCGGGAATGGAGATTGTCCTACACTCAGATGTGTAGAGATTCTCCCCCATCACGTACAGGTGCCGGTGTGGGCAGGCCGGGAATGGAGATTGTCCTACACTCAGACGTGTATAGATTCTCCCCCATCACGTACAGGTGCCGGTGTGGGCAGGCCGGGAATGGAGATTGTCCTACACTCAGATGTGTATAGATTCTCCCCCATCACGTACAGGTGCCGGTGTGGGCAGGCCGGGAATGGAGATTGTCCTACACTCAGATGTGTAGAGATTCTCCCCCATCACGTACAGGTGCCGGTGTGGACAGGCCGGGAGAGGAGATTGTCCTACACTCAGATGTGTATAGATTCTGTCCCATCACATACAGGAGCCGGTGTGGGCAGGCCGGGAGAGGAGAAGCTCTGTCATTACACAGCACAGTGGGCAATAGTCCGTATTCAGCACCCACAGGGTCACACGGATAAGAGGAGCTAAACCAGATTACACATAATCCCTTCCAAGTTTAGGCTTCTCACCATTCACCACTGATCTGACCTAGACCAGTACATGCAGAAATGTGCAACCACTGAGACATATATAGATATACAGCAGGTCATCTTCTGCAAGAAGGAAGATGTACAACATTGTGTGTGTGTGTTGGTACAACATTGTGTGTGTGTGTGTTGGTACAACATTGTGTGTGTGTGTGTGTGGGGGGGGGTACAACATTGTGTGTGTGTGTGGGGTACAACATTGTGTGTGTGTGTGGGGGGGGGGTACAACATTGTGTGTGTGTGTGGGGGGGTACAACATTGTGTCTGTGTGGGGGGTACAACATTGTGTCTGTGTGGAGGGGGTACAACATTGTGTCTGTGTGGGGGGGGTACAACATCGTGTCTGTGTGGGGGGGGGTACAACATTGTGTCTGTGTGGGGGGGGTACAACATTGTGTCTGTGTGGGGGGGTACAACATTGTGTCTGTGTGGGGGGGGTACAACATTGTGTCTGTGTGGGGGGGGTACAACATTGTGTCTGTGTGGGGGGGGTACAACATTGTGTCTGTGTGTGTGTGGGCGGTACAACATTGTGTGTGTGGGGGGTACAACATTGTGTGTGTGTGTGGGGGGGATACAACATTGTGTGTGTGTGTGTGGGGGGTACAACAGTGTGTGTGTGTGGGGGGGGTACAACAGTGTGTGTGTGGGGGGGGTACAACATTGTGTATGTGTGTGGGGGGGTACAACACTGAACACTGTGTGTGTGTTGGGGGGTGTACAACATTGTGTGTTTGTGCGCGGAGGGGTGTGCAGCATTTAGTGTGTGTGGGGGTGTACAAATCGTGTGTGTGTGTGTGTGTGGGGGGGGGGTGTACAACATTGTGTGTGTCTGTGTGGAGGGTGTACAACATTGTGTGTGTGGGGGGGTACAACATTGTGTCTGTGTGGGGGGGGTACAACATTGTGTCTGTGTGGGGGGGGGTACAACATTGTGTCTGTGTGGGCGGTACAACATTGTGTGTGTGGGGGGTACAACATTGTGTGTGTGTGTGGGGGATACAACATTGTGTGTGTGTGTGGGGGGGTACAACATTGTGTGTGTGTGTGTGTGTGGGGGTACAACATTGTGTGTGTGGGGGGGGTACAACATTGTGTATGTGTGTGGGGGGGTACAACACTGTGTGTGTGTGTTGGGGGGTGTACAACATTGTGTGTTTGTGCGTGGAGGGGTGTGCAGCATTTAGTGTGTGTGGGGGTGTACAAATCGTGTGTGTGTGTGGGGGGGGGGTGTACAACATTGTGTGTGTCTGTGTGGAGGGTGTACAACATTGTGTGTGTGGGGGGTGTACAACATTGTGTGTGTGTGTGGGGGGGGGGGTGTACAACATTGTGTGAGTGTGTGGGGGTAGGTACAAATTTGTGTGTGGGGGGGTACAACATTGTGTGTGTGTGCAGGGGTGCCGAGAGGGGGGATGGGGAGCGGGTACACTTTACCTGGGCCCGGGCTTCGAGACGGGCCCGGCGGGAGCCCAGGTCTGGCGCCACCCCCCCTCACTTCCTCTCGAATCCCTCCCTCGCAGCAGCCACAGCAATCTCCTCTGCCTGAGGGGGGCAGCGATTACACTGATCGTGCCCCGCTCTGGCTTTGTGCCTTTCTTCTTCTTCTTCAAGGGGGCATGGACACGCCTCCCGCGATTAGGCCATGCCCCCTCTTTACCGGGGCCCGACGGCGCACTCTGTGTGGGGCCACAACATTGTGTGCATGGGGGGTACAACATTGTGTGTGTGTGTGGGGGGGGTACAACATTGTGTGTGTGTGTGTGTGTGTGTGTGTGTGTTGGGAGGGTACAACATTGTGTGTGTGGAGGGGGTACAACATTGTGTGTGTGTGTGTGTGTGTGTGTGTGTGTGTGTGTGTGTAGGGGTACAACATTGTCTGTGTGTGGGGGGTACAACATTGTCTGTGTGTGGGGGGTACAACATTGTCTGTGTGTGAGTGGGGGTGGTACAACATTGTGTGTGTGTGTGGGGGGGTGCAACATTGTGTGTGTGTGGGGTACAACATTATGTGTGTGTGGGGGGTACAACATATTGTGTGTGTGTGTGTGGGGGGGAGGGGGTACAACATATTGTGTGTGTGTGTGGGGGGGGGGAGGGGGTACAACATATTGTGTGTGTCTGTGTGTGGGGGGAGGGGGTACAACATATTGTGTGTGTGTGTGGTAGGGGGGAGGGGGTATAACATATTGTGTGTGTCTGTGTGGGTGTGTGTGTGGGGGGGAGGGGGTACAACATATTGTGTGTGTGTGGGAGGGGGGAGGGGGTATAACATATTGTGTGTGTGTCTGTGTGGGTGTGGGGGGGGAGGGGGTACAACATATTGTGTGTGTGTCTGTGTGGGTGTGTGTGTGTGGGGGGGAGGGGGTACAACATATTGTGTGTGTGGGAGGGGGGAGGGGGTATAACATATTGTGTGTGTGTCTGTGTGGGTGTGTGTGGGGGGGGAGGGGGTACAACATATTGTGTGTGTGTGGGAGGGGGTAGGGGGTATAACATATTGTGTGTGTGTCTGTGTGGGTGTGTGTGTGGGGGGGAGGGGGTACAACATATTGTGTGTGTGTGGGAGGGGGGGGGGTATAACATATTGTGTGTGTGTCTGTGTGTGGGTGTGTGTGTGGGGGGGGAGGGGGTACAACATATTGTGTGTGTGTGTGGGAGGGGGTATAACATATTGTGTGTGTGTCTGTGTGGGTGTGTGTGTGGGGGGGAGGGGGTATAACATATTGTGTGTGTGTGGGAGGGGGTATAACATATTGTGTGTGTGTCTGTGTGGGTGTGTGTGTGGGGGGGAGGGGGTATAACATATTGTGTGTGTGTCTGTGTGGGTGTGTGTGTGGGGGGGAGGGGGTACAACATATTGTGTGTGTGTGGGAGGGGGGAGGGGGTATAACATAGTGTGTGTGTGTCTGTGTGGGTGTGGGGGGGGAGGGGGTACAACATATTGTGTGTGTGTGGGAGGGGGGAGGGGGTATAACATATTGTGTGTGTGTCTGTGTGGGTGTGTGTGTGGGGGGGAGGGGGTACAACATATTGTGTGTGTGTGGGAGGGGGGGGGGGTATAACATATTGTGTGTGTGTCTGTGTGTGGGTGTGTGTGTGGGGGGGGAGGGGGTACAACATATTGTGTGTGTGTGTGGGAGGGGGTATAACATATTGTGTGTGTGTCTGTGTGGGTGTGTGTGTGGGGGGGAGGGGGTATAACATATTGTGTGTGTGTGGGGGGGAGGGGGTATAACATATTGTGTGTGTGTGGGGGGGAGGGGGTATAACATATTGTGTGTGTGTGGGAGGGGGGAGGGGGTATAACATATTGTGTGTGTGTCTGTGTGTGTGTCTGTGTGTGTGGGGGGGAGGGGGTATAACATATTGTGTGTGTGTCTGTGTGTGTGTCTGTGTGTGTGGGGGGGAGGGGGTATAACATATTGTGTGTGTGTGGGGGGGAGGGGGTATAACATATTGTGTGTGTGTGGACGACAAACATTTATAACCAATGAGAGATCCATTGAAAAAAAAACATAACTGATATTTTTTATATTAATGTCTCCAATTGTAACATGCAGAGGAATATACTGCGCTATATCAGAAAGTGCTAATAAATAAGTAAGTAGCTGTCACAATTAGAAGTCCCATAAATATAACAACGTGGAAAAGAAACAAATACATAAAAATAACCAGAGAAATAAAGAGTTGTTCTTATTATTAGCAGAACAATAGTAATTACACAGAAACCTATGAGGCAGCATAATAAGGTAAAGCACCAGGGCCATAGTCTCCAGAGACTCTCATGCTCGGACTACAGAATACTGAGAATTATTATTATTCTATACGTAGCTACACATAGTCAGGGATGTAAAATATATCACACAGGTCACTTTATACATTATATCGGGACATAAGCAATCATATTATTCCTAGCTCTTCAGTGCCGTACACAGCTATATATAACCAGTAACATTTTATTTCTCATTAAGGAAATGCAGGGTAACATAATTAGTGGCTTATTATTGTATATCCACCTACATAGAAGAGTCTACATATCCCTGCCCCCTGGGCTCAGTGTACCCACCCTAGTGCCCAGTCATGTAATCCTAGACTGGGCCTTTCAGATGCTGTAACAAGACTTTTCCCAGAAAGTTTCCTACAGGACCATTCTTCCTGTTGAGGGTGACTTGTTCCTCACACATTACCTTAGAGATCAGCTGATTTATGCAACTCATTTAGGGAACAAGGTTACATCAATGCTTGGTATAAGACGAAAGATACAGAGCAATTAATTACGCATTTCAGAGAAGTGACCTTTACATGGCCTTAAATAGACTTTGATCTATCGTTCTCAGCAATCAAAATTTGGCAACTTCAGTTCATGAATCTATCATGGGCACACAGGATGAGATCTCCTCAGACAGCCGCAGTACTAATCAGAAATGGGGAATACAGGATGAGATCTCCTCAGACAGCCGCTGTACTAATCAGAAATGGGGCACACAGGATGAGATCTCCTCAGACAGCCGCAGTACTAATCAGAAATGGGGAATACAGGATGAGATCTCCTCAGACAGCCTCTGTACTAATCAGAAATGGGGCACATACAAGATGAGATCTCCTCAGACAGCCGCAGTACTAATCAGAAATGGGGAATACAGGATGAGATCTCCTCAGACAGCCACAGTACTAATCAGAAATGGGGCACACAGGATGAGATCTCCTCAGACAGCCACAGTACTAATCAGAAATGGGGCACACACAAGATGAGATCTCCTCAGACAGCCACAGTACTAATCAGAAATGGGGCACATACAAGACTAGATCTCGTCAGACAGCCACAGTACTAATCAGAAATGGGGCACACAGGATGAGATCTCCTCAGACAGCCACAGTACTAATCAGAAATGGGGCACACACAAGATGAGATCTCCTCAGACAGCCACAGTACTAATCAGAAATGGGGCACATACAAGATTAGATCTCGTCAGACAGCCACAGTACTAATCAGAAATGGGGCACACACAAGATGAGATCTCCTCAGACAGCCACAGTACTAATCAGAAATGGGGCACATACAAGATTAGATCTCGTCAGACAGCCACAGTACTAATCAGAAATGGGGCACATACAAGATGAGATCTCCTCAGACAGCCGCTGTACTAATCAGAAATGGGGCACACAGGATGAGATCTCCTCAGACAGCCGCTGTACTAATCAGAAATGGGGCACACAGGATGAGATCTCCTCAGACAGCCGCTGTACTAATCAGAAATGAGGCACACAGGATGAGATCTCCTCAGACAGCCACAGTACTAATCAGAAATGGGGCACACAAGAGGGGAATCACAGATTTTTGACAGATAGAATAGTGGGTGGTTACTCATCCCTCGTTCATAGGGGACATAAGGAGTACACTGGGGTATAGTATGACAGATGGAGTCTGGGCACCTAACAGTTAAAATTGTGCAGCCCAGGTTCCTCCTCCCTTATACCCGGCCCCCAACCCAGGCAGGCCAGTCAAGTTATCAAGCCTAATGCAGGAACGGGAAGGAGAATGAAGACTGGCACACACACAGATACAAACACCCAAAGAGACAGGGAAACCAGAAAGCGAGGAAAAATCCCCCGCCAGGCAGGTGTGTCAGGGTGGGTGCCCTGTGTCCCCTATGGAGTTCGAAGAAAAGGATTTAACAGGTAAGACATAAATCTCCTTTTCTTCTTCACTCTTCCATAGGGGACACAGGGAATACGCTGGGGACATCTCAAAGCAATCCCCCTAAGCTGAGCTGCACTGAGTACCTGTCATCCAAAGGCCATATCCACGGAAGGCGAAGGTATCAAAACATACAGAAAACAGAAAAGAAGACCACGTGGCCACCTTGCAAAGCTGCTCTGCAGAGGCACCACGATGAGCTGCCCAAAAGGTACCAACAGATCTTGTAGAATGAGCAGTCACCACAGCTGGGGCAGGAAGGTCCACTGCCGCGTACGTGTGGAAGATGATTAAGTGGAGCCACCTGTCGAAGGTCTGCTTCGTCACCAGTCAGCCTCGCTTGTGGAAACCATAGAGGATGAAAAGGGAATTCGACTTTCGGATAACCCTGTTATGGTGCATACACACGGTCAGATTTTCTGTCAGATCTGAACAATAACGATTTTAAAAATAGTTCATATCTGAAAGAAAATCTGACATGTGAGCCTGCACGATGAGCGTTCCCGCTGGTCAGATAACGATATCTGATATCTGATGTGTTTGCAGTCAGATTTGGACGATTCCATTCATTTTAATACAGTCTAAAATCGTTCAAATCGTTGGTAAAATCATTCATCTGACATATCCGACTGTGTGTATGCACCATTACGTTCTACATAGATGTGGAGAACCCTCACAACATCCAAAAAGGCCTCTTCCGCCGAATCCTCCGGAGACTGAAAAGCTGGAAATACAATCTCCTGATTGAGAAGGAATATAGAAACCACCTTCGGAAAGTAGCCAAGTCGAGTCCGAAGAACGGCCGGGTCCGAATGAAAGACCAGAAAAGGAGAGGGACGCAACAGAGCACTCAAGTCCGTCACTCTCCGAGCCGAAGTAATAGCCAGAAGAAAAATAGTCTTCCACGTGAACTAACGAAGGCCCACCGAATTCAAAAGGCTCGAAAGGAGGTGACTGAAGCAGCAGGGACAAGTCCACGGAGCCACTGGAGGAACAGACGGAGGCTGCAAATGGATAACTCCCTGAAAGAATGTACGAACATCCGCATCAAGGCAATTTGTCTCTGAAAGAGAACCGAAAGGGCCGAGACCTGTACTGTACCTTCAAGGAAGACATATACGAAGACCCAAATCCAGGCCGGCCTGTAAAAAACGAAAGAACTCGAGAAAGCCTAAAGGATCTGGGGATAAATCCTCTGGAAGAACACCAGGAGAAGCAAGTGCGCCAAATCAGATAATAAACTTTGGCGGATGAAGGTTTCCGCGTATTCAACATGGTGCGAATGACTGACCGCGAAAAACCTTTAGCTCCCAAGACAGATGTCTCAAGAGCCACCCCGTCAAGAGTCAGATCCGGGAGGACGCACAGGCTCTGAGACAGCAGATATGGCCATGGAGGAAGACGCAGCGGAGCGTCGATGGAGAGGCTCAGAAGCCCTCCGCAGCCAAATAGAACGTCTCTTAGAGTAAGGAAGGGCCTCAAGAGCATTCTTAGATCCCGAGTCAGCGTGCCAGAAGCACAGTCAGAGGGTCCTTCTGGCTGACACAGAAGCCGACACCTTGGAAGTTAAGACGCCGGTGTCAAGAGCCGCTTCATCCAGATTGGAAGCAGCCTGTTTGATATTGGCAACCAGAAGTAATAGCTAGTTGCCATAGGCCCCCCGAAGTAAGGCCTTCCTCCAGGGCATCAGCCCAAGCCCCAATCTCCTTAGCCACCCATGCAGACGCCATGGCCGGACGTGGGATAGCACCTGCATGAGCATAAATTCCCTTAAAGAAATTTTCCAACTTCCTGTCCATTGGATCCTTGAAGGAAGCCGTATTTGAAATAGGAAGGGTAGAACGCTTGATAAGACAGGCAATGCGCACGTCAACAGTAGGAGAAGATTCCCATATGCTACGCTCCTTGGCAGGGAGTGGGTAAAAGGACGCAATGTGCTCGGAGACCCGAAACCGCCTGTTAGGAGCGGTCCAAGCCTTTGCTAGTATATCTTAAAGCGGTTTAGATTTAGGAAACTCCACTGAGACCTTTTTCTGATGTTTGAAAACCGGCGCCTTGGGTCTAGAAGCCGGTTCCTCGTCCTCAATGGAAAAGACCGATCTGACTGCCCTAACTAAGACAACAACATCTACTTGAGGGAGAGGCTCCTCCTGAACAGACGAGGATTCATCCTCAGAGGCACTGGAAGAATCCTCCTCTTGGTCCGAGGAGATTTCCGAATCAGAAACCTCAACCGTCTGGGGGATAGATTACTCACGCCTAGACGGTCTGCATCCAGAAGTACGGTCCCTATCCAGCATCTGCTGAAAGGAGGCAGACACCCCTGTGCTAAGCCCTGCACCGATTGTTAGAAGGTGCTTATCCATGGGGATTCCAGCACAGGCAGCTGCAGATGAGGCTGCATAATAGGTGGGACTTGGACTCCCAAAGTAGGAAAGACAGGCGCAAGAGCTGCAAGGCGATCCACCAACTGCGACATTACCTGTGACAAGTTGGCCGTCCATGTCGGTTCCTGGCTGGAAGCAGTAGATAGGAGTGTCGCCGGGTCCGAGACCCTCAGCCAGCTCCCCCCACGTGGCTGATGGCGGCCGTGGCATTGAAGGGGTTAACACCCATGCTGCAGCAGCATCTTTAAATGGTATACGCCCTAGGCGCCATATTTAAATTGTAATAGGCGCTGGGCGCCATCTGTTTAAAAGAAACGTTGTTTAAAATGTATTAGCTTCCACGGGTCGGACCCTCTCCGGTGGCCGTGGCAGCACAATGTGGTAAAGTAAAGGCCAGAGCTGAGAGCCCTATGCTGAGGACTGGTAGTGTCCCAGGACTGCAAGGCTGGTAAAGTAAAGCCCAGCGCTGAGAGCCCTATGCTGAGGACTGGTAGTGTCCCAGGATTGCAAGGCTGGTAAAGTAAAGCCAGCGCTGAGAGCCCTATGCTGAGGACTGGTAGTGTACCAAAACTGCAAGGCTGGTAAAGTAAAGCCCAGCGCTGAGAGTCCTATGCTGAGGACTGGTAGTGTCCCAGGACGGCAAGGCTGGTAAAGTAAAGCCCAGCGCTGAGAGTCCTATGCTGAGGACTGGTAGTGTCCCAGAACGGCAAGGCTGGTAAAGTAAAGCCCAGCGCTGAGAGCCCTATGCTGAGGACTGGTAGTGTCCCAGGATTGCAAGGCTGGTAAAGTAAAGGCCAGCGCTGAGAGCCCTATGCGGAGGACTGGTAGTGTCCCAGGACTGCAAGGCTGGTAATGTAAAGCCCAGAGCTGAGAGCCCTATGCTGAGGACTGGTAGTGTCCCAGGACTGCAAGGCTGGTAAAGTAAAGGCCAGCGCTGAGAGCCCTATGCTGAGGACTGGTAGTGTCCCAGGACTGCAAGGCTGGTAAAGTAAAGCCCAGAGCTGAGAGCCCTATGCTGAGGACTGGTAGTGTCCCAGGACGGCAAGGCTGGTAAAGTAAAGCCCAGCGCTGAGAGCTGGGCACAGAGTTTAAAAGTACCAACATACATCAAAATATGCAATGTTAAATAAAATTTATATTTTTAAATGTAATTGCACTTGCCTTGTTCTCTGGAAGTCCCAGGGGATCCAGGGCTCTGGGTGGGCTGCTGGATTCCCCGAGCCACTTCCAGGGAAATGGGACTGCCGTCCTATGCAGCCTCATGCCTGATAGTGGTATGAGGAGGTACATAGACAGCTGCTAATGCAGCCACCTAAGTGTTTTCAGGGAGCTCCAAAGGGCTCCTACTCGGTGGACGAAGATGCTGCAAGGGGACCTCGGCTGCCCATCTCTAGAGCCTGGATTCAGGCTAGAGATGGTGAGCTGGGTCCCTGGAAGTATTTTTTGGTGGGAACCTTCCCCAACCCTAGACGAGCCAACTCCTGGGTGGCGACTAAAACACCAGGTGGGCTCAGGCACAGGGGACAATGTTAAACGTGCATGTGGCCAGCACAGGCACTTATATTGATTGGTTGAAAACCACAGGGTGGACTTACCCCCTGTAGTAGTGTGTATTGGAACAGCATAAAAGAAGGGTACGTGAGCCCTGTATGTGAGTATCTTTACTGCTGTAACATCTCTGTATGCTGTAACCCCTTGAAGCTGAGGGGGAAGGATCTTTTTCAAGACTATTGAGCAATAAACATATTTTGCCTATACGACTGTATCTGAATACTGCGACCAACAGAATTGCGCAAATGCTATTCCGTTCTCCGGCTGTTCTGGATTGAGCCCAGGTGCCTCCAAGCTCAGGCCCTCTGCCAGCTACCGTGCAGAGCCTGGTCCATTGCGAGGGATCAGGAGGATTCAGCCGACACCAATCAGGAGGTGCAGCCACAGCTCGTCGACGCAAACACAGCAGAAGCGGTTCCAGGTGCCGAGGTAGGAGCCTGGCTGTATGCAAAAAGCGGTTCCAAACGCCGATGGTAGAGTGTGGTGGTTGCAGCATCTTTACACGCCCACGGCGCAGTAGAAGGAATCAGTAACAGGTGGTTACTGACGGTAAGTGAGAATTACTGATACCGCAAGATCCAGTGGGAATCAAACCCAATCAGTGATAGGCCGGCAAGTGAGGTTATCCGGTCACAGGGACATCTCGGTGCATGACTGAGCAACACTGAATACAGAGACCATCCTGGACCGCATCCTGCGGGGAAAGACCAGCAGAACAGTGTCTACATCTACATAGCAAAAGAGCCTCCATCTCCTTGGGCGCTTTGTTCTTAGAAGACATGTTACCTTTTTCCAAGAAAAGTCCCACACACCTAGTTATATATCAGGGGTGCACAATAGGGAACAGTGCGCCGAGTGGAGGGGCCACACAAATTATACAATGAGTGGGGCAACAGGGGGGAAGTTATCACATTTCACAGCTATAGTAAGAAAGACAATAGTGTGACAAATGTGAAGAAACATAGGTATACAGGGAGACGGGAGCCAGCCTCTGATACAGACTGTATATAACCTGACCTGAGGGGAGGTATACAGGGAGACGGGAGCCATCCTCTGATACAGAATGTATATAACCTGACCTGAGGAGAGGTATACAGGGAGACGGGAGCCAGCCTCTGAAACAGACTGTATATAACCTGACCTGAGGGGAGGTATACAGGGAGACAGGAGCCAGCCTCTCTGATACATACTGTATAACATGACCTGAGGGGAGGTATACAGGGAGACAGGAGCCTCTCTGATACAGACTGTATAACCTGACCTGAGGGGAGGTATACAGGGAGCCAGGAGCCTCTCTGATACAGACTGTATAACCTGACCTGAGGGGAGGTATACAGGGAGACGGGAGCCAGCCTCTGATACAGACTGTATATAACCTGACCTGAGGGGAGGTATACAGGGAGACGGGAGCCATCCTCTGATACAGAATGTATATAACCTGACCTGAGGAGAGGTATACAGGGAGACGGGAGCCAGCCTCTGAAACAGACTGTATATAACCTGACCTGAGGGGAGGTATACAGGGAGACAGGAGCCAGCCTCTCTGATACATACTGTATAACATGACCTGAGGGGAGGTATACAGGGAGACAGGAGCCTCTCTGATACAGACTGTATAACCTGACCTGAGGGGAGGTATACAGGGAGCCAGGAGCCTCTCTGATACAGACTGTATAACCTGACCTGAGGGGAGGTATACAGGGAGCCAGGAGCCTCTCTGATACAGACTGTATAACCTGACCTGAGGGGAGGTATACAGGGAGACAGGAGCCATCCTCTCTGATACAGACTGTATAACCTGACCTGAGGGGAGGTATACAGGGAGACAGGAGCCAGCCTCTCTGATACAGACTGTATAACCTGACCTGAGGGGAGGTATACAGGGATTCAGGAGCCTCTCTGATACAGACTGTATAACCTGACCTGAGGGGAGGTATACAGGGAGACGGGAGCCTCTCTGATACAGACTGTATAACCTGACCTGAGGGGAGGTATACAGGGAGACAGGAGCCAGCCTCTCTGATACAGACTGTATAACCTGACCTGAGGGGAGGTATACAGGGAGACAGGAGCCTCTCTGATACAGACTGTATAACCTGACCTGAGGGGAGGTATACAGGGAGACAGGAGCCAGCCTCTCTGATACAGACTGTATAACCTGACCTGAGGGGAGGTATACAGGGAGACAGGAGCCTCTCTGATACAGACTGTATAACCTGACCTGAGGGGAGGTATACAGGGAGACAGGATCCTCTCTGATACAGACTGTATAACCTGACCTGAGGGGAGGTATACAGGGAGACAGGAGCCTTTCTGATACAGACTGTATAACCTGACCTGAGGGGAGGTATACAGGGAGACAGGAGCCTTTCTGATACAGACCGTATAAACTGACCTGAGGGGAGGTATACAGGGAGACAGGAGCCAGCCTCTCTGATACAGACTGTATAACCTGACCTGAGGGGAGGTATACAGGGATTCAGGAGCCTCTCTGATACAGACTGTATAACCTGACCTGAGGGGAGGTATACAGGGAGACAGGAACCTCTCTGATACAGACTGTATAACCTGACCTGAGGGGAGGTATACAGGGAGACAGGAGCCAGCCTCTCTGATACAGACTGTATAACCTGACCTGAGGGGAGGTATACAGGGAGACAGGAGCCTCTCTGATACAGACTGTATAACCTGACCTGAGGGGAGGTATACAGGGAGACAGGAGCCTCTCTGATACAGACTGTATAACCTGACCTGAGGGGAGGTATACAGGGAGACAGGAGCCAGCCTCTCTGATACAGACTGTATAACCTGACCTGAGGGGAGGTATACAGGGAGACAGGAGCCTCTCTGATACAGACTGTATAACCTGACCTGAGGGGAGGTATACAGAGAGACAGGAGCCTCTCTGATACAGACTGTATAACCTGACCTGAGGGGAGGTATACAGGGAGCCAGCCTCTCTGATACAGACTGTATAACCTGACCTGAGGGGAGGTATACAAGGAGACGGTAGCCAGCCTCTCTGATACAGACTGTATAACCTGACCTGAGGGGAGGTATACAGGGAGACAGGAGCCTTTCTGATACAGACCGTATAACCTGACCTGAGGGGAGGTATACAGGGAGACAGGAGCCTCTCTGATACAGACTGTATAACCTGACCTGAGGGGAGGTATACAGGGAGACGGTAGCCAGCCTCTCTGATACAGACTGTATAACCTGACCTGAGGGGAGGTATACAGGGAGCAAGGAGCCTCTCTGATACAGACTGTATAACCTGACCTGAGGGGAGGTATACAGGGAGACAGGAGCCTCTCTGATACAGACTGTATAACCTGACCGGAGGGGAGATATACAGGGAGACAGGAGCCAGCCTCTCTGATACAGACTGTATAACCTGACCTGAGGGGAGGTATACAGGGAGACAGGAGCCTTTCTGATACAGACCGTATAAACTGACCTGAGGGGAGGTATACAGGGAGACAGGAGCCTCTCTGATACAGACTGTATAACCTGACCTGAGGGGAGGTATACAGGGATTCAGGAGCCTCTCTGATACAGACTGTATAACCTGACCTGAGGGGAGGTATACAGGGAGACAGGAGCCTCTCTGATACAGAATGTATAACCTGACCTGAGGGGAGGTATACAGGGAGACAGGAGCCTCTCTGATACAGACTGTATAACCTGACCTGAGGGGAGGTATACAGGGAGACAGGAGCCTCTCTGATACAGACTGTATAACCTGACCTGAGGGGAGGTATACAGGGAGACAGGAGCCTCTCTGATACAGACTGTATAACCTGACCTGAGGGGAGGTATACAGGGAGACAGGAGCCTCTCTGATACAGACTGTATAACCTGACCTGAGGGGAGGTATACATGGAGACGGGAGCCAGCCTCTCTGATACAGACTGTATAACCTGATCTGAGGGGAGGTATACAGGGAGACAGGAGCCTCTCTGATACAGACTGTATAACATGACCTGAGGGGAGGTATACAGGGAGACAGGAGCCTCTCTGATACAGACTGTATAACCTGACCTGAGGGGAGGTATACAGGGAGACGGGAGCCAGCCTCTCTGATACAGACTGTATAACCTGACCTGAGGGGAGATATACAGGGAGACGGGAGCCTCTCTGATACAGACTGTATAACCTGACCTGAGGGGAGGTATACAGGGAGACAGGAGCCTCTCTGATACAGACTGTATAACCTGACCTGAGGGGAGGTATACAGGGAGACAGGAGCCTCTCTGATACAGACTGTATAACCTGACCTGAGGGGAGGTATACAGGGAGACGGTAGCCAGCCTCTCTGATACAGACTGTATAACCTGACCTGAGGGGAGGTATACAGGGAGCAAGGAGCCTCTCTGATACAGACTGTATAACCTGACCGGAGGGGAGATATACAGGGAGACAGGAGCCTCTCTGATACAGACTGTATAACCTGACCTGAGGGGAGGTATACAGGGAGACAGGAGCCAGCCTCTCTGATACAAACTGTATAACCTGACCTGAGGGGAGGTATACAGGGAGACAGGAGCCTCTCTGATACAGACTGTATAACCTGACCTGAGGGGAGGTATACAGGGAGACGGGAGCCAGCCTCTCTGATACAGACTGTATAACCTGACCTGAGGGGAGATATACAGGGAGACAGGAGCCAGCCTCTCTGATACAGACTGTATAACCTGACCTGAGGGGAGGTATACAGGGAGACGGGAGCCAGCCTCTCTGATACAGACTGTATAACCTGACCTGAGGGGAGGTATACAGGGAGACAGGAGCCAGCCTCTCTGATACAGACTGTATAACCTGACCTGAGGGGAGGTATACAGGGAGACAGGAGCCTCTCTGATACAGACTGTATAACCTGACCTGAGGGGAGGTATACAGGGAGACAGGAGCCTCTCTGATACAGACTGTATAACCTGACCTGAGGGGAGGTATACAGGGAGACAGGAGCCTCTCTGATACAGACTGTATAACCTGACCTGAGGGGAGGTATACAGGGAGACAGGAGCCTCTCTGATACAGACTGTATAACCTGACCTGAGGGGAGGTATACAGGGAGACAGGAGCCTCTCTGATACAGACTGTATAACCTGACCTGAGGGGAGATATACAGGGAGACAGGAGCCAGCCTCTCTGATACACACTGTATAACGTGACCTGAGGGGAGGTATACAGGGAGACGGGAGCCAGCCTCTCTGATGCAGACTGTATAACCTGACCTGAGGGGAGGTATACAGGGAGACAGGAGCCAGCCTCTCTGATACAGACTGTATAACCTGACCTGAGGGGAGGTATACAGGAGCCTCTCTGATACACACTGTATAACCTGACCTGAGGGGAGGTATACAGGGAGAAAGGAGCCAGCCTCTCTGATACATACTGTATAACCTGACCTGAGGGGAGGTATACAGGGAGACAGGAGCCTCTCTGATACAGACTGTATAACCTGACCTGAGGGGAGGTATACAGGGAGACAGGAGCCAGCCTCTCTGATACAGACTGTATAACCTGACCTGAGGGGAGGTATACAGGGAGACAGGAGCCTCTCTGATACAGACTGTATAACCTGACCTGAGGGGAGGTATACAGGGAGACAGGAGCCTCTCTGATACATACTGTATAACCTGACCTGAGGGGAGGTATACAGGGAGACAGGAGCCTCTCTGATACATAATGTATAACCTGACCTGAGGGGAGGTATACAGGGAGACAGGAGCCAGCCTCTCTGATACATACTGTATAACCTGACCTGAGGGGAGGTATACAGGGAGACAGGAACCTCTCTGATACAGACTATATAACCTGACCTGAGGGGAGGTATACAGGGAGACAGGAGCCAGCCTCTCTGATACAGACTGTATAACCTGACCTGAGGGGAGGTATACAGGGAGACAGGAGCCTCTCTGATACAGACTGTATAACCTGACCTGAGGGGAGGTATACAGGGAGACAGGAGCCAGCCTCTCTGATACAGACTGTATAACCTGACCTGAGGGGAGGTATACAGGGAGACAGGAGCCAGCCTCTCTGATACAGACTATATAACCTGACCTGAGGGGATGTATACAGGGAGACAGGAGCCTCTCTGATACAGACTGTATAACCTGACCTGAGGGGAGGTATACAGGGAGACAGGAGCCTCTCTGATACAGACTGTATAACCTGACCTGAGGGGAGGTATACAGGGAGACAGGAGCCTCTCTGATACAGACTGTATAACCTGACCTGAGGGGAGGTATACAGGGAGACAGGAGCCTCTCTGATACAGACTGTATAACCTGACCTGAGGGGAGATATACAGGGAGACAGGAGCCTCTCTGATACAGACTGTATAACCTGACCTGAGGGGAGGTATACAGGGAGACAGGAGCCTCTCTGATACAGACTGTATAACCTGACCTGAGGGGAGGTATACAGGGAGACAGGAGCCTCTCTGATACAGACTGTATAACCTGACCTGAGGGGAGGTATACAGGGAGACAGGAGCCTCTCAGATACACACTGTATAACCTGACCTGAGGGGAGGTATACAGGGAGACAGGAGCCTCTCTGATACAGACTGTATAACCTGACCTGAGGGGAGGTATACAGGGAGACAGGAGCCTCTCTGATACAGACTGTATAACCTGACCTGAGGGGAGGTATACAGGGAGACAGGAGCCTCTCTGATACATACTGTATAACCTGACCTGAGGGGAGGTATACAGGGAGACAGGAGCCTCTCAGATACACACTGTATAACCTGACCTGAGGGGAGGTATACAGGGAGACAGGAGCCTCTCTGATACAGACTGTATAACCTGACCTGAGGGGAGGTATACAGGGAGACAGGAGCCTCTCTGATACATACTGTATAACCTGACCTGAGGGGAGGTATACAGGGAGACAGGAGCCAGCCTCTCTGATACAGACTGTATAACCTGACCTGAGGGGAGGTATACAGGGAGACAGGAGCCTCTCTGATACACACTGTATAACCTGACCTGAGGGGAGGTATACAGGGAGACAGGAGCCTCTCTGATACAGACTGTATACCCTGACCTGAGGGGAGGTATACAGGGAGACAGGAGCCAGCCTCTCTGATACAGACTGTATAACCTGACCTGAGGGGAGGTATACAGGGAGACAGGAGCCTCTCTGATACAGACTGTATAACCTGACTTGAGGGGATGTATACAGGGAGACAGGAGCCAGCCTCTCTGATACAGACTGTATACCCTGACCTGAGGGGAGGTATACAGGGAGACAGGAGACAGCCTCTCTGATACAGACTGTATAACCTGACTTGAGGGGAGGTATACAGGGAGACAGGAGCCTCTCTGATACAGACTGTATAACCTGACCTGAGGGGAGGTATACAGGGAGACAGGAGCCAGCCTCTCTGATACAGACTGTATAACCTGACCTGAGGGGAGGTATACAGGGAGACGGGAGCCAGCCTCTCTGATACAGACTGTATAACCTGACCTGAGGGGAGGTATACAGGGAGACAGGAGCCAGCCTCTCTGATACAGACTGTATAACCTGACCTGAGGGGAGGTATACAGGGAGACGGGAGCCAGCCTCTCTGATACAGACTGTATAACCTGACCTGAGGGGAGGTATACAGGGAGACATGAGCCTCTCTGATACAGACTGTATAACCTGACCTGAGGGGAGGTATACAGGGAGACAGCCTCTCTGATACAAACTGTATAACCTGACCTGAGGGGAGGTATACAGGGAGACAGGAGCCAGCCTCTCTGATACAGACTGTATAACCTGACCTGAGGGGAGGTATACAGGGAGACGGGAGCCAGCCTCTCTGATACAGACTGTATAACCTGACCTGAGGGGAGGTATACAGGGAGACAGGAGCCTCTCTGATACAGACTGTATAACCTGACCTGAGGGGAGGTATACAGGGAGACAGGAGCCTCTCTGATACAGACTGTATAACCTGACCTGAGGGGAGGTATACAGGGAGACGGGAGCCAGCCTCTCTGATACAGACTGTATAACCTGACCTGAGGGGAGGTATACAGGGAGACAGGAGCCTCTCTGATACAGACTGTATAACCTGACCTGAGGGGAGGTATACAGGGAGACAGGAGCCTCTCTGATACAGACTGTATAACCTGACCTGAGGGGAGGTATACAGGGAGACAGGAGCCTCTCTGATACAGACTGTATAACCTGACCTGAGGGGAGGTATACAGGGAGACAGGAGCCAGCCTCTGATACAGACTGTATAACCTGACCTGAGGGGAGGTATACAGGGAGACAGGAACCTCTCTGATACAGACTGTATAACCTGACCTGAGGGGAGGTATACAGGGAGACAGGAGCCTCTCTGATACAGACTGTATAACCTGTCCTGAGGGGAGGTATACAGGGAGACAGGAGCCATCCTCTCTGATACAGACTGTATAACCTGACCCGAGGGGAGGTATACAGGGAGACAGGAGCCTCTCTGATACAGACTGTATAACCTGACCTGAGGGGAGGTATACAGGGAGACAGGAGCCTCTCTGATACAGACTGTATAACCTGACCTGAGGGGAGGTATACAGGGAGACAGGAGCCTCTCTGATACAGACTGTATAACCTGACCTGAGGGGAGGTATACAGGGAGACAGGAGCCATCCTCTCTGATACAGACTGTATAACCTGACCCGAGGGGAGGTATACAGGGAGACAGGAGCCTCTCTGATACAGACTGTATAACCTGACCTGAGGGGAGGTATACAGGGAGACAGGAGCCTCTCTGATACAGACTGTATAACCTGACCTGAGGGGAGGTATACAGGGAGACAGGAGCCAGCCTCTCTGATACAGACTGTATAACCTGACCTCAGGGGAGATATACAGGGAGACAGGAGCCAGCCTCTCTGATACACACTGTATAACGTGACCTGAGGGGAGGTATACAGGGAGACAGGAGCCATCCTCTGATACAGACTGTATAACCTGACCTGAGGGGAGATATACAGGGAGACAGGAGCCTCTGATACAGACTGTATAACCTGACCTGAGGGGAGGTATACAGGGAGACAGGAGCCTCCCTGATACAGACTGTATAACCTGACCTGAGGGGAGATATACAGGGAGACAGGAGCCTCTCTGATACATAATGTATAACCTGACCTGAGGGGAGGTATACAGGGAGACAGGAGCCTCTCTGATACAGACTGTATAACCTGACCTGAGGGGAGATATACAGGGAGACAGGAGCCTCTCTGATACATAATGTATAACCTGACCTGAGGGGAGGTATACAGGGAGACAGGAGCCTCTCTGATACAGACTATATAACCTGACCTGAGGGGAGGTATACAGGGAGAAAGGAGCCTCTCTGATACAGACTGTATAACCTGACCTGAGGGGAGGTATACAGGGAGACAGGAGCCAGCCTCTCTGATACAGACTGTATAACCTGACCTGAGGGGAGGTATACAGGGAGACAGGAGCCTCTCTGATACAGACTATATAACGTGACCTGAGGGGAGGTATACAGGGAGACAGGAGCCAGCCTCTCTGATACAGACTGTATAACCTGACCTGAGGGGAGGTATACAGGGAGACAGGAGCCTCTCTAATACAGACTGTATAACCTGACCTGAGGGGAGGTATACAGGGAGACAGGAGCCTCTCTGATACAGACTATATAACGTGACCTGAGGGGAGGTATACAGGGAGACAGGAGCCAGCCTCTCTGATACATAATGTATAACCTGACCTGAGGGGAGGTATACAGGGAGACAGGAGCCAGCCTCTCTGATACAGACTGTATAACCTGACCTGAGGGGAGGTATACAGGGAGACAGGAACCTCTCTGATACAGACTGTATAACCTGACCTGAGGGGAGGTATACAGGGAGACAGGAACCTCTCTGATACAGACTGTATAACCTGACCTGAGGGGAGGTATACAGGGAGACAGGAACCTCTCTGATACAGACTGTATAACCTGACCTGAGGGGAGGTATACAGGGAAACAGGAGCCAGCCTCTCTGATACAGACTGTATAACCTGACCTGAGGGGAGGTATACAGGGAGACAGGAACCTCTCTGATACAGACTGTATAACCTGACCTGAGGGGAGGTATACAGGGAGACAGGAGCCAGCTTCTCTGATACAGACTGTATAACCTGACCTGAGGGGAGGTATACAGGGGGACAGGAGCCAGCCTCTCTGATACAGACTGTATAACCTGACCTGAGGGGAAGTATACAGGGAGACAGGAGCCAGCCTCTCTGATACAGACTGTATAACCTGACCTGAGGGGAGGTATACAGGGAGACAGGAGCCTCTCTGATACAGACTATATAACCTGACCTGAGGGGAGGTATACAGGGAGACAGGAGCCATCCTGTGATACAGACTGTATAACCTGACCTGAGGGGAGGTATACAGGGAGACAGGAGCCTCTCTGATACAGACTGTATAACCTGACCTGAGGGGAGGTATACAGGGAGACAGGAGCCAGCCTCTCTGATACAGACTGTATAACCTGACCTGAGGGGAGGTATACAGGGAGACAGGAGCCTCTCTGATACAGACTGTATAACCTGACCTGAGGGGAGGTATACAGGGAGACAGGAGCCTCTCTGATACAGACTGTATAACCTGACCTGAGGGGAGGTATACAGGGAGACAGGAGCCTCTCTGATACAGACTGTATAACCTGACCTGAGGGGAGGTATACAGGGAGCCAGGAGCCTCTCTGATACAGACTGTATAACCTGACCTGAGGGGAGGTATACAGGGAGACGGTAGCCAGCCTCTCTGATACAGACTGTATAACCTGACCTGAGGGGAGGTATACAGGGAGACAGGAGCCTCTCTGATACAGACTGTATAACCTGACCTGAGGGGAGGTATACAGGGAGCCAGGAGCCTCTCTGATACAGACTGTATAACCTGACCTGAGGGGAGGTATACAGGGAGACAGGAGCCAGCCTCTCTGATACAGACTGTATAACCTGACCTGAGGGGAGGTATACAGGGAGACAGGAGCCAGCCTCTCTGATACAGACTATATAACCTGACCTGAGGGGAGGTATACAGGGAGACAGGAGCCATCCTGTGATACAGACTGTATAACCTGACCTGAGGGGAGGTATACAGGGAGACAGGAGCCAGCCTCTCTGATACAGACTGTATAACCTGACCTGAGGGGAGGTATACAGGGAGACAGGAGCCTCTCTGATACAGACTGTATAACCTGACCTGAGGGGAGGTATACAGGGAGACAGTAGCCAGCCTCTCTGATACAGACTGTATAACCTGACCTGAGGGGAGGTATACAGGGAGACAGGAGCCTCTCTGATACAGACTGTATAACCTGACCTGAGGGGAGGTATACAGGGAGACGGTAGCCAGCCTCTCTGATACAGACTGTATAACCTGACCTGAGGGGAGGTATACAGGGAGACAGGAGCCTCTCTGATACATAATGTATAACCTGACCTGAGGGGAGGTATACAGGGAGACAGGAGCCAGCCTCTCTGATACATAATGTATAACCTGACCTGAGGGGAGGTATACAGGGAGACAGGAGCCATCCTCTCTGATACAGACTGTATAACCTGACCTGAGGGGAGGTATACAGGGAGACAGGAGCCTCTCTGATACAGACTGTATAACCTGACCTGAGGGGAGGTATACAGGGAGCCAGCCTCTCTGATACACACTGTATAACCTGACCTGAGGGGAGGTATACAGGGAGACAGGAGCCTCTCTGATACAGACTGTATAACCTGACCTGAGGGGAGATATACAGGGAGACAGGAGCCAGCCTCTCTGATACACACTGTATAACCTGACCTGAGGGGAGATATACAGGGAGACAGGAGCCTCTCTGATACAGACTATATAACCTGACCTGAGGGGAGGTATACAGGGAGACAGGAGCCAGCCTCTCTGATACAGACTGTATAACCTGACCTGAGGGGTGGTATACAGGGAGACAGGAGCCTCTCTGATACAGACTGTATAACCTGACCTGAGGGGAGGTATACAGGGAGACAGGAGCCTCTCTGATACAGACTGTATAACCTGACCTGAGGGGAGGTATACAGGGAGACAGGAGCCTCTCTGATACAGACTGTATAACCTGACCTGAGGGGAGGTATACAGGGAGACAGGAGCCAGCCTCTCTGATACAGACTGTATAACCTGACCTGAGGGGAGGTATACAGGGAGACAGGAGCCAGCCTCTCTGATACAGACTGTATAACCTGACCTGAGGGGAGGTATAGAGACAGGAGCCTCTCTGATACAGACTGTATAACCTGACCTGAGGGAAAGTATACAGGGAGACAGGAGCCTCTCTGATACAGACTGTATAACCTGACCTGAGGGGAGGTATACAGGGAGACAGGAGCCAGCCTCTCTGATACAGACTATATAACCTGACCTGAGGGGAGGTATACAGGGAGACAGGAGCCATCCTCTTTGATACAGACTGTATAACCTGACCTGAGGGGAGGTATACAGGGAGACAGGAGCCTCTCTGATACAGACTGTATAACCTGACCTGAGGGGAGATATACAGGGAGACAGGATCCTCTCTGATACACACTGTATAACCTGACCTGAGGGGAGGTATACAGGGAGACAGGAGCCTCTCTGATACAGACTGTATAACCTGACCTGAGGGGAGGTATACAGGGAGACAGGAGCCTCTCTGATACAGACTGTATAACCTGACCTGAGGGGAGGTATACAGGGAGACAGGAGCCTCTCTGATACAGACTATATAACCTGCCCTGAGGGGAGGTATATAGGGAGACAGGAGCCTCTCTGATACAGACTGTATAACCTGACCTGAGGGGTGGTATACAGGGAGACAGGAGCCTCTCTGATACAGACTGTATAACCTGACCTGAGGGGAGGTATACAGGGAGACAGGAGCCAGCCTCTCTGATACAGACTGTATAACCTGACCTGAGGGGAGGTATACAGGGAGACAGGAGCCAGCCTCTCTGATAGATAATGTATAACCTGACCTGAGGGGAGGTATACAGGGAGACAGGAGCCAGCCTCTCTGATAGATAATGTATAACCTGACCTGAGGGGAGGTATACAGGGAGACAGGAGCCAGCCTCTCTGATACATAATGTATAACCTGACCTGAGGGGAGGTATACAGGGAGACAGGAGCCAGCCTCTCTGATACAGACTGTATAACCTGACCTGAGGGGAGGTATACAGGGAGACAGGAGCCTCTCTGATACAGACTGTATAACCTGACCTGAGGGGAGGTATACAGGGAGACAGGAGCCAGCCTCTCTGATACATAATGTATAACCTCACCTGAGGGGAGGTATACAGGGAGACAGGAGCCAGCCTCTCTGATACAGACTGTATAACCTGACCTGAGGGGAGGTATACAGGGAGACAGGAGCCAGCCTCTCTGATACACTGTATAACCTGACCTGAGGGGAGGTATACAGGGAGACAGGAGCCTCTCTGATACAGACTGTATAACCTGAACCTGAGGGGAGGTATACAGGGAGCCAGCCTCTCTGATACACACTGTATAACCTGACCAGAGGGGAGGTATACAGGGAGACAGGAGCCTCTCTGATACATAATGTATAACCTGACCTGAGGGGAGGTATACAGGGAGACAGGAGCCTCTCTGATACAGACTGTATAACCTGACCTGAGGGGAGGTATACAGGGAGCCAGCCTCTCTGATACACACTGTATAACCTGACCTGAGGGGAGGTATACAGGGAGACAGGAGCCTCTCTGATACAGACTGTATAACCTGACCTGAGGGGAGATATACAGGGAGACAGGAGCCAGCCTCTCTGATACACACTGTATAACCTGACCTGAGGGGAGATATACAGGGAGACAGGAGCCTCTCTGATACAGACTATATAACCTGACCTGAGGGGAGGTATACAGGGAGACAGGAGCCAGCCTCTCTGATACAGACTGTATAACCTGACCTGAGGGGTGGTATACAGGGAGACAGGAGCCTCTCTGATACAGACTGTATAACCTGACCTGAGGGGAGGTATACAGGGAGACAGGAGCCTCTCTGATACAGACTGTATAACCTGACCTGAGGGGAGGTATACAGGGAGACAGGAGCCTCTCTGATACAGACTGTATAACCTGACCTGAGGGGAGGTATACAGGGAGACAGGAGCCAGCCTCTCTGATACAGACTGTATAACCTGACCTGAGGGGAGGTATACAGGGAGACAGGAGCCAGCCTCTCTGATACAGACTGTATAACCTGACCTGAGGGGAGGTATAGAGACAGGAGCCTCTCTGATACAGACTGTATAACCTGACCTGAGGGAAAGTATACAGGGAGACAGGAGCCTCTCTGATACAGACTGTATAACCTGACCTGAGGGGAGGTATACAGGGAGACAGGAGCCAGCCTCTCTGATACAGACTATATAACCTGACCTGAGGGGAGGTATACAGGGAGACAGGAGCCATCCTCTTTGATACAGACTGTATAACCTGACCTGAGGGGAGGTATACAGGGAGACAGGAGCCTCTCTGATACAGACTGTATAACCTGACCTGAGGGGAGATATACAGGGAGACAGGATCCTCTCTGATACACACTGTATAACCTGACCTGAGGGGAGGTATACAGGGAGACAGGAGCCTCTCTGATACAGACTGTATAACCTGACCTGAGGGGAGGTATACAGGGAGACAGGAGCCTCTCTGATACAGACTGTATAACCTGACCTGAGGGGAGGTATACAGGGAGACAGGAGCCTCTCTGATACAGACTATATAACCTGCCCTGAGGGGAGGTATATAGGGAGACAGGAGCCTCTCTGATACAGACTGTATAACCTGACCTGAGGGGTGGTATACAGGGAGACAGGAGCCTCTCTGATACAGACTGTATAACCTGACCTGAGGGGAGGTATACAGGGAGACAGGAGCCAGCCTCTCTGATACAGACTGTATAACCTGACCTGAGGGGAGGTATACAGGGAGACAGGAGCCAGCCTCTCTGATAGATAATGTATAACCTGACCTGAGGGGAGGTATACAGGGAGACAGGAGCCAGCCTCTCTGATAGATAATGTATAACCTGACCTGAGGGGAGGTATACAGGGAGACAGGAGCCAGCCTCTCTGATACATAATGTATAACCTGACCTGAGGGGAGGTATACAGGGAGACAGGAGCCAGCCTCTCTGATACAGACTGTATAACCTGACCTGAGGGGAGGTATACAGGGAGACAGGAGCCTCTCTGATACAGACTGTATAACCTGACCTGAGGGGAGGTATACAGGGAGACAGGAGCCAGCCTCTCTGATACATAATGTATAACCTCACCTGAGGGGAGGTATACAGGGAGACAGGAGCCAGCCTCTCTGATACAGACTGTATAACCTGACCTGAGGGGAGGTATACAGGGAGACAGGAGCCAGCCTCTCTGATACACTGTATAACCTGACCTGAGGGGAGGTATACAGGGAGACAGGAGCCTCTCTGATACAGACTGTATAACCTGAACCTGAGGGGAGGTATACAGGGAGCCAGCCTCTCTGATACACACTGTATAACCTGACCAGAGGGGAGGTATACAGGGAGACAGGAGCCTCTCTGATACATAATGTATAACCTGACCTGAGGGGAGGTATACAGGGAGACAGGAGCCAGCCTCTCTGATACAGACTGTATAACCTGACCTGAGGGGAGGTATACAGGGAGACAGGAGCCTCTCTGATACAGACTGTATAACCTGACCTGAAGGGAGGTATACAGGGAGACGGGAGCCAGCCTCTCTGATACAGACTGTATAACCTGACCTGAGGGGAGGTATACAGGGAGACAGGAGCCTCTCTGATACAGACTGTATAACCTGACCTGAGGGGAGGTATACAGGGGGACAGGAGCCAGCCTCTCTGATACAGACTGTATAACCTGACCTGAGGGGAGGTATACAGGGAGACAGGAGCCTCTCTGATACAGACTGTATAACCTGACCTGAGGGGAGGTATACAGGGAGACAGCCTCTCTGATACAGACTGTATAACCTGACCTGAGGGGAGGTATACAGGGAGACAGGAGCCTCTCTGATACAGACTGTATAACCTGACCTGAGGGGAGGTATACAGGGGGACAGGAGCCAGCCTCTCTGATACATAATGTATAACCTGACCTGAGGGGAGGTATACAGGGAGACAGGAGCCTCTCTGATACACACTGTATAACCTGACCTGAGGGGAGATATACAGGGAGACAGGAGCCTCTCTGATACAGACTGTATAACCTGACCTGAGGGGAGGTATACAGGGAGACGGGAGCCAGCCTCTCTGATACAGACTGTATAACCTGACCTGAGGGGAGGTATACAGGGAGACAGGAGCCTCTCTGATACAGACTGTATAACCTGACCTGAGGGGAGGTATACAGGGAGCCAGCCTCTCTGATACAGACTGTATAACCTGACCTGAGGGGAGGTATACAGGGAGACAGGAGCCAGCCTCTCTGATACACACTGTATAACCTGACCTGAGGGGAGATATACAGGGAGACAGGAGCCTCTCTGATACAGACTATATAACCTGACCTGAGGGGAGGTATACAGGGAGACAGGAGCCAGCCTCTCTGATACATAATGTATAACCTGACCTGAGGGGAGGTATACAGGGAGACGGGAGCCAGCCTCTCTGATGCAGACTGTATAACCTAACCTGAGGGGAGGTATACAGGGAGACAGGAGCCTCTCTGATACAGACTGTATAACCTGACCTGAGGGGAGGTATACAGGGAGACAGGAGCCAGCCTCTCTGATACAGACTGTATAACCTGACCTGAGGGGAGGTATACAGGGAGACGGGAGCCAGCCTCTCTGATACAGACTGTATAACCTGACCTGAGGGGAGGTATACAGGGAGACAGGAGCCTCTCTGATACAGACTGTATAACCTGACCTGAGGGAAGGTATACAGGGAGACAGGAGCCAGCCTCTGATACAGACTGTATAACCTGACCTGAGGGGAGGTATACAGGGAGACAGGAGCCTCTCTGATACAGACTGTATAACCTGACCTGAGGGGAGGTATACAGGGAGACAGGAGCCTCTCTGATACAGACTGTATAACCTGACCTGAGGGGAGGTATACAGGGAGACAGGAGCCAGCCTCTGATACAGACTGTATAACCTGACCTGAGGGGAGGTATACAGGGAGACAGGAGCCTCTCTGATACAGACTGTATAACCTGACCTGAGGGGAGGTATACAGGGAGACGGTAGCCAGCCTCTCTGATACAGACTGTATAACCTGACCTGAGGGGAGGTATACAGGGAGACAGGAACCTCTCTGATACAGACTGTATAACCTGACCTGAGGGGAGGTATACAGGGAGACAGGAGCCAGCCTCTCTGATACAGACTGTATAACCTGACCTGAGGGGAGGTATACAGGGAGACAGGAGCCTCTCTGATACAGACTATATAACCTGACCTGAGGGGAGGTATACAGGGAGACAGGAGCCTCTCTGATACAGACTGTATAACCTGACCTGAGGGGAGGTATACAGGGAGACAGGAGCCATCCTCTCTGATACAGACTGTATAACCTGACCTGAGGGGAGGTATACAGGGAGACAGGAGCCAGCCTCTCTGATATAGACTGTATAACCTGACCTGAGGGGAGGTATACAGGGAGACAGGAGCCAGCCTCTCTGATACAGACTGTATAACCTGACCTGAGGGGAGGTATACAGGGAGACGGGAGCCAGCCTCTCTCATACACACTGTATAACCTGACCTGAGGGGAGATATACAGGGAGACAGGAGCCTCTCTGATACAGACTATATAACCTGACCTGAGGGGAGGTATACAGGGAGACAGGAGCCAGCCTCTCTGATACATAATGTATAACCTGACCTGAGGGGAGGTATACAGGGAGACAGGAGCCTCTCTGATACAGACTGTATAACCTGACCTGAGGGGAGGTATACAGGGAGACGGGAGCCAGCCTCTCTGATACAGACTGTATAACCTGACCTGAGGGGAGGTATACAGGGAGACAGGAGCCAGCCTCTCTGATACATAATGTATAACCTGACCTGAGGGGAGGTATACAGGGAGACGGTAGCCAGCCTCTCTGATACAGACTGTATAACCTGACCTGAGGGGAGGTATACAGGGAGACAGGAACCTCTCTGATACAGACTGTATAACCTGACCTGAGGGGAGGTATACAGGGAGACGGTAGCCAGCCTCTCTGATACAGACTGTATAACCTGACCTGAGGGGAGGTATACAGGGAGACAGGAGCCTCTCTGATACAGACTGTATAACCTGACCTGAGGGGAGGTATACAGGGAGACAGGAGCCAGCCTCTCTGATACAGACTGTATAACCTGACCTGAGGGGAGGTATACAGGGAGACAGGAGCCAGCCTCTCTGATACAGACTGTATAACCTGACCTGAGGGGAGGTATACAGGGAGACAGGAGCCTCTCTGATACAGACTGTATAACCTGACCTGAGGGGAGGTATACAGGGAGACAGGAGCCAGCCTCTCTGATACATAATGTATAACCTGACCTGAGGGGAGATATACAGGGAGACAGGAGCCTCTCTGATACAGACTGTATACCCTGACCTGAGGGGAGGTATACAGGGAGACAGGAGCCTCTCTGATACACACTGTATAACCTGACCTGAGGGGAGGTATACAGGGAGACAGGAGCCTCTCTGATACAGACTATATAACCTGACCTGAAGGGAGGTATACAGGGAGACAGGAGCCTCTCTGATACAGAATGTATAACCTGACCTGAGGGGAGGTATACAGGGAGACAGGAGCCTCTCTGATACAGACTGTATAACCTGACCTGAGGGGAGGTATACAGGGAGACAGGAGCATCTCTGATACAGACTGTATAACCTGACCTGAGGGGAGGTATACAGGGAGACAGGAGCCTCTCTGATACAGACTGTATAACCTGACCTGAGGGGAGGTATACAGGGAGACGGTAGCCAGCCTCTCTGATACAGACTGTATAACCTGACCTGAGGGGAGGTATACAGGGAGACAGGAGCCAGCCTCTCTGATACAGACTATATAACCTGACCTGAGGGGAGGTATACAGGGAGACAAGAGCCATCCTCTGATACAGACTGTATAACCTGACCTAAGGGGGGGTATACAGGGAGACAGGAGCCAGCCTCTCTGATACACACTGTATAACCTGACCTGAGGGGAGGTATACAGGGAGACAGGAGCCTCTCTGATACAGACTATATAACCTGACCTGAAGGGAGGTATACAGGGAGACAGCCTCTCTGATACAGACTGTATAACCTGACCTGAGGGGAGGTATACAGGGAGACAGGAGCCTCTCTGATACAGACTATATAACCTGACCTGAGGGGAGGTATACAGGGAGACAGGAGCCTCTCTGATACAGAATGTATAACCTGACCTGAGGGGAGGTATACAGGGAGACAGGAGCCTCTCTGATACAGACTGTATAACCTGACCTGAGAGGAGGTATACAGGGAGACAGGAGCCTCTCTGATACATAATGTATAACCTGACCTGAGGGGAGGTATACAGGGAGACAGGAGCCAGCCTCTCTGATACAGACTATATAACCTGCCCTGAGGGGAGGTATACAGGGAGACAGGAGCCTCTCTGTTACATAATGTATAACCTGACCTGAGGGGAGGTATACAGGGAGACAGGAGCCAGCCTCTCTGATACAGACTATATAACCTGCCCTGAGGGGAGGTATACAGGGAGACAGGAGCCTCTCTGATACATAATGTATAACCTGACCTAAGGGGGGGTATACAGGGAGACAGGAGCCAGCCTCTCTGATACAGACTGTATAACCTGACCTGAGGGGAGGTATACAGGGAGACAGGAGCCTCTCTGTTACATAATGTATAACCAGACCTGAGGGGAGTTATAGAGGGAGACAGGAGCCTCTCTGATACAGACTATATAACCTGACCTGAGGGGAGGTATACAGGGAGACGGGAGCCAGCCTCTCTGATACAGACTGTATAACCTGACCTGAGGGGAGGTATACAGGGAGACAGGAACCAGCCTCTCTGATACAGACTGTATAACCTGACCTGAGGGGAGGTATACAGGGAGACGGTAGCCAGCCTCTCTGATACAGACTGTATAACCTGACCTGAGGGGAGGTATACAGGGAGACAGGAGCCTCTCTGATACAGAGGGTATAACCTGACCTGAGGGGAGGTATACAGGGAGACAGGAGCCTCTCTGATACAGACTGTATAACCTGACCAGAGGGGAGGTATACAGGGAGACAGGAGCCTCTCTGATACAGACTGTATAACCTGACCAGAGGGGAGGTATACAGGGAGACAGGAGCCTCTCTGATACAGACTGTATAACCTGACCTGAGGGGAGGTATACAGGGAGACAGGAGCCTCTCTGATACAGACTGTATAACCTGACCTGAGGGGAGGTATACAGGGAGACAGGAGCCTCTCTGATACAGACTGTATAACCTGACCTGAGGGGAGGTATACAGGGAGACAGGAGCCTCTCTGATACAGACTGTATAACCTGACCTGAGGGGAGGTATACAGGGAGACAGGAGCCTCTCTGATACAGACTGTATAACCTGACCTGAGGGGAGGTATACAGGGAGACAGGAGCCTCTCTGATACAGACTGTATAACCTGACCTGAGGGGAGGTATACAGGGAGACAGGAGCCTCTCTGATACAGACTGTATAACCTGACCTGAGGGGAGGTATACAGGGAGACAGGAGCCTCTCTGATACAGACTGTATAACCTGACCTGAGGGGAGATATACAGGGAGACAGGAGCCAGCCTCTCTGATACATAATGTATAACCTGACCTGAGGGGAGGTATACAGGGAGACAGGAGCCAGCCTCTCTGATACAGACTGTATAACCTGACCTGAGGGGAGGTATACAGGGAGACAGGAGCCTCTCTGATACAGACTATATAACCTGACCTGAGGGGAGGTATACAGGGAGACGGGAGCCAGCCTCTCTGATACAGACTGTATAACCTGACCTGAGGGGAGGTATACAGGGAGACAGGAGCCAGCCTCTCTGATACAGACTGTATAACCTGACCTGAGGGGAGGTATACAGGGAGACAGGAGCCAGCCTCTCTGATACATAATGTATAACCTGACCTGAGGGGAGATATACAGGGAGACAGGAGCCAGCCTCTCTGATACACACTGTATAACCTGACCTGAGGGGAGGTATACAGGGAGACAGGAGCCTCTCTGATACAGACTGTATAACCTGACCTGAGGGGAGGTATACAGGGAGACAGGAGCCTCTCTGATACAGACTGTATAACCTGACCTGAGGGGAGGTATACAGGGAGACAGGAGCCAGCCTCTCTGATACACACTGTATAACCTGACCTGAGGGGAGGTATACAGGGAGACAGGAGCCTCTCTGATACAGACTATATAACCTGACCTGAAGGGAGGTATACAGGGAGACAGGAGCCTCTCTGATACAGAATGTATAACCTGACCTGAGGGGAGGTATACAGGGAGACAGGAGCCTCTCTGATACAGACTGTATAACCTGACCTGAGGGGAGGTATACAGGGAGACAGGAGCCTCTCTGATACAGACTGTATAACCTGACCTGAGGGGAGGTATACAGGGAGACAGGAGCCTCTCTGATACAGACTGTATAACCTGACCTGAGGGGAGGTATACAGGGAGACAGGAGCCAGCCTCTCTGATACAGACTATATAACCTGACCTGAGGGGAGGTATACAGGGAGACAGGAGCCAGCCTCTCTGATACAGACTGTATAACCTGACCTGAGGGGAGGTATACAGGGAGACAGGAGCCTCTCTGATACACACTGTATAACCTGACCTGAGGGGAGGTATACAGGGAGACAGGAGCCTCTCTGATACAGACTATATAACCTGACCTGAAGGGAGGTATACAGGGAGACAGGAGCCTCTCTGATACAGAATGTATAACCTGACCTGAGGGGAGGTATACAGGGAGACAGGAGCCTCTCTGATACAGAATGTATAACCTGACCTGAGGGGAGGTATACAGGGAGACAGGAGCCTCTCTGATACAGACTGTATAACCTGACCTGAGGGGAGGTATACAGGGAGACAGGAGCCTCTCTGATACATAATGTATAACCTGACCTGCGGGGAGGTATACAGGGAGACAGGAGCCAGCCTCTCTGATACAGACTATATAACCTGCCCTGAGGGGAGGTATACAGGGAGACAGGAGCCTCTCTGTTACATAATGTATAACCTGACCTGAGGGGAGGTATACAGGGAGACAGGAGCCAGCCTCTCTGATACAGACTATTATAACCTGCCCTGAGGGGAGGTATACAGGGAGACAGGAGCCTCTCTGATACATAATGTATAACCTGACCTAAGGGGGGGTATACAGGGAGACAGGAGCCAGCCTCTCTGATACAGACTGTATAACCTGACCTGAGGGGAGGTATACAGGGAGACAGGAGCCTCTCTGTTACATAATGTATAACCTGACCTAAGGGGGGGTATACAGGGAGACAGGAGCCAGCCTCTCTGATACAGACTGTATAACCAGACCTGAGGGGAGTTATAGAGGGAGACAGGAGCCTCTCTGATACAGACTATATAACCTGACCTGAGGGGAGGTATACAGGGAGACGGGAGCCAGCCTCTCTGATACAGACTGTATAACCTGACCTGAGGGGAGGTATACAGGGAGACAGGAACCAGCCTCTCTGATACAGACTGTATAACCTGACCTGAGGGGAGGTATACAGGGAGACGGTAGCCAGCCTCTCTGATACAGACTGTATAACCTGACCTGAGGGGAGGTATACAGGGAGACAGGAGCCTCTCTGATACAGAGGGTATAACCTGACCTGAGGGGAGGTATACAGGGAGACAGGAACCTCTCTGATACAGAGGGTATAACCTGACCTGAGGGGAGGTATACAGGGAGACAGGAGCCAGCCTCTCTGATACAGACTGTATATCCTGACCTGAGGGGAGGTATACAGGGAGACAGGAGCCTCTCTGATACAGACTGTATAACCTGACCAGAGGGGAGGTATACAGGGAGACAGGAGCCTCTCTGATACAGACTGTATAACCTGACCTGAGGGGAGGTATACAGGGAGACAGGAGCCTCTCTGATACAGACTGTATAACCTGACCTGAGGGGAGGTATACAGGGAGACAGGAGCCTCTCTGATACAGACTGTATAACCTGACCTGAGGGGAGGTATACAGGGAGACAGGAGCCTCTCTGATACAGACTGTATAACCTGACCTGAGGGGAGGTATACAGGGAGACAGGAGCCTCTCTGATACAGACTGTATAACCTGACCTGAGGGGAGGTATACAGGGGGACAGGAGCCAGCCTCTCTGATACAGACTGTATAACCTGACCTGAGGGGAGGTATACAGGGAGACAGGAGCCAGCCTCTCTGATACAGACTGTATAACCTGACCTGAGGGGAGGTATACAGGGAGACAGGAACCAGCCTCTCTGATACAGACTGTATAACCTGACCTGAGGGGAGGTATACAGGGAGACGGGAGCCTCTCTGATACATAATGTATAACCTGACCTGAGGGGAGGTATACAGGGAGACAGGAGCCAGCCTCTCTGATACAGACTGTATAACCTGACCTTAGGGGAGGTATACAGGGAGACAGGAGCCAGCCTCTCTGATACACACTGTATAACCTGACCTGAGGGGAGATATACAGGGAGACAGGAGCCAGCCTCTCTGATACAGACTGTATAACCTGACCTTAGGGGAGGTATACAGGGAGACAGGAGCCTCTCTGATACAGACTATAAAACCTGACCTGAGGGGAGGTATACAGGGAGACAGGAGCCAGCCTCTCTGATACAGACTGTATAACCTGACCTTAGGGGAGGTATACAGGGAGACAGGAGCCTCTCTGATACAGACTGTATAACCTGACCTGAGGGGAGGTATACAGGGAGACAGGAGCCTCTCTGATACAGACTGTATAACCTGACCTGAGGGGAGGTATACAGGGAGACAGGAGCCAGCCTCTCTGATACAGACTGTATAACCTGACCTGAGGGGAGGTATACAGGAGCCTCTCTGATACAGACTGTATAACCTGACCTGAGGGGAGGTATACAGGGAGACAGGAGCCTCTCTGATACAGACTGTATAACCTGACCTGAGGGGAGGTATACAGGGGGACAGGAGCCAGCCTCTCTGATACATAATGTATAACCTGACCTGAGGGGAGGTATACAGGGAGACAGGAGCCTCTCTGATACAGACTGTATAACCTGACCTGAGGGGAGGTATACAGGGAGACAGGAGCCTCTCTGGTACAGACTGTATAACCTGACCTGAGGGGAGGTATACAGGGAGACAGGAGCCAGCCTCTCTGATACAGACTGTATAACCTGACCTGAGGGGAGGTATACAGGGAGCCAGCCTCTCTGATACAGACTGTATAACCTGACCTGAGGGGAGGTATACAGGGAGACGGGAGCCAGCCTCTCTGATACAGACTGTATAACCTGACCTGAGGGGAGGTATACAGGGAGACGGGAGCCAGCCTCTCTGATACAGACTGTATAACCTGACCTGAGGGGAGGTATACAGGGAGACAGGAGCCTCTCTGATACAGACTGTATAACCTGACCTGAGGGGAGGTATACAGGGAGACGGGAGCCAGCCTCTCTGATACAGACTGTATAACCAGACCTGAGGGGAGGTATACAGGGAGACAGGAGCCTCTCTGATACATACTGTATAACCTGACCTGAGGGGAGGTATACAGGGAGACGGGAGCCAGCCTCTCTGATACAGACTGTATAACCTGAGGGGAGGTATACAGGGAGACAGGAGCCAGCCTCTCTGATACAGACTGTATAACCTGACCTGAGGGGAGGTATACAGGGAGACGGGAGCCAGCCTCTCTGATACAGACTGGATAACCTGACCTGAGGGGAGGTATACAGGGAGACAGGAGCCTCTCTGATACAGACTGTATAACCTGACCTGAGGGGAGGTATACAGGGAGCCAGCCTCTCTGATACACACTGTATAACCTGACCTGAGGGGAGGTATACAGGGAGACGGGAGCCTCTCTGATACATAATGTATAACCTGACCTGAGGGGAGGTATACAGGGAGACAGGAGCCAGCCTCTCTGATACACACTGTATAACCTGACCTGAGGGGAGATATACAGGGAGACAGGAGCCTCTCTGATACAGACTATATAACCTGACCTGAGGGGAGGTATACAGGGAGACAGGAGCCAGCCTCTCTGATACAGACTGTATAACCTGACCTTAGGGGAGGTATACAGGGAGACAGGAGCCTCTCTGATACAGACTGTATAACCTGACCTGAGGGGAGGTATACAGGGAGACAGGAGCCTCTCTGATACAGACTGTATAACCTGACCTGAGGGGAGGTATACAGGGAGACAGGAGCCTCTCTGATACAGACTGTATAACCTGACCTGAGGGGAGGTATACAGGGAGACAGGAGCCAGCCTCTCTGATACAGACTGTATAACCTGACCTGAGGGGAGGTATACAGGGAGACAGGAGCCTCTCTGATACAGACTGTATAACCTGACCTGAGGGGAGGTATACAGGGAGACAGGAGCCAGCCTCTCTGATACAGACTGTATAACCTGACCTGAGAGGAGGTATACAGGAGCCAGGAGCCTCTCTGATACAGACTGTATAACCTGACCTGAGGGGAGGTATACAGGGAGACAGGAGCCTCTCTGATACAGACTGTATAACCTGACCTGAGGGGAGGTATACAGGGAGACAGGAGCCTCTCTGATACATACTGTATAACCTGACCTGAGGGGAGGTATACAGGGAGACAGGAGCCAGCCTCTGATACAGACTGTATAACCTGACCTGAGGGGAGGTATACAGGGAGACAGGAGCCAGCCTCTCTGATACAGACTGTATAACCTGACCTGAGGGGAGGTATACAGGGAGACGGGAGCCTCTCTGATACAGACTGTATAACCTGACCTGAGGGGAGGTATACAGGGAGACAGGAGCCTCTCTGATACAGACTGTATAACCTGACCTGAGGGGAGATATACAGGGAGACAGGAGCCTCTCTGATACAGACTGTATAACCTGACCTGAGGGGAGGTATACAGGGGGACAGGAGCCAGCCTCTCTGATACATAATGTATAACCTGACCTGAGGGGAGGTATACAGGGAGACAGGAGCCTCTCTGATACAGACTGTATAACCTGACCTGAGGGGAGGTATACAGGGAGACAGGAGCCTCTCTGATACAGACTGTATAACCTGACCTGAGGGGAGGTATACAGGGAGACGGGAGCCTCTCTGATACATAATGTATAACCTGACCTGAGGGGAGATATACAGGGAGACAGGAGCCAGCCTCTCTGATACACACTGTATAACCTGACCTGAGGGGAGATATACAGGGAGACAGGAGCCTCTCTGATACAGACTGTATAACCTGACCTGAGGGGAGGTATACAGGGAGACAGGAGCCTCTCTGATACAGACTGTATAACCTGACCTGAGGGGAGGTATACAGGGAGACAGGAGCCAGCCTCTCTGATACAGACTGTATAACCTGACCTGAGGGGAGGTATACAGGAGCCTCTCTGATACAGACTGTATAACCTGACCTGAGGGGAGGTATACAGGGAGACAGGAGCCTCTCTGATACAGACTGTATAACCTGACCTGAGGGGAGGTATACAGGGGGACAGGAGCCAGCCTCTCTGATACATAATGTATAACCTGACCTGAGGGGAGGTATACAGGGAGACAGGAGCCTCTCTGATACAGACTGTATAACCTGACCTGAGGGGAGGTATACAGGGGGACAGGAGCCAGCCTCTCTGATACATAATGTATAACCTGACCTGAGGGGAGGTATACAGGGAGACAGGAGCCTCTCTGATACAGACTGTATAACCTGACCTGAGGGGAGATATACAGGGAGACAGGAGCCTCTCTGATACAGACTGTATAACCTGACCTGAGGGGAGGTATACAGGGAGACAGGAGCCTCTCTGGTACAGACTGTATAACCTGACCTGAGGGGAGGTATACAGGGAGACAGGAGCCAGCCTCTCTGATACAGACTGTATAACCTGACCTGAGGGGAGGTATACAGGGAGCCAGCCTCTCTGATACAGACTGTATAACCTGACCTGAGGGGAGGTATACAGGGAGACGGGAGCCAGCCTCTCTGATACAGACTGTATAACCTGACCTGAGGGGAGGTATACAGGGAGACGGGAGCCAGCCTCTCTGATACAGACTGTATAACCTGACCTGAGGGGAGGTATACAGGGAGACAGGAGCCTCTCTGACACAGACTGTATAACCTGACCTGAGGGGAGGTATACAGGGAGACAGGAGCCTCTCTGATACAGACTGTATAACCTGACCTGAGGGGAGGTATACAGGGAGCAAGGAGCCTCTCTGATACAGACTGTATAACCTGACCTGAGGGGAGGTATACAGGGAGACAGGAGCCTCTCTGATACAGACTGTATAACCTGACCGGAGGGGAGATATACAGGGAGACAGGAGCCAGCCTCTCTGATACAGACTGTATAACCTGACCTGAGGGGAGGTATAGAGGGAGCAGGAGCCTCTCTGATATAGACTATATAACCTGACCTGAGGGGAGGTATACAGGGAGACAGGAGCCTCTCTGATACATACTGTATAACCTGACCTGAGGGGAGGTATACAGGGAGACGGGAGCCAGCCTCTCTGATACAGACTGTATAACCTGAGGGGAGGTATACAGGGAGACAGGAGCCAGCCTCTCTGATACAGACTGTATAACCTGACCTGAGGGGAGGTATACAGGGAGACGGGAGCCAGCCTCTCTGATACAGACTGTATAACCTGACCTGAGGGGAGGTATACAGGGAGACAGGAGCCTCTCTGATACAGACTGTATAACCTGACCTGAGGGGAGGTATACAGGGAGACAGGAGCCAGCCTCTCTGATACACACTGTATAACCTGACCTGAGGGGAGGTATACAGGGAGCCAGCCTCTCTGATACAGACTGTATAACCTGACCTGAGGGGAGGTATACAGGGAGACGGGAGCCTCTCTGATACATAATGTATAACCTGACCTGAGGGGAGATATACAGGGAGACAGGAGCCAGCCTCTCTGATACACACTGTATAACCTGACCTGAGGGGAGATATACAGGGAGACAGGAGCCAGCCTCTCTGATACAGACTATATAACCTGACCTGAGGGGAGGTATACAGGGAGACAGGAGCCAGCCTCTCTGATACAGACTGTATAACCTGACCTTAGGGGAGGTATACAGGGAGACAGGAGCCTCTCTGATACAGACTGTATAACCTGACCTGAGGGGAGGTATACAGGGAGACAGGAGCCTCTCTGATACAGACTGTATAACCTGACCTGAGGGGAGGTATACAGGGAGACAGGAGCCTCTCTGATACAGACTGTATAACCTGACCTGAGGGGAGGTATACAGGGAGACAGGAGCCAGCCTCTCTGATACAGACTGTATAACCTGACCTGAGGGGAGGTATACAGGGAGACAGGAGCCAGCCTCTCTGATACAGACTGTATAACCTGACCTGAGGGGAGGTATACAGGAGCCTCTCTGATACAGACTGTATAACCTGACCTGAGGGGAGGTATACAGGGAGACAGGAGCCTCTCTGATACATACTGTATAACCTGACCTGAGGGGAGGTATACAGGGAGACAGGAGCCTCTCTGATACAGACTGTATAACCTGACCTGAGGGGAGGTATACAGGGAGACAGGAGCCTCTCTGATACAGACTGTATAACCTGACCTGAGGGGAGGTATACAGGGAGACAGGAGCCAGCCTCTCTGATACAGACTGTATAACCTGACCTGAGGGGAGGTATACAGGGAGCCCGCCTCTCTGATACAGACTGTATAACCTGACCTGAGGGGAGGTATACAGGGAGACGGGAGCCAGCCTCTCTGATACAGACTGTATAACCTGACCTGAGGGGAGGTATACAGGGAGACAGGAGCATCTCTGATACAGACTGTATAACCTGACCTGAGGGGAGGTATACAGGGAGACAGGAGCCTCTCTGATACAGACTGTATAACCTGACCTGAGGGGAGGTATACAGGGAGACAGGAGCCAGCCTCTCTGATACAGACTGTATAACCTGACCTGAGGGGAGGTATACAGGGAGACAGGAGCCAGCCTCTCTGATACAGACTGTATAACCTGACCTGAGGGGAGGTATACAGGGAGACAGGAGCCTCTCTGATACAGACTGTATAACCTGACCTGAGGGGAGGTATACAGGGAGCCAGGAGCCTCTCTGATACAGACTATATAACCTGACCTGAGGGGAGGTATACAGGGAGACAGGAGCCTCTCTGATACATACTGTATAACCTGACCTGAGGGGTGGTATACAGGGAGACGGGAGCCAGCCTCTCTGATACAGACTGTATAACCTGACCTGAGGGGAGGTATACAGGGAGACAGGAGCCTCTCTGATACAGACTGTATAACCTGACCTGAGGGGAGGTATACAGGGAGAGAGGAGCCAGCCTCTCTGATACAGACTGTATAACCTGACCTGAGGGGAGGTATACAGGGAGCCAGCCTCTCTGATACACACTGTATAACCTGACCTGAGGGGAGGTATACAGGGAGCCAGCCTCTCTGATACACACTGTATAACCTGACCTGAGGGGAGGTATACAGGGAGCCAGCCTCTCTGATACAGACTGTATAACCTGACCTGAGGGGAGGTATACAGGGAGACGGGAGCCTCTCTGATACATAATGTATAACCTGACCTGAGGGGAGATATACAGGGAGACAGGAGCCAGCCTCTCTGATACACACTGTATAACCTGACCTGAGGGGAGATATACAGGGAGACAGGAGCCTCTCTGATACAGACTATATAACCTGACCTGAGGGGAGGTATACAGGGAGACAGGAGCCAGCCTCTCTGATACAGACTGTATAACCTGACCTTAGGGGAGGTATACAGGGAGACAGGAGCCTCTCTGATACAGACTGTATAACCTGACCTGAGGGGAGGTATACAGGGAGACAGGAGCCTCTCTGATACAGACTGTATAACCTGACCTGAGGGGAGGTATACAGGGAGACAGGAGCCTCTCTGATACAGACTGTATAACCTGACCTGAGGGGAGGTATACAGGGAGACAGGAGCCTCTCTGATACAGACTGTATAACCTGACCTGAGGGGAGGTATACAGGGGGACAGGAGCCAGCCTCTCTGATACATAATGTATAACCTGACCTGAGGGGAGGTATACAGGGAGACAGGAGCCTCTCTGATACAGACTGTATAACCTGACCTGAGGGGAGGTATACAGGGAGACGGGAGCCAGCCTCTCTGATACAGACTGTATAACCTGACCTGAGGGGAGGTATACAGGGAGACAGGAGCCTCTCTGATACAGACTGTATAACCTGACCTGAGGGGAGGTATACAGGGAGACAGGAGCCTCTCTGATACATACTGTATAACCTGACCTGAGGGGAGGTATACAGGGAGACGGGAGCCAGCCTCTCTGATACAGACTGTATAACCTGAGGGGAGGTATACAGGGAGACAGGAGCCAGCCTCTCTGATACAGACTGTATAACCTGACCTGAGGGGAGGTATACAGGGAGACAGGAGCCTCTCTGATACAGACTGTATAACCTGACCTGAGGGGAGGTATACAGGGAGCCAGCCTCTCTGATACAGACTGTATAACCTGACCTGAGGGGAGGTATACAGGGAGACAGGAGCCTCTCTGATACAGACTGTATAACCTGACCTGAGGGGAGATATACAGGGAGACTGGAGCCAGCCTCTCTATTACACACTGTATAACCTGACCTGAGGGGAGGTATACAGGGAGACGGGAGCCTCTCTGATACATAATGTATAACCTGACCTGAGGGGAGATATACAGGGAGACAGGAGCCAGCCTCTCTGATACACACTGTATAACCTGACCTGAGGGGAGATATACAGGGAGACAGGAGCCTCTCTGATACAGACTGTATAACCTGACCTGAGGGGAGGTATACAGGGAGACAGGAACCTCTCTGATACAGACTGTATAACCTGACCTGAGGGGAGGTATACAGGGAGACAGGAGCCATCCTCTCTGATACAGACTGTATAACCTGACCTGAGGGGAGGTATACAGGGAGACAGGAGCCTCTCTGATACAGACTGTATAACCTGACCTGAGGGGAGGTATACAGGGAGACAGGAGCCATCCTCTCTGATACAGACTGTATAACCTGACCTGAGGGGAGGTATACAGGGAGACAGGAGCCTCTCTGATACAGACTATATAACCTGACCTGAGGGGAGGTATACAGGGAGAAAGGAGCCATCCTCTCTGATACAGACTGTATAACCTGACCTGAGGGGAGGTATACAGGGAGACAGGAGCCTCTCTGATACATAATGTATAACCTGACCTGAGGGGACGTATACAGGGAGACAGGAGCCAGCCTCTCTGATACAGACTGTATAACCTGACCTGAGGGGAGGTATACAGGGAGCCAGGAGCCAGCCTCTCTGATACAGACTGTATAACCTGACCTGAGGGGAGGTATACAGGGAGACAGGAGCCTCTCTGATACAGACTGTATAACCTGACCTGAGGGGAGGTATACAGGGAGACAGGAGCCAGCCTCTCTGATACAGACTGTATAACCTGACCTGAGGGGAGGTATACAGGAGCCTCTCTGATACAGACTGTATAACCTGACCTGAGGGGAGGTATACAGGAGCCTCTCTGATACAGACTGTATAACCTGACCTGAGGGGAGGTATACAGGGAGACAGGAGCCTCTCTGATACAGACTGTATAACCTGACCTGAGGGGAGGTATACAGGGAGACAGGAGATTCTCTGATAAAGACTGTATAACCTGACCTGAGGGGAGGTATACAGGGAGACGGGAGCCAGCCTCTCTGATACAGACTGTATAACCTGACCTGAGGGGAGGTATAGAGGGAGCCAGGAGCCTCTCTGATACAGACTATATAACCTGACCTGAGGGGAGGTATACAGGGAGACAGGAGCCTCTCTGATACATACTGTATAACCTGACCTGAGGGGAGGTATACAGGGAGACGGGAGCCAGCCTCTCTGATACAGACTGTATAACCTGAGGGGAGGTATACAGGGAGACAGGAGCCAGCCTCTCTGATACAGACTGTATAACCTGACCTGAGGGGAGGTATACAGGGAGCCAGCCTCTCTGATACACACTGTATAACCTGACCTGAGGGGAGGTATACAGGGAGCCAGCCTCTCTGATACAGACTGTATAACCTGACCTGAGGGGAGGTATACAGGGAGACGGGAGCCTCTCTGATACATAATGTATAACCTGACCTGAGGGGAGATATACAGGGAGACAGGAGCCAGCCTCTCTGATACACACTGTATAACCTGACCTGAGGGGAGATATACAGGGAGACAGGAGCCTCTCTGATACAGACTATATAACCTGACCTGAGGGGAGGTATACAGGGAGACAGGAGCCAGCCTCTCTGATACAGACTGTATAACCTGACCTTAGGGGAGGTATACAGGGAGACAGGAGCCTCTCTGATACAGACTGTATAACCTGACCTGAGGGGAGGTATACAGGGAGACAGGAGCCTCTCTGATACAGACTGTATAACCTGACCTGAGGTGAGGTATACAGGGAGACAGGAGCCTCTCTGATACATACTGTATAACCTGACCTGAGGGGAGGTATACAGGGAGACAGGAGCCAGCCTCTGATACAGACTGTATAACCTGACCTGAGGGGAGGTATACAGGGGGACAGGAGCCAGCCTCTCTGATACATAATGTATAACCTGACCTGAGGGGAGGTATACAGGGAGACAGGAGCCTCTCTGATACAGACTGTATAACCTGACCTGAGGGGAGGTATACAGGGAGACAGGAGCCAGCCTCTCTGATACAGACTGTATAACCTGACCTGAGGGGAGGTATACAGGGAGCCAGCCTCTCTGATACAGACTGTATAACCTGACCTGAGGGGAGGTATACAGGGAGACGGGAGCCAGCCTCTCTGATACAGACTGTATAACCTGACCTGAGGGGAGGTATACAGGGAGACGGGAGCCTCTCTGATACAGACTGTATAACCTGACCTGAGGGGAGGTATACAGGGAGACAGGAGCCTCTCTGATACAGACTGTATAACCTGACCTGAGGGGAGGTATACAGGGAGACAGGAGCCTCTCTGATACAGACTGTATAACCTGACCTGAGGGGAGGTATACAGGGAGACAGGAGCCTCTCTGATACAGACTGTATAACCTGACCTGAGGGGAGGTATACAGGGAGACAGGAGCCTCTCTGATACAGACTGTATAACCTGACCTGAGGGGAGGTATACAGGGAGCCAGCCTCTCTGATACAGACTGTATAACCTGACCTGAGGGGAGGTATACAGGGAGACAGCCTCTCTGATACAGACTGTATAACCTGACCTGAGGGGAGGTATACAGGGAGACAGGAGCCTCTCTGATACAGACTGTATAACCTGACCTGAGGGGAGGTATACAGGGAGACAGGAGCCTCTCTGATACAGACTGTATAACCTGACCTGAGGGGAGGTATACAGGGAGACAGGAGCCTCTCTGATACAGACTGTATAACCTGACCTGAGGGGAGGTATACAGGGAGACGGGAGCCAGCCTCTCTGATACAGACTGTATAACCTGACCTGAGGGGAGGTATACAGGGAGACAGGAGCCAGCCTCTCTGATACAGACTGTATAACGTGACCTGAGGGGAGGTATACAGGAGCCAGCCTCTCTGATACAGACTGTATAACCTGACCTGAGGGGAGGTATACAGGAGCCAGCCTCTCTGATACAGACTGTATAACCTGACCTGAGGGGAGGTATACAGGGAGACAGGAGCCTCTCTGATACAGACTGTATAACCTGACCTGAGGGGAGGTATACAGGGAGACAGGAGCCTCTCTGGTACAGACTGTATAACCTGACCTGAGGGGAGGTATACAGGGAGACAGGAGCCAGCCTCTCTGATACAGACTGTATAACCTGACCTGAGGGGAGGTATACAGGGAGCCAGCCTCTCTGATACAGACTGTATAACCTGACCTGAGGGGAGGTATACAGGGAGACGGGAGCCAGCCTCTCTGATACAGACTGTATAACCTGACCTGAGGGGAGGTATACAGGGAGACGGGAGCCAGCCTCTCTGATACAGACTGTATAACCTGACCTGAGGGGAGGTATACAGGGAGACAGGAGCCTCTCTGATACAGACTGTATAACCTGACCTGAGGGGAGGTATACAGGGAGACAGGAGCCTCTCTGATACATACTGTATAACCTGACCTGAGGGGAGGTATACAGGGAGACGGGAGCCAGCCTCTCTGATACAGACTGTATAACCTGAGGGGAGGTATACAGGGAGACAGGAGCCAGCCTCTCTGATACAGACTGTATAACCTGACCTGAGGGGAGGTATACAGGGAGACGGGAGCCAGCCTCTCTGATACAGACTGTATAACCTGACCTGAGGGGAGGTATACAGGGAGACAGGAGCCTCTCTGATACAGACTGTATAACCTGACCTGAGGGGAGGTATACAGGGAGCCAGCCTCTCTGATACACACTGTATAACCTGACCTGAGGGGAGGTATACAGGGAGCCAGCCTCTCTGATACAGACTGTATAACCTGACCTGAGGGGAGGTATACAGGGAGACGGGAGCCTCTCTGATACATAATGTATAACCTGACCTGAGGGGAGATATACAGGGAGACAGGAGCCAGCCTCTCTGATACACACTGTATAACCTGACCTGAGGGGAGATATACAGGGAGACAGGAGCCTCTCTGATACAGACTATATAACCTGACCTGAGGGGAGGTATACAGGGAGACAGGAGCCAGCCTCTCTGATACAGACTGTATAACCTGACCTGAGGGGAGGTATACAGGGAGACAGGAGCCTCTCTGATACAGACTGTATAACCTGACCTGAGGGGAGGTATACAGGGAGACAGGAGCCTCTCTGATACAGACTGTATAACCTGACCTGAGGGGAGGTATACAGGGAGACAGGAGCCTCTCTGATACAGACTGTATAACCTGACCTGAGGGGAGGTATACAGGGAGACAGGAGCCAGCCTCTCTGATACAGACTGTATAACCTGACCTGAGGGGAGGTATACAGGAGCCTCTCTGATACAGACTGTATAACCTGACCTGAGGGGAGGTATACAGGGAGACAGGAGCCTCTCTGATACATACTGTATAACCTGACCTGAGGGGAGGTATACAGGGAGACAGGAGCCAGCCTCTGATACAGACTGTATAACCTGACCTGAGGGGAGGTATACAGGGAGACAGGAGCCTCTCTGATACAGACTGTATAACCTGACCTGAAGGGAGGTATACAGGGAGACAGGAGCCTCTCTGATACAGAATGTATAACCTGACCTGAGGGGAGGTATACAGGGAGACGGGAGCCAGCCTCTCTGATACAGACTGTATAACCTGACCTGAGGGGAGATATACAGGGAGACAGGAGCCTCTCTGATACAGACTGTATAACCTGACCTGAGGGGAGGTATACAGGGGGACAGGAGCCATCCTCTCTGATACAGACTGTATAACCTGACCCGAGGGGAGGTATACAGGGAGACAGGAGCCTCTCTGATACAGACTGTATAACCTGACCTGAGGGGAGGTATACAGGGAGACAGGAGCCAGCCTCTCTGATACAGACTGTATAACCTGACCTGAGGGGAGGTATACAGGGAGCCAGCCTCTCTGATACAGACTGTATAACCTGACCTGAGGGGAGGTATACAGGGAGACGGGAGCCAGCCTCTCTGATACAGACTGTATAACCTGACCTGAGGGGAGGTATACAGGGAGACAGGAGCCAGCCTCTCTGATACAGACTGTATAACCTGACCTGAGGGGAGGTATACAGGGAGACAGGAGCCTCTCTGATACAGACTGTATAACCTGACCTGAGGGGAGGTATACAGGGAGACAGGAGCCAGCCTCTCTGATACAGACTGTATAACCTGACCTGAGGGGAGGTATAGAGGGAGCCAGGAGCCTCTCTGATACAGACTATATAACCTGACCTGAGGGGAGGTATACAGGGAGACAGGAGCCTCTCTGATACAGACTGTATAACCTGACCTGAGGGGAGGTATACAGGGAGCCAGCCTCTCTGATACACACTGTATAACCTGACCTGAGGGGAGGTATACAGGGAGCCAGCCTCTCTGATACACACTGTATAACCTGACCTGAGGGGAGGTATACAGGGAGCCAGCCTCTCTGATACAGACTGTATAACCTGACCTGAGGGGAGATATACAGGGAGACAGGAGCCAGCCTCTCTGATACACACTGTATAACCTGACCTGAGGGGAGATATACAGGGAGACAGGAGCCTCTCTGATACAGACTATATAACCTGACCTGAGGGGAGGTATACAGGGAGACAGGAGCCAGCCTCTCTGATACAGACTGTATAACCTGACCTTAGGGGAGGTATACAGGGAGACAGGAGCCTCTCTGATACAGACTGTATAACCTGACCTGAGGGGAGGTATACAGGGAGACAGGAGCCTCTCTGATACAGACTGTATAACCTGACCTGAGGGGAGGTATACAGGGAGACAGGAGCCAGCCTCTCTGATACAGACTGTATAACCTGACCTGAGGGGAGGTATACAGGGAGACAGGAGCCAGCCTCTCTGATACAGACTGTATAACCTGACCTGAGGGGAGGTATACAGGGGGACAGGAGCCAGCCTCTCTGATACAGACTGTATAACCTGACCTGAGGGGAGGTATACAGGGGGACAGGAGCCAGCCTCTCTGATACATAATGTATAACCTGACCTGAGGGGAGGTATACAGGGAGACAGGAGCCTCTCTGATACAGACTGTATAACCTGACCTGAGGGGAGGTATACAGGGAGACGGGAGCCAGCCTCTCTGATACAGACTGTATAACCTGACCTGAGGGGAGGTATACAGGGAGACAGGAGCCTCTCTGATACAGACTGTATAACCTGACCTGAGGGGAGGTATACAGGGAGCCAGCCTCTCTGATACAGACTGTATAACCTGAGGGGAGGTATACAGGGAGACAGGAGCCAGCCTCTCTGATACAGACTGTATAACCTGACCTGAGGGGAGGTATACAGGGAGACAGGAGCCTCTCTGATACAGACTGTATAACCTGACCTGAGGGGAGGTATACAGGGAGCCAGCCTCTCTGATACAGACTGTATAACCTGACCTGAGGGGAGATATACAGGGAGACAGGAGCCAGCCTCTCTATTACACACTGTATAACCTGACCTGAGGGGAGATATACAGGGAGACAGGAGCCTCTCTGATACAGACTATATAACCTGACCTGAGGGGAGGTATACAGGGAGACAGGAGCCAGCCTCTCTGATACAGACTGCATAACCTGACCTTAGGGGAGGTATACAGGGAGACAGGAGCCTCTCTGATACAGACTGTATAACCTGACCTGAGGGGAGGTATACAGGGAGACAGGAGCCTCTCTGATACAGACTGTATAACCTGACCTGAGGGGAGGTATACAGGGAGACAGGAGCCAGCCTCTCTGATACAGACTGTATAACCTGACCTGAGGGGAGGTATACAGGGAGACAGGAGCCTCTCTGATACAGACTGTATAACCTGACCTGAGGGGAGGTATACAGGAGCCTCTCTGATACAGACTGTATAACCTGACCTGAGGGGAGGTATACAGGAGCCTCTCTGATACAGACTGTATAACCTGACCTGAGGGGAGGTATACAGGGAGACAGGAGCCTCTCTGATACAGACTGTATAACCTGACCTGAGGGGAGGTATACAGGGAGACAGGAGATTCTCTGATAAAGACTGTATAACCTGACCTGAGGGGAGGTATACAGGGAGACGGGAGCCAGCCTCTCTGATACAGACTGTATAACCTGACCTGAGGGGAGGTATAGAGGGAGCCAGGAGCCTCTCTGATACAGACTATATAACCTGACCTGAGGGGAGGTATACAGGGAGACAGGAGCCTCTCTGATACATACTGTATAACCTGACCTGAGGGGAGGTATACAGGGAGACAGGAGCCAGCCTCTCTGATACAGACTGTATAACCTGACCTGAGGGGAGGTATACAGGGAGACAGGAGCCTCTCTGATACAGACTGTATAACCTGACCTGAGGGGAGGTATACAGGGAGCCAGCCTCTCTGATACACACTGTATAACCTGACCTGAGGGGAGGTATACAGGGAGACGGGAGCCTCTCTGATACATAATGTATAACCTGACCTGAGGGGAGGTATACAGGGAGACAGGAGCCTCTCTGATACACACTGTATAACCTGACCTGAGGGGAGATATACAGGGAGACAGGAGCCTCTCTGATACAGACTATATAACCTGACCTGAGGGGAGGTATACAGGGAGACAGGAGCCAGCCTCTCTGATACAGACTGTATAACCTGACCTTAGGGGAGGTATACAGGGAGACAGGAGCCTCTCTGATACACACTGTATAACCTGACCTGAGGGGAGGTATACAGGGAGACAGGAGCCTCTCTGATACAGACTGTATAACCTGACCTGAGGGGAGGTATACAGGGAGACAGGAGCCTCTCTGATACAGACTGTATAACCTGACCTGAGGGGAGGTATACAGGGAGACAGGAGCCAGCCTCTCTGATACAGACTGTATAACCTGACCTGAGGGGTGGTATACAGGGAGACAGGAGCCTCTCTGATACAGACTGTATAACCTGACCTGAGGGGAGGTATACAGGGAGACGGGAGCCAGCCTCTCTGATACAGACTGTATAACCTGACCTGAGGGGAGGTATACAGGGAGACAGGATCCTCTCTGATACAGACTGTATAACCTGACCTGAGGGGAGGTATACAGGGGGACAGGAGCCTCTCTGATACAGACTGTATAACCTGACCTGAGGGGAGGTATACAGGGAGACAGGAGCCTCTCTGATACATAATGTATAACCTGACCTGAGGGGAGGTATACAGGGAGACAGGAGCCTCTCTGATACAGACTGTATAACCTGATCTGAGGGGAGGTATACAGGGAGACAGGAGCCTCTCTGATACAGACTGTATAACCTGACCTGAGGTGAGGTATACAGGGAGACAGGAGCCTCTCTGATACAGACTGTATAACCTGACCTGAGGGGAGGTATACAGGGAGACAGGAGCCTCTCTGATACAGACTGTATAACCTGACCTGAGGGGTGGTATACAGGGAGACAGGAGCCAGCCTCTCTGATACAGACTGTATAACCTGACCTGAGGGGAGGTATACAGGGAGACAGTAGCCTCTCTGATACACACTGTATAACCTGACCTGAGGGGAGGTATGCAGGGAGCCAGCCTCTCTGATACAGACTGTATAACCTGACCTGAGGGGAGGTATACAGGGAGACAGGAGCCAGCCTCTCTGATACAGACTGTATAACCTGACCTGAGGGGAGGTATACAGGGAGACAGGAGCCTCTCTGATACACACTGTATAACCTGACCTGAGGGGAGGTATACAGGGAGACAGGAGCCCCTCTGATACAGACTGTATAACCTGACCTGAGGGGAGGTATGCAGGGAGACAGGAGCCAGCCTCTCTGATACAGACTGTATAACCTGACCTGAGGGGAGGTATACAGGGAGACAGGAGCCAGCCTCTCTGATACAGACTGTATAACCTGACCTGAGGGGAGGTATACAGGGAGCCAGGAGCCTCTCTGATACAGACTGTATAACCTGACCTGAGGGGAGGTATACAGGGAGACAGGAGCCAGCCTCTCTGATACAGACTGTATAACCTGACCTGAGAGGAGGTATACAGGAGCCAGGAGCCTCTCTGATACAGACTGTATAACCTGACCTGAGGGGAGGTATACAGGGAGACAGGAGCCTCTCTGATACATAATGTATAACCTGACCTGAGGGGAGGTATACAGGGAGACAGGAGCCTCTCTGATACAGACTATATAACGTGACCTGAGGGGAGGTATACAGGGAGACAGGAGCCAGCCTCTCTGATACAGACTGTATAACCTGACATGAGGGGAGGTATACAGGGAGACAGGAGACAGCCTCTCTGATACAGACTGTATAACCTGACCTGAGAGGAGGTATACAGTGAGACAGGAGCCTCTCTGATACAGACTGTATAACCTGACCTGAGGGGAGGTATACAGGGAGACAGGAGCCTCTCTGATACATAATGTATAACCTGACCTGAGGGGAGGTATACAGGGAGACAGGAGCCTCTCTGATACAGACTGTATAACCTGACCTGAGGGGAGGTATACAGGGAGACAGGAGCCTCTCTGATACAGACTGTATAACCTGACCTGAGGGGAGGTATACAGGGAGACAGGAGCCTCTCTGATACAGACTGTATAACCTGACCTGAGGGGAGGTATACAGGGAGACAGGAGCCTCTCTGATACAGACTATATAACCTGCCCTGAGGGGAGGTATACAGGGAGACAGGAGCCATCCTCTGATACAGACTGTATAACCTGACCTGAGGGGAGGTATACAGGGAGACAGGAGCCAGCCTCTCTGATACAGACTGTATAACCTGACCTGAGGGGAGGTATACAGGGAGACAGGAGCCTCTCTGATACAGACTGTATAACCTGACCTGAGAGGAGGTATACAGGGAGACAGGAGCCTCTCTGATACAGACTGTATAACCTGACCTGAGGGGAGATATACAGGGAGACGGGAGCCAGCCTCTCTGATACAGACTGTATAACCTGTCCTGAGGGGAGGTATACAGGGAGACAGGAGCATCTCTGATACAGACTGTATAACCTGACCTGAGGGGAGGTATACAGGGAGACAGGAGCCAGCCTCTCTGATACAGACTGTATAACCTGTCCTGAGGGGATGTATACAGGGAGACGGGAGCATCTCTGATACAGACTGTATAACCTGACCTGAGGGGAGATATACAGGGAGACAGGAGCCTCTCTGATACAGACTGTATAACCTGACCTGAGGGGAGGTATACAGGGAGACAGGAGCCTCTCTGATACAGACTGTATAACCTGACCTGAGGGGAGGTATACAGGGAGACAGGAGCCTCTCTGATACAGACTGTATAACCTGACCTGAGGGGAGGTATACAGGGAGACAGGAGCCTCTCTGATACAGACTGTATAACCTGACCTGAGGGGAGGTATACAGGGAGACAGGAGCCTCTCTGATACAGACTGTATAACCTGACCTGAGGGGAGGTATACAGGGAGACAGGAGCCTCTCTGATACAGACTGTATAACCTGACCTGAGGGGAGGTATACAGGGAGACAGGAGCCTCTCTGATACAGACTGTATAACCTGACCTGAGGGGAGGTATACAGAGAGACAGGAGCCTCTCTGATACAGACTGTATAACCTGACCTGAGGGGAGGTATACAGGGAGACAGGAGCCTCTCTGATACAGACTGTATAACCTGACCTGAGGGGAGGTATACAGGGAGACAGGAGCCAGCCTCTCTGATACAGACTGTATAACCTGACCTGAGGGGTGGTATACAGGGAGACAGGAGCCTCTCTGATACAGACTGTATAACCTGACCTGAGGGGAGGTATACAGGGAGACAGGAACCTCTCTGATACAGACTGTATAACCTGACCTGAGGGGAGGTATACAGGGGGACAGGAGCCAGCCTCTCTGATACATAATGTATAACCTGACCTGAGGGGAGGTATACAGGGAGACAGGAGCCTCTCTGATACAGACTGTATAACCTGACCTGAGGGGAGGTATACAGGGAGCCAGCCTCTCTGATACAGACTGTATAACCTGATCTGAGGGGAGGTATACAGGGAGACAGGAGCCTCTCTGATACAGACTGTATAACCTGACCTGAGGGGAGGTATACAGTGAGACAGGAGCCTCTCTGATACAGACTGTATAACCTGACCTGAGGGGAGGTATACAGGGAGACGGGAGCCAGCCTCTCTGATACAGACTGTATAACCTGATCTGAGGGGAGGTATACAGGGAGACAGGAGCCTCTCTGATACAGACTGTATAACATGACCTGAGGGGAGGTATACAGGGAGACAGGAGCCTCTCTGATACAGACTGTATAACCTGACCTGAGGGGAGGTATACAGGGAGACAGGAGCCTGTCTGATACAGACTGTATAACCTGACCTGAGGGGAGGTATACAGGGAGACAGGAGCCAGCCTCTCTGATACAGACTGTATAACCTGATCTGAGGGGAGGTATACAGGGAGACGGGAGCCTCTCTGATACACACTGTATAACCTGACCTGAGGGGAGGTATACAGGGAGACAGGAGCCAGCCTCTCTGATACAGACTGTATAACCTGACCTGAGGGGAGGTATACAGGGAGACAGGAGCCTCTCTGATACAGACTGTATAACCTGACCTGAGGGGAAGTATACAGGGAGACAGGAGCCTCTCTGATACAGACTGTATAACCTGACCTGAGGGGAGGTATACAGGGAGACAGAAGCCTCTGTGATACAGACTGTATAACCTGACCTGAGGGGAGGTATACAGGGAGACAGGAGCCTCTCTGATACAGACTGTATAACCTGACCTGAGGTGAGGTATACAGGGAGACAGGAGCCTCTCTGATACAGACTGTATAACCTGACCTGAGGGGAGGTATACAGGGAGACGGGAGCCAGCCTCTCTGATACAGACTGTATAACCTGACCTGAGGGGAGGTATACAGGGAGACAGGAGCCTCTCTGATACAGACTGTATAGCCTGCCCTGAGGGGAGGTATACAGGGAGACAGCCTCTCTGATACAGAATGTATAACCTGACCTGAGAGGAGGTATACAGGGAGACAGGAGCCTCTCTGATACACACTGTATAACCTGACCTGAGGGGAGGTATACAGGGAGACAGGAGCATCTCTAATACAGACTGTATAACCTGACCTGAGGGGAGGTATACAGGGAGACAGGAGCCTCTCTGATACAGACTATATAACCTGCCCTGAGGGGAGGTATACAGGGAGACAGGAGCCATCCTCTGATACAGACTGTATAACCTGACCTGAGGGGAGGTATACAGGGAGACAGGAGCCTCTCTGATACAGAATGTATAACCTGACCTGAGGGGAGGTATACAGGGAGACAGGAGCCAGCCTCTGATACAGACTGTATAACCTGACCTGAGGGGAGGTATACAGGGAGACAGGAGCCAGCCTCTCTGATACAGACTGTATAACCTGACCTGAGGGGAGGTATAGAGACAGGAGCCTCTCTGATACAGACTGTATAACCTGACCTGAGGGGAGGTATACAGGGAGACAGGAGCCTCTCTGATACAGACTGTATAACCTGACCTGAGGGGAGGTATACAGGGAGCCAGCCTCTCTGATACAGACTGTATAACCTGACCTGAGGGGAGGTATACAGGGAGACAGGAGCCAGCCTCTCTGATACAGACTGTATAACCTGACCTGAGGGGAGGTCAGGAGCCAGCCTCTCTGATACAGACTGTATAACCTGACCTGAGGGGAGGTATACAGGGAGACAGGAGCCTCTCTGATACAGACTGTATAACCTGACCTGAGGGGAGGTATACAGGGAGACAGGAGCCAGCCTCTCTGATACAGACTGTATAACCTGACCTGAGAGGAGGTATACAGGGAGACAGGAGCCAGCCTCTCTGATACAGACTGTATAACCTGACCTGAGGGGAGGTATACAGGGAGACAGGAGCCTCTCTGATACAGACTGTATAACCTGACCTGAGGGGAGGTATACAGGGAGACAGGAGCCAGCCTCTCTGATACAGACTGTATAACCTGTCCTGAGGGGAGGTATACAGGGAGACAGGAGCCTCTCTGATACAGACTGTATAACCTGACCTGAGGGGAGGTATACAGGGAGACAGGAGCCTCTCTGATACAGACTATATAACCTGCCCTGAGGGGAGGTATACAGGGAGACAGGAGCCATCCTCTGATACAGACTGTATAACCTGACCTGATGGGAGATATACAGGGAGACAGGAGCCTCTCTGATACAGACTGTATAACCTGACCTGAGGGGAGGTATACAGGGAGACAGGAGCCTCTCTGATACAGACTGTATAACCTGACCTGAGGGGAGGTATACAGGGAGACAGGAGCCTCTCTGATACAGACTGTATAACCTGAACTGAGGGGAGGTATACAGGGAGACAGGAGCCTCTCTGATACAGACTGTATAACCTGACCTGAGGGGAGGTATACAGGGAGAAAGGAGCCAGCCTCTCTGATACATACTGTATAACCTGACCTGAGGGGAGGTATACAGGGAGACAGGAGCCTCTCTGATACAGACTGTATAACCTGACCTGAGGGGAGGTATACAGGGAGACAGGAGCCAGCCTCTCTGATACAGACTGTATAACCTGACCTGAGGGGAGGTATACAGGGAGACAGGAGCCTCTCTGATACAGACTGTATAACCTGACATGAGGGGAGGTATACAGGGAGACAGGAGCCTCTATGATACAGACTGTATAACCTGACCTGAGGGGAGGTATAGAGACAGGAGCCTCTCTGATACAGACTGTATAACCTGACCTGAGGGGAGGTATACAGGGAGACAGGAGCCTCTCTGATACAGACTGTATAACCTGACCTGAGGGGAGGTATACAGGGAGACAGGAGCCAGCCTCTGATACAGACTGTATAACCTGACCTGAGGGGAGGTATACAGGGAGACAGGAGCCAGCCTCTCTGATACAGACTGTATAACCTGACCTGAGGGGAGGTATACAGGGAGACAGGAGCCAGCCTCTCTGATACAGACTGTATAACCTGACCTGAGGGAGGTATACAGGGAGCCAGCCTCTCTGATACAGACTGTATAACCTGACCTGAGGGGAGGTATACAGGGAGACAGGAGCCTCTCTGATACACACTGTATAACATGACCTGAGGGGAGGTATACAGGGAGACAGGAGCCAGCCTCTCTGATACAGACTGTATAACCTGACCTGAGGGGAGGTATACAGGGAGACAGGAGCCTCTCTGATACAGACTGTATAACCTGACCTGAGGGGAGGTATACAGGGAGACAGGAGCCTCTCTGATACAGACTGTATAACCTGACCTGAGGGGAGGTATACAGGGAGACAGGAGCCTCTCTGATACAGACTGTATAACCTGACCTGAGGGGAGGTATACAGGGAGACAGGAGCCAGCCTCTCTGATACAGACTGTATAACCTGACCTGAGGGGAGGTATACAGGGAGACAGGAGCCTCTCTGATACAGACTGTATAACCTGACCTGAGGGGAGGTATACAGGGAGACAGGAGCCAGCCTCTCTGATACAGACTGTATAACCTGACCTGAGAGGAGGTATACAGGGAGACAGGAGCCAGCCTCTCTGATACAGACTGGTATAACCTGACCTGAGGGGAGGTATACAGGGAGACAGGAGCCTCTCTGATACAGACTGTATAACCTGACCTGAGGGGAGGTATACAGGGAGACGGGAGCCTCTCTGATACAGACTGTATAACCTGACCTGAGGGGAGGTATACAGGGAGACAGGAGCCAGCCTCTCTGATACAGACTGTATAACCTGTCCTGAGGGGAGGTATACAGGGAGACAGGAGCCTCTCTGATACAGACTGTATAACCTGACCTGAGGGGAGGTATACAGGGAGACAGGAGCCTCTCTGATACAGACTGTATAACCTGACCTGAGGGGAGGTATACAGGGAGACAGGAGCCTCTCTGATACAGACTGTATAACCTGACCTGAGGGGAGGTATACAGGGAGACAGGAGCCTCTCTGATACAGACTGTATAACCTGACCTGAGGGGAGGTATACAGGGAGACAGGAGCAGCCTCTCTGATACAGACTGTATAACCTGACCTGAGGGGAGGTATACAGGGAGACAGGAGCCTCTCTGATACAGACTGTATAACCTGACCTGAGGGGAGGTATACAGGGAGACAGGAGCCAGCCTCTCTGATACAGACTGTATAACCTGACCTGAGGGGAGGTATACAGGGAGACAGGAGCCAGCCTCTCTGATACAGACTGTATAACCTGACCTGAGGGGAGGTATACAGGGAGACAGGAGCCTCTCTGATACAGACTGTATAACCTGACCTGAGGGGAGGTATACAGGGAGACAGGAGCCTCTATGATACAGACTGTATAACCTGACCTGAGGGGAGGTATACAGGGAGACAGGAGCCTCTCTGATACAGACTGTATAACCTGACCTGAGGGGAGGTATACAGGGAGACAGGAGCCTCTCTGATACAGACTGTATAACCTGACCTGAGGGGAGGTATACAGGGAGCCAGCCTCTCTGATACAGACTGTATAACCTGATCTGAGGGGAGGTATACAGGGAGACAGGAGCCTCTCTGATACAGACTGTATAACCTGACCTGAGGGGAGGTATACAGGGAGACAGGAGCCTCTCTGATACAGACTGTATAACCTGACCTGAGGGGAGGTATACAGGGAGACAGGAGCCTCTCTGATACAGACTGTATAACCTGACCTGAGGGGAGGTATACAGGGAGCCAGCCTCTCTGATACAGACTGTATAACCTGATCTGAGGGGAGGTATACAGGGAGACAGGAGCCTCTCTGATACAGACTGTATAACATGACCTGAGGGGAGGTATACAGGGAGACAGGAGCCTCTCTGATACAGACTGTATAACCTGACCTGAGGGGAGATATACAGGGAGACAGGAGCCAGCCTCTCTGATACAGACTATATAACCTGACCTGAGGGGAGGTATACAGGGAGACAGGAGCCAGCCTCTCTGATACAGACTGTATAACCTGACCTGAGGGGAGGTATACAGGGAGACAGGAGCCTCTCTGATACAGACTGTATAACCTGACCTGAGGGGAGGTATACAGGGAGACAGGAGCCTCTCTGATACAGACTGTATAACCTGACCTGAGGGGAGGTATACAGGGAGACAGGAGCCAGCCTCTGATACAGACTGTATAACCTGACCTGAGGGGAGGTATACAGGGAGACAGGAGCCTCTCTGATACAGACTGTATAACCTGACCTGAGGGGAGGTATACAGGGAGACGGGAGCCTCTCTGAGACAGACTGTATAACCTGACCTGAAGGGAGGTATACAGGGAGACAGGAGCCAGCCTCTGATACACACTGTATAACCTGACCTGAGGGGAGGTATACAGGGAGACGGGAGCCTCTCTGAAACAGACTGTATAACCTGACCTGAGGGGAGGTATACAGGGAGACAGGAGCCTCTCTGATACAGACTGTATAACCTGACCTGAGGGGAGATATACAGGGAGACAGGAGCCAGCCTCTCTGATACAGACTGTATAACCTGACCTGAGGGGAGGTATACAGGGAGACAGGAGCCAGCGTCTCTGATACAGACTGTATAACCTGACCTGAGGGGAGGTATACAGGGAGACAGGAGCCAGCCTCTCTGATACAGACTGTATAACCTGACCTGAGGGGAGGTATACAGGGAGACGGGAGCCTCTCTGATACAGACTGTATAACCTGACCTGAGGGGAGGTATACAGGGAGACAGGAGCCTCTCTGATACAGACTGTATAACCTGACCTGAGGGGAGGTATACAGGGAGACAGGAGCCTCTCTGATACAGACTGTATAACCTGACCTGAGGGGAGGTATACAGGGAGACGGGAGACAGCCTCTCTGATACAGACTGTATAACCTGACCTGAGGGGAGGTATACAGGGAGACAGGAGCCTCTCTGATACAGACTGTATAACCTGACCTGAGGGGAGGTATACAGGGAGACAGGAGCCAGCCTCTCTGATACACACTGTATAACCTGACCTGAGGGGAGGTATACAGGGAGCAAGGAGCCTCTCTGATACACACTGTATAACCTGACCTGAGGGGAGGTATACAGGGAGACGGGAGCCAGCCTCTCTGATACAGACTGTATAACCTGATCTGAGGGGAGGTATACAGGGAGACAGGAGCCTCTCTGATACAGACTGTATAACATGACCTGAGGGGAGGTATACAGGGAGACAGGAGCCTCTCTGATACAGACTGTATAACCTGACCTGAGGGGAGGTATACAGGGAGACGGGAGCCAGCCTCTCTGATACAGACTGTATAACCTGACCTGAGGGGAGGTATACAGGGAGACAGGAGCCTCTCTGATACACACTGTATAACCTGACCTGAGGGGAGATATACAGGGAGACGGGAGCCAGCCTCTCTGATACAGACTGTATAACCTGACCTGAGGGGAGGTATACAGGGAGAAAGGAGCCTCTCTGATACAGACTGTATAACCTGACCTGAGGGGAGATATACAGGGAGACAGGAGCCAGCCTCTCTGATACAGACTATATAACCTGACCTGAGGGGAGGTATACAGGGAGACAGGAGCCTCTCTGATACAGACTATATAACCTGCCCTGAGGGGAGGTATACAGGGAGACGGGAGCCAGCCTCTCTGATACAGACTGTATAACCTGACCTGAGGGGAGGTATACAGGGAGACAGGAGCCAGCCTCTCTGATACAGACTGTATAACCTGACCTGAGGGGAGGTATACAGGGAGACAGGAGCCTCTCTGATACAGACTGTATAACCTGACCTGAGGGGAGGTATACAGGGAGACAGGAGCCTCTCTGATACAGACTGTATAACCTGACCTGAGGGGAGGTATACAGGGAGACAGGAGCCTCTCTGATACAGACTGTATAACCTGACCTGAGGGGAGGTATACAGGGAGACAGGAGCCAGCCTCTGATACAGACTGTATAACCTGACCTGAGGGGAGGTATACAGGGAGACAGGAGCCTCTCTGATACAGACTGTATAACCTGACCTGAGGGGAGGTATACAGGGAGACGGGAGCCTCTCTGAGACAGACTGTATAACCTGACCTGAAGGGAGGTATACAGGGAGACAGGAGCCAGCCTCTGATACACACTGTATAACCTGACCTGAGGGGAGGTATACAGGGAGACGGGAGCCTCTCTGAAACAGACTGTATAACCTGACCTGAGGGGAGGTATACAGGGAGACAGGAGCCTCTCTGATACAGACTGTATAACCTGACCTGAGGGGAGATATACAGGGAGACAGGAGCCAGCCTCTCTGATACAGACTGTATAACCTGACCTGAGGGGAGGTATACAGGGAGACAGGAGCCAGCGTCTCTGATACAGACTGTATAACCTGACCTGAGGGGAGGTATACAGGGAGACAGGAGCCAGCCTCTCTGATACAGACTGTATAACCTGACCTGAGGGGAGGTATACAGGGAGACGGGAGCCTCTCTGATACAGACTGTATAACCTGACCTGAGGGGAGGTATACAGGGAGACAGGAGCCTCTCTGATACAGACTGTATAACCTGACCTGAGGGGAGGTATACAGGGAGACAGGAGCCTCTCTGATACAGACTGTATAACCTGACCTGAGGGGAGGTATACAGGGAGACGGGAGACAGCCTCTCTGATACAGACTGTATAACCTGACCTGAGGGGAGGTATACAGGGAGACAGGAGCCTCTCTGATACAGACTGTATAACCTGACCTGAGGGGAGGTATACAGGGAGACAGGAGCCAGCCTCTCTGATACACACTGTATAACCTGACCTGAGGGGAGGTATACAGGGAGCAAGGAGCCTCTCTGATACACACTGTATAACCTGTCCTGAGGGGAGGTATACAGGGAGACGGTAGCCAGCCTCTCTGATACAGACTGTATAACCTGCCCTGAGGGGAGGTATACAGGGAGACAGTAACCTCTCTGATACAGACTGTATAACCTGACCTGAGGGGAGGTATACAGGGAGACAGGAGCCAGCCTCTCTGATACAGACTGTATAACCTGACCTGAGGGGAGGTATACAGGGAGACAGGAGCCAGCCTCTCTGATACAGACTGTATAACCTGACCTGAGGGGAGGTATACAGGGAGACAGGAGCCTCTCTGATACACACTGTATAACCTGACCTGAGGGGAGATATACAGGGAGACAGGAGCCTCTCTGATACATACTGTATAACCTGACCTGAGGGGAGGTATACAGGGAGACAGGAGCCAGCCTCTCTGATACAGACTGTATAACCTGACCTGAGGGGAGGTATACAGGGAGACAGGAGCATCTCTGATACAGACTGTATAACCTGACCTGAGGGGAGGTATACAGGGAGACAGGAGCCTCTCTGATACAGACTATATAACCTGCCCTGAGGGGAGGTATACAGGGAGACAGGAGCCTCTCTGATACAGACTGTATAACCTGACCTGAGGGGAGGTATACAGGGAGACAGGAGCCTCTCTGATACAGACTGTATAACCTGACCTGAGGGGAGGTATACAGGGAGACAGGAGCCTCTCTGATACAGACTGTATAACCTGACCTGAGGGGAGGTATACAGGGAGACAGGAGCCAGCCTCTCTGATACAGACTGTATAACCTGACCTGAGGGGAGATATACAGGGAGACAGGAGCCTCTCTGATACAGACTGTATAACCTGACCTGAGGGGAGGTATACAGGGAGACAGGAGCCTCTCTGATACAGACTGTATAACCTGACCTGAGGGGAGGTATACAGGGAGACAGGAGCCTCTCTGATACAGACTGTATAACCTGACCTGAGGGGAGGTATACAGGGAGACGGGAGCCTCTCTGATACAGACTGTATAACCTGACCTGAGGGGAGGTATACAGGGAGACAGGAGCCTCTCTGATACAGACTGTATAACCTGACCTGAGGGGAGGTATACAGTGAGACAGGAGCCTCTCTGATACAGACTGTATAACCTGACCTGAGGGGAGGTATACAGTGAGACAGGAGCCTCTCTGATACAGACTGTATAACCTGACCTGAGGGGAGGTATACAGTGAGACAGGAGCCTCTCTGATACAGACTGTATAACCTGACCTGAGAGGAGGTATACAGGAGCCAGGAGCCTCTCTGATACAGACTGTATAACCTGACCTGAGGGGAGGTATACAGGGAGACAGGAGCCTCTCTGATACAGACTGTATAACCTGACCAGAGGGGAGGTATAGAGACAGGAGCCTCTCTGATACAGACTGTATAACCTGACCTGAGGGGAGGTATACAGGGAGACAGGAGCCTCTCTGATACAGACTGTATAACCTGACCTGAGGGGAGATATACAGGGAGACAGGAGCCAGCCTCTCTGATACAGACTGTATAACCTGACCTGAGGGGAGGTATACAGGGAGACAGGAGCCAGCCTCTCTGATACAGACTGTATAACCTGACCTGAGGGGAGGTATACAGGGAGACAGGAGCCTCTCTGATACAGACTGTAAATCCTGACCTGAGGGGAGGTATACAGGGAGACAGAAGCCTCTGTGATACAGACTGTATAACCTGACCTGAGGGGAGGTATACAGGGAGACAGAAGCCTCTCTGATACAGACTGTATAACCTGACCTGAGGGGAGGTATACAGGGAGACAGGAGCCTCTCTGATACAGACTGTATAACCTGACCTGAGGTGAGGTATACAGGGAGACAGGAGCCTCTCTGATACAGACTGTATAACCTGACCTGAGGGGAGGTATACAGGGAGACAGGAGCCAGCCTCTCTGATACAGACTGTATAACCTGACCTGAGGGGAGGTATACAGGGAGACAGGAGCCTCTCTGATACAGACTGTATAACCTGACCTGAGGGGAGGTATACAGGGAGACAGGAGCCTCTCTGATACAGACTGTATAACCTGACCTGAGGGGAGATATACAGGGAGACGGGAGCCTCTCTGATACAGACTGTATAACCTGACCTGAGGTGAGGTATACAGGGAGACAGGAGCCTCTCTGATACAGACTGTATAACCTGACCTGAGGGGAGGTATACAGGGAGACAGGAGCCAGCCTCTCTGATACAGACTGTATAACCTGACCTGAGGGGAGGTATACAGGGAGACAGGAGCCAGCCTCTCTGATACAGACTGTATAACCTGACCTGAGGGGAGGTATACAGGGAGACAGGAGCCTCTCTGATACAGACTGTATAACCTGACCTGAGGGGAGGTATACAGGGAGACGGGAGCCAGCCTCTCTGATACAGACTGTATAACCTGACCTGAGGGGAGGTATACAGGGAGACAGGAGCCTCTCTGATACAGACTGTATAACCTGACCTGAGGGGAGGTATACAGGGAGACAGGAGCCAGCCTCTCTGATACAGACTGTATAACCTGACCTGAGGGGAGGTATACAGGGAGAGAGGAGCCAGCCTCTCTGATACAGACTGTATAACCTGACCTGAGGGGAGGTATACAGGAGCCAGCCTCTCTGATACAGACTGTATAACCTGACCTGAGGGGAGGTATACAGGGAGACGGGAGCCAGCCTCTCTGATACAGACTGTATAACCTGACCTGAGGGGAGGTATACAGGAGCCAGCCTCTCTGATACAGACTGTATAACCTGACCTGAGGGGAGGTATACAGGGGGAGGGGAGCCAGCCTCTCTGATACAGACTGTATAACCTGACCTGAGGGGAGGTATACAGGAGCCAGCCTCTCTGATACAGACTGTATAACCTGACCTGAGGGGAGGTATACAGGGAGACAGGAGCCTCTCTGATACAGACTGTATAACCTGACCTGAGGGGAGGTATACAGGGAGACAGGAGCCTCTCTGATACAGACTGTATAACCTGACCTGAGGGGAGGTATACAGGGAGACAGGAGCCAGCCTCTCTGATACAGACTGTATATCCTGACCTGAGGGGAGGTATACAGGGAGACAGGAGCCTCTCTGATACACACTGTATATAACCTGACCTGAGGGGAGGTATACAGGGAGACAGGAGCCAGCCTCTCTGATACAGACTGTATATCCTGACCTGAGGGGAGGTATACAGGGAGACAGGAGCCTCTCTGATACACACTGTATATAACCTGACCTGAGGGGAGGTATACAGGGAGACAGGAGCCAGCCTCTCTGATACAGACTGTATAACCTGACCTGAGGGGAGGTATACAGGGAGACAGGAGCCAGCCTCTCTGATACAGACTGTATAACCTGACCTGAGGGGAGGTATACAGGGAGACAGGAGCCTCTCTGATACAGACTGTATAACCTGACCTGAGGGGAGGTATACAGGGAGACAGGAGCCAGCCTCTCTGATACAGACTATATAACCTGACCTGAGGGGAGGTATACAGGGAGACAGGAGCCTCTCTGATACAGACTGTATAACCTGACATGAGGGGAGGTATACAGGGAGACAGGAGCCTCTCTGACACACACTGTATAACCTGACCTGAGGGGAGGTATACAGGGAGACAGGAGCCTCTCTGATACACACTGTATATAACCTGACCTGAGGGGAGGTATACAGGGAGACAGGAGCCAGCCTCTCTGATACAGACTGTATAACCTGACCTGAGGGGAGGTATACAGGGAGACAGGAGCCAGCCTCTCTGATACAGACTGTATAACCTGACCTGAGGGGAGGTATACAGGGAGACAGGAGCCTCTCTGATACAGACTGTATAACCTGACCTGAGGGGAGGTATACAGGGAGACAGGAGCCAGCCTCTCTGATACAGACTATATAACCTGACCTGAGGGGAGGTATACAGGGAGACAGGAGCCTCTCTGATACAGACTGTATAACCTGACATGAGGGGAGGTATACAGGGAGACAGGAGCCTCTCTGACACACACTGTATAACCTGACCTGAGGGGAGGTATACAGGGAGACAGGAGCCTCTCTGATACAGACTGTATAACCTGACCTGAGGGGAGGTATACAGGGAGACGGGAGCCTCTCTGAGACAGACTGTATAACCTGACCTGAAGGGAGGTATACAGGGAGACAGGAGCCAGCCTCTGATACACACTGTATAACCTGACCTGAGGGGAGGTATACAGGGAGACGGGAGCCTCCCTGAAACAGACTGTATAACCTGACCTGAGGGGAGGTATACAGGGAGACGGGAGCCAGCCTCTCTGATACAGACTGTATAACCTGACCTGAGGGGAGGTATACAGGGAGACAGGAGCCAGCGTCTCTGATACAGACTGTATAACCTGACCTGAGGGGAGGTATACAGGGAGACAGGAGCCTCTCTGATACAGACTGTATAACCTGACCTGAGGGGAGGTATACAGGGAGACAGGAGCCTCTCTGATACAGACTGTATAACCTGACCTGAGGGGAGGTATACAGGGAGACGGGAGACAGCCTCTCTGATACAGACTGTATAACCTGACCTGAGGGGAGGTATACAGGGAGACAGGATCCTCTCTGATACAGACTGTATAACCTGACCTGAGGGGAGGTATACAGGGAGACGGGAGCCAGCCTCTCTGATACAGACTGTATAACCTGACCTGAGGGGAGGTATACAGGGAGACAGGATCCTCTCTGATACAGACTGTATAACCTGACCTGAGGGGAGGTATACAGGGAGCCAGCCTCTCTGATACACACTGTATAACCTGACCTGAGGGGAGGTATACAGGGAGACAGGAGCGTCTCTGATACAGACTGTATAACCTGACCTGAGGGGAGGTATACAGGGAGACAGGAGCCTCTCTGATACAGACTGTATAACCTGACCTGAGGGGAGGTATACAGGGAGACAGGAGCCAGCCTCTCTGATACAGACTGTATATCCTGACCTGAGGGGAGGTATACAGGGAGACAGGAGCCTCTCTGATACACACTGTATATAACCTGACCTGAGGGGAGGTATACAGGGAGACAGGAGCCAGCCTCTCTGATACAGACTGTATATCCTGACCTGAGGGGAGGTATACAGGGAGACAGGAGCCTCTCTGATACACACTGTATATAACCTGACCTGAGGGGAGGTATACAGGGAGACAGGAGCCTCTCTGATACAGACTGTATAACCTGACCTGAGGGGAGATATACAGGGAGACAGGAGCCAGCCTCTCTGATACAGACTGTATAACCTGACCTGAGGGGAGGTATACAGGGAGACAGGAGCCAGCGTCTCTGATACAGACTGTATAACCTGACCTGAGGGGAGGTATACAGGGAGACAGGAGCCAGCCTCTCTGATACAGACTGTATAACCTGACCTGAGGGGAGGTATACAGGGAGACGGGAGCCTCTCTGATACAGACTGTATAACCTGACCTGAGGGGAGGTATACAGGGAGACAGGAGCCTCTCTGATACAGACTGTATAACCTGACCTGAGGGGAGGTATACAGGGAGACAGGAGCCTCTCTGATACAGACTGTATAACCTGACCTGAGGGGAGGTATACAGGGAGACGGGAGACAGCCTCTCTGATACAGACTGTATAACCTGACCTGAGGGGAGGTATACAGGGAGACAGGAGCCTCTCTGATACAGACTGTATAACCTGACCTGAGGGGAGGTATACAGGGAGACAGGAGCCAGCCTCTCTGATACACACTGTATAACCTGACCTGAGGGGAGGTATACAGGGAGCAAGGAGCCTCTCTGATACACACTGTATAACCTGACCTGAGGGGAGGTATACAGGGAGACGGTAGCCAGCCTCTCTGATACAGACTGTATAACCTGCCCTGAGGGGAGGTATACAGGGAGACAGTAACCTCTCTGATACAGACTGTATAACCTGACCTGAGGGGAGGTATACAGGGAGACAGGAGCCAGCCTCTCTGATACAGACTGTATAACCTGACCTGAGGGGAGGTATACAGGGAGACAGGAGCCAGCCTCTCTGATACAGACTGTATAACCTGACCTGAGGGGAGGTATACAGGGAGACAGGAGCCTCTCTGATACACACTGTATAACCTGACCTGAGGGGAGATATACAGGGAGACAGGAGCCTCTCTGATACATACTGTATAACCTGACCTGAGGGGAGGTATACAGGGAGACAGGAGCCAGCCTCTCTGATACAGACTGTATAACCTGACCTGAGGGGAGGTATACAGGGAGACAGGAGCCTCTCTGATACAGACTATATAACCTGCCCTGAGGGGAGGTATACAGGGAGACAGGAGCCTCTCTGATACAGACTGTATAACCTGACCTGAGGGGAGGTATACAGGGAGACAGGAGCCTCTCTGATACAGACTGTATAACCTGACCTGAGGGGAGGTATACAGGGAGACAGGAGCCTCTCTGATACAGACTGTATAACCTGACCTGAGGGGAGGTATACAGGGAGACAGGAGCCAGCCTCTCTGATACAGACTGTATAACCTGACCTGAGGGGAGATATACAGGGAGACAGGAGCCTCTCTGATACAGACTGTATAACCTGACCTGAGGGGAGGTATACAGGGAGACAGGAGCCTCTCTGATACAGACTGTATAACCTGACCTGAGGGGAGGTATACAGGGAGACAGGAGCCTCTCTGATACAGACTGTATAACCTGACCTGAGGGGAGGTATACAGGGAGACGGGAGCCTCTCTGATACAGACTGTATAACCTGACCTGAGGGGAGGTATACAGGGAGACAGGAGCCTCTCTGATACAGACTGTATAACCTGACCTGAGGGGAGGTATACAGTGAGACAGGAGCCTCTCTGATACAGACTGTATAACCTGACCTGAGGGGAGGTATACAGTGAGACAGGAGCCTCTCTGATACAGACTGTATAACCTGACCTGAGGGGAGGTATACAGTGAGACAGGAGCCTCTCTGATACAGACTGTATAACCTGACCTGAGAGGAGGTATACAGGAGCCAGGAGCCTCTCTGATACAGACTGTATAACCTGACCTGAGGGGAGGTATACAGGGAGACAGGAGCCTCTCTGATACAGACTGTATAACCTGACCAGAGGGGAGGTATAGAGACAGGAGCCTCTCTGATACAGACTGTATAACCTGACCTGAGGGGAGGTATACAGGGAGACAGGAGCCTCTCTGATACAGACTGTATAACCTGACCTGAGGGGAGATATACAGGGAGACAGGAGCCAGCCTCTCTGATACAGACTGTATAACCTGACCTGAGGGGAGGTATACAGGGAGACAGGAGCCAGCCTCTCTGATACAGACTGTATAACCTGACCTGAGGGGAGGTATACAGGGAGACAGGAGCCAGCCTCTCTGATACAGACTGTATAACCTGACCTGAGGGGAGGTATACAGGGAGACAGGAGCCTCTCTGATACAGACTGTAAATCCTGACCTGAGGGGAGGTATACAGGGAGACAGAAGCCTCTGTGATACAGACTGTATAACCTGACCTGAGGGGAGGTATACAGGGAGACAGAAGCCTCTCTGATACAGACTGTATAACCTGACCTGAGGGGAGGTATACAGGGAGACAGGAGCCTCTCTGATACAGACTGTATAACCTGACCTGAGGTGAGGTATACAGGGAGACAGGAGCCTCTCTGATACAGACTGTATAACCTGACCTGAGGGGAGGTATACAGGGAGACAGGAGCCAGCCTCTCTGATACAGACTGTATAACCTGACCTGAGGGGAGGTATACAGGGAGACAGGAGCCTCTCTGATACAGACTGTATAACCTGACCTGAGGGGAGGTATACAGGGAGACAGGAGCCTCTCTGATACAGACTGTATAACCTGACCTGAGGGGAGATATACAGGGAGACGGGAGCCTCTCTGATACAGACTGTATAACCTGACCTGAGGTGAGGTATACAGGGAGACAGGAGCCTCTCTGATACAGACTGTATAACCTGACCTGAGGGGAGGTATACAGGGAGACAGGAGCCAGCCTCTCTGATACAGACTGTATAACCTGACCTGAGGGGAGGTATACAGGGAGACAGGAGCCAGCCTCTCTGATACAGACTGTATAACCTGACCTGAGGGGAGGTATACAGGGAGACAGGAGCCTCTCTGATACAGACTGTATAACCTGACCTGAGGGGAGGTATACAGGGAGACGGGAGCCAGCCTCTCTGATACAGACTGTATAACCTGACCAGAGGGGAGGTATACAGGGAGACAGGAGCCTCTCTGATACAGACTGTATAACCTGACCTGAGGGGAGGTATACAGGGAGACAGGAGCCAGCCTCTCTGATACAGACTGTATAACCTGACCTGAGGGGAGGTATACAGGGAGAGAGGAGCCAGCCTCTCTGATACAGACTGTATAACCTGACCTGAGGGGAGGTATACAGGAGCCAGCCTCTCTGATACAGACTGTATAACCTGACCTGAGGGGAGGTATACAGGAGCCAGCCTCTCTGATACAGACTGTATAACCTGACCTGAGGGGAGGTATACAGGGGGAGGGGAGCCAGCCTCTCTGATACAGACTGTATAACCTGACCTGAGGGGAGGTATACAGGAGCCAGCCTCTCTGATACAGACTGTATAACCTGACCTGAGGGGAGGTATACAGGGAGACAGGAGCCTCTCTGATACAGACTGTATAACCTGACCTGAGGGGAGGTATACAGGGAGACAGGAGCCTCTCTGATACAGACTGTATAACCTGACCTGAGGGGAGGTATACAGGGAGACAGGAGCCAGCCTCTCTGATACAGACTGTATATCCTGACCTGAGGGGAGGTATACAGGGAGACAGGAGCCTCTCTGATACACACTGTATATAACCTGACCTGAGGGGAGGTATACAGGGAGACAGGAGCCAGCCTCTCTGATACAGACTGTATATCCTGACCTGAGGGGAGGTATACAGGGAGACAGGAGCCTCTCTGATACACACTGTATATAACCTGACCTGAGGGGAGGTATACAGGGAGACAGGAGCCAGCCTCTCTGATACAGACTGTATAACCTGACCTGAGGGGAGGTATACAGGGAGACAGGAGCCTCTCTGATACAGACTGTATAACCTGACCTGAGGGGAGGTATACAGGGAGACAGGAGCCAGCCTCTCTGATACAGACTATATAACCTGACCTGAGGGGAGGTATACAGGGAGACAGGAGCCTCTCTGATACAGACTGTATAACCTGACATGAGGGGAGGTATACAGGGAGACAGGAGCCTCTCTGACACACACTGTATAACCTGACCTGAGGGGAGGTATACAGGGAGACAGGAGCCTCTCTGATACAGACTGTATAACCTGACCTGAGGGGAGGTATACAGGGAGACGGGAGCCTCTCTGAGACAGACTGTATAACCTGACCTGAAGGGAGGTATACAGGGAGACAGGAGCCAGCCTCTGATACACACTGTATAACCTGACCTGAGGGGAGGTATACAGGGAGACGGGAGCCAGCCTCTCTGATACAGACTGTATAACCTGACCTGAGGGGAGGTATACAGGGAGACAGGAGCCAGCGTCTCTGATACAGACTGTATAACCTGACCTGAGGGGAGGTATACAGGGAGACAGGAGCCTCTCTGATACAGACTGTATAACCTGACCTGAGGGGAGGTATACAGGGAGACAGGAGCCTCTCTGATACAGACTGTATAACCTGACCTGAGGGGAGGTATACAGGGAGACGGGAGACAGCCTCTCTGATACAGACTGTATAACCTGACCTGAGGGGAGGTATACAGGGAGACAGGATCCTCTCTGATACAGACTGTATAACCTGACCTGAGGGGAGGTATACAGGGAGACGGGAGCCAGCCTCTCTGATACAGACTGTATAACCTGACCTGAGGGGAGGTATACAGGGAGACAGGATCCTCTCTGATACAGACTGTATAACCTGACCTGAGGGGAGGTATACAGGGAGCCAGCCTCTCTGATACACACTGTATAACCTGACCTGAGGGGGAGGTATACAGGGAGACAGGAGCGTCTCTGATACAGACTGTATAACCTGACCTGAGGGGAGGTATACAGGGAGACAGGAGCCTCTCTGATACAGACTGTATAACCTGACCTGAGGGGAGGTATACAGGGAGACAGGAGCCAGCCTCTCTGATACAGACTGTATATCCTGACCTGAGGGGAGGTATACAGGGAGACAGGAGCCTCTCTGATACACACTGTATATAACCTGACCTGAGGGGAGGTATACAGGGAGACAGGAGCCAGCCTCTCTGATACAGACTGTATATCCTGACCTGAGGGGAGGTATACAGGGAGACAGGAGCCTCTCTGATACACACTGTATATAACCTGACCTGAGGGGAGGTATACAGGGAGACAGGAGCCAGCCTCTCTGATACAGACTGTATAACCTGACCTGAGGGGAGGTATACAGGGAGACAGGAGCCTCTCTGATACAGACTGTATAACCTGACCTGAGGGGAGGTATACAGGGAGACAGGAGCCAGCCTCTCTGATACAGACTATATAACCTGACCTGAGGGGAGGTATACAGGGGAGACAGGAGCCTCTCTGATACAGACTGTATAACCTGACATGAGGGGAGGTATACAGGGAGACAGGAGCCTCTCTGACACACACTGTATAACCTGACCTGAGGGGAGGTATACAGGGAGACAGGAGCCTCTCTGATACACACTGTATAACCTGACCTGAGGGGAGGTATACAGGGAGACGGGAGCCTCTCTGAGACAGACTGTATAACCTGACCTGAAGGGAGGTATACAGGGAGACAGGAGCCAGCCTCTGATACACACTGTATAACCTGACCTGAGGGGAGGTATACAGGGAGACGGGAGCCTCCCTGAAACAGACTGTATAACCTGACCTGAGGGGAGGTATACAGGGAGACGGGAGCCAGCCTCTCTGATACAGACTGTATAACCTGACCTGAGGGGAGGTATACAGGGAGACAGGAGCCAGCGTCTCTGATACAGACTGTATAACCTGACCTGAGGGGAGGTATACAGGGAGACAGGAGCCTCTCTGATACAGACTGTATAACCTGACCTGAGGGGAGGTATACAGGGAGACAGGAGCCTCTCTGATACAGACTGTATAACCTGACCTGAGGGGAGGTATACAGGGAGACGGGAGACAGCCTCTCTGATACAGACTGTATAACCTGACCTGAGGGGAGGTATACAGGGAGACAGGATCCTCTCTGATACAGACTGTATAACCTGACCTGAGGGGAGGTATACAGGGAGACAGGAGCCAGCCTCTCTGATACAGACTGTATAACCTGACCTGAGGGGAGGTATACAGGGAGCCAGCCTCTCTGATACACACTGTATAACCTGACCTGAGGGGAGGTATACAGGGAGACAGGAGCGTCTCTGATACAGACTGTATAACCTGACCTGAGGGGAGGTATACAGGGAGACAGGAGCCTCTCTGATACAGACTGTATAACCTGACCTGAGGGGAGGTATACAGGGAGACAGGAGCCAGCCTCTCTGATACAGACTGTATATCCTGACCTGAGGGGAGGTATACAGGGAGACAGGAGCCTCTCTGATACACACTGTATATAACCTGACCTGAGGGGAGGTATACAGGGAGACAGGAGCCAGCCTCTCTGATACAGACTGTATATCCTGACCTGAGGGGAGGTATACAGGGAGACAGGAGCCTCTCTGATACAGACTGTAAATCCTGACCTGAGGGGAGGTATACAGGGAGACAGGAGCCTCTCTGATACACACTGTATATAACCTGACCTGAGGGGAGGTATACAGGGAGACAGGAGCCTCTCTGATACAGACTGTATAACCTGACATGAGGGGAGGTATACAGGGAGACAGGAGCCTCTCTGATACAGACTGTATAACCTGACATGAGGGGAGGTATACAGGGAGACAGGAGCCTCTCTGATACAGACTGTATAACCTGACCTGAGGGGAGGTATACAGGGAGACAGGAACCAGCGTGTCTGATACAGACTGTATAACCTGACCTGAGGGGAGGTATACAGGGAGACAGGAGCCTCTCTGATACAGACTGTATAACCTGACCTGAGGGGAGGTATACAGGGAGACAGGAGCCAGCGTCTCTGATACAGACTGTATAACCTGACCTGAGGGGAGGTATACAGGGAGACAGGAGCCAGCGTCTCTGATACAGACTGTATAACCTGACCTGAGGGGAGATATACAGGGAGACAGGATCCTCTCTGATACAGACTGTATAACCTGACCTGAGGGGAGGTATACAGGGAGACAGGAGCCAGCCTCTCTGATACAGACTGTATAACCTGACCTGAGGGGAGGTATACAGGGATACAGGAGCCAGCCTCTCTGATACAGACTGTATAACCTGACCTGAGGGGAGGTATACAGGGAGACAGGAGCCTCTCTGATACAGACTGTATAACCTGACCTGAGGGGAGGTATACAGGGAGACAGGAGCCAGCCTCTCTGATACATACTGTATAACCTGACCTGAGGGGAGGTATACAGGGAGACAGGAGCCAGCCTCTCTGATACAGACTGTATAACCTGACCTGAGGGGAGGTATACAGGGAGACAGGAGCCTCTCTGATACAGACTGTATAACCTGACCTGAGGGGAGGTATACAGGGAGACGGGAGCCAGCCTCTCTGATACAGACTGCATAACCTGACCTGAGGGGAGGTATACAGGGAGACAGGAGCCAGCCTCTCTGATACAGACTGTATAACCTGACCTGAGGGGAGGTATACAGGGAGACAGGAGCCATCCTCTCTGATACAGACTGTATAACCTGACCTGAGGGGAGGTATACAGGGAGACAGGAGCCTCTCTGATACAGACTGTATAACCTGACCTGAGGGGAGGTATACAGGGAGACAGGAGCCTCTCTGATACAGACTGTATAACCTGACCTGAGGGGAGGTATACAGGGAGACAGGAGCCAGCCTCTCTGATACAGACTGTATAACCTGACCTGAGGGGAGGTATACAGGGAGACAGGAGCCAGCCTCTCTGATACAGACTGTATAACCTGACCTGAGGGGAGGTATACAGGGAGACAGGAGCCTCTCTGATACAGACTATATAACCTGACCTGAGGGGAGGTATACAGGGAGACAGGAGCCAGCCTCTCTGATACAGACTGTATAACCTGACCTGAGGGGAGGTATACAGGGAGACGGGAGCCAGCCTCTCTGATACAGACTGTATAACCTGACCTGAGGGGAGGTATACAGGGAGACAGGAGCCTCTCTGATACAGACTCTATAACCTGACCTGAGGGGAGGTATACAGGGAGACAGGAGCCTCTCTGATACAGACTGTATAACCTGACCTGAGGGGAGGTATACAGGGAGACAGGAGCCTCTCTGATACAGACTGTATAACCTGACCTGAGGGGAGGTATACAGGGAGACAGGAGCCAGCCTCTCTGATACAGACTGTATAACCTGACCTGAGGGGAGGTATACAGGGAGACAGGAGCCAGCCTCTCTGATACAGACTGTATAACCTGACCTGAGGGGAGGTATACAGGGAGACAGGAGCCACTCTGATACAGACTGTATAACCTGACCTGAGGGGAGGTATACAGGGAGACAGGAGCCTCTCTGATACAGACTGTATAACCTGACCTGAGGGGAGGTATACAGGGAGACAGGAGCCTCTCTGATACAGACTGTATAACCTGACCTGAGGGGAGGTATACAGGGAGACAGGATCCTCTCTGATACAGACTGTATAACCTGACCTGAGGGGAGGTATACAGGGAGACAGGAGCCAGCCTCTCTGATACAGACTGTATAACCTGACCTGAGGGGAGGTATACAGGGAGACAGGAGCCTCTCTGATACAGACTGTATAACCTGACTTGAGGGGAGGTATACAGGGAGACAGGAGCCAGCCTCTCTGATACATACTGTATAACCTGACCTGAGGGGAGGTATACAGGGAGACAGGAGCCAGCCTCTCTGATACAGACTGTATAACCTGTCCTGAGGGGATGTATACAGGGAGACAGGAGCCAGCCTCTCTGATACAGACTGTATAACCTGACCTGAGGGGAGGTATACAGGGAGACAGGAGCCACTCTGATACAGACTGTATATAACCTGACCTGAGGGGAGGTATACAGGGAGATAGGAGCCTCTCTGATACAGACTGTATAACCTGACCTGAGGGGAGGTATACAGGGAGACAGGAGCCAGCCTCTCTGATACATACTGTATAACCTGACCTGAGGGGAGGTATACAGGGAGACAGGAGCCAGCCTCTCTGATACAGACTATATAACCTGACCTGAGGGGAGGTATACAGGGAGACAGGATCCTCTCTGATACAGACTGTATAACCTGACCTGAGGGGAGGTATACAGGGAGACAGGAGCCAGCCTCTCTGATACAGACTGTATAACCTGTCCTGAGGGGAGGTATACAGGGAGACAGGAGCCAGCCTCTCTGATACAGACTGTATAACCTGACCTGAGGGGAGGTATACAGGGAGACAGGAGCCTCTCTGATACAGACTGTATAACCTGACCTGAGGGGAGGTATACAGGGAGACAGGAGCCTCTCTGATACAGACTGTATAACCTGACCTGAGGGGAGGTATACAGGGAGACAGGAGCCTCTCTGATACAGACTATATAACCTGACCTGAGGGGAGGTATACAGGGAGCCAGGAGCCAGCCTCTCTGATACAGACTGTATAACCTGACCTGAGGGGAGGTATACAGGGAGACAGGAGCCAGCCTCTCTGATACAGACTGTATAACGTGACCTGAGGGGAGTTATACAGGGAGACAGGAGCCTCTCTGATACAGACTGTATAACCTGACCTGAGGGGAGGTATACAGGGAGACAGGAGCCATCCTCTCTGATACAGACTGTATAACCTGACCTGAGGGGAGGTATACAGGGAGACAGGAGCCTCTCTGATACAGACTGTATAACCTGACCTTAGGGGAGGTATACAGGGAGACGGGAGCCATCCTCTCTGATACAGACTGTATAACCTGACCTGAGGGGAGGTATACAGGGAGACAGGAGCCTCTCTGATACAGACTATATAACCTGACCTGAGGGGAGGTATACAGGGAGACAGGAGCCTCTCTGATACAGACTGTATAACCTGACCTGAGGGGAGATATACAGGGAGACAGGAGCCAGCCTCTCTGATACACACTGTATAACCTGACCTGAGGGGAGGTATACAGGGGGACAGGAGCCTCTCTGATACAGACTGTATAACCTGACCTGAGGGGAGGTATACAGGGAGACAGGAGCCAGCCTCTCTGATACACACTGTATAACCTGACCTGAGGGGTGGTATACAGGGAGACAGGAGCCTCTCTGATACAGACTGTATAACCTGACCTGAGGGGAGGTATACAGGGAGACAGGAGCCTCTCTGATACAGACTGTATAACCTGACCTGAGGGGAGGTATACAGGGAGACAGGAGCCTCTCTGATACACACTGTATAACCTGACCTGAGGGGAGGTATACAGGGAGACAGGAGCCATCCTCTCTAATACACTGTATAACCTGACCTGAGGGGAGATATACAGGGAGACGGGAGACAGCCTCTCTGATACAGACTGTATAACCTGACCTGAGGGGAGATATACAGGGAGACGGGAGACAGCCTCTCTGATACAGACTGTATAACCTGACCTGAGGGGAGGTATACAGGGAGACAGGAGCCATCCTCTCTAATACAGACTGTATAACCTGACCTGAGGGGAGGTATACAGGGAGACAGGAGCCTCTCTGATACAGACTATATAACCTGCCCTGAGGGGAGGTATACAGGGAGACAGGAGCCATCCTCTGATACAGACTGTATAACCTGACCTGAGGGGAGGTATACAGGGAGACAGGAGCCAGCCTCTCTGATACAGACTGTATAACCTGACCTGAGGGGAGGTATACAGGGAGACAGGAGCCTCTCTGATACAGACTGTATAACCTGACCTGAGGGGAGGTATACAGGGAGACAGGAGCCTCTCTGATACAGACTGTATAACCTGACCTGAGGGGAGGTATACAGGGAGACAGGAGCCTCTCTGATACAGACTGTATAACCTGACCTGAGGGGAGATATACAGGGAGACAGGAGCCTCTCTGATACAGACTGTATAACCTGACCTGAGGGGAGGTATACAGGGAGACAGGAGCCAGCCTCTCTGATACAGACTGTATAACCTGACCTGAGGGGAGGTATACAGGGAGACAGGAGCCTCTCTGATACAGACTGTATA